>JAWPHD010003640.1:0-210768 GCA_037043455.1 Cyrtodaria siliqua | reverse complement strand
CTATCTCCTTCCACAGTTTTCAACTCGATTGCTTTGAAACTTTACAGGACGCTTACCTATGATGTCAAGATGTGCCTATCGTTTCGGCGTTATAATCGACTAAGTATTACTAGAGTTACGGCCTCATTTTTGTCAAATGTTACGTTTTACAGAGATTGTTTTCAGTGGGGGCATCCGTATCCCATGGACACATTTCTAGTTGTTTTTTTTAACTTTGAGGAATAAATCAAACTCTTGTTAGTGATGAACATTTCAAATATACAAAGGCAGTCACTGCTTTAATACATACATGTTGTATATTTCAAAATCTCTTTTGCTAATTGTGATCATTACAACTTTTTGAATATTTCCACAAAAAAATAGATGTGCATAGTCCAAGGTCCGTATTCATGAAGCTTCTTAGCAAAATCGTAACTTAAGTCAAATTGTATCAATTATTTAAACATCTTTTTCTATCGATTTAAGACTTTTTCTTAATATTTTTCAATAAGGTTATGGATAAATAAAACCTACATCTAAATATATATATTAAAGTAGATGGTTTGTAATGTTCCCGAGAGGTTAATAAGGATATTTAAAATATGCAAAAATCTTAAATTTTGACTTGAGTAATATTTCCACTTAAGTTGCTTGATGAATACGGGCCCAGAGCCACAGATAAGCTTTTTGATCAATTGGGTATTGACCCATCGATATTTATTTAACTGGATATTTCATGATTTCGATTGGGTAAAATAAAACAAAAAAAAGTTTGCAACATTGTTTTGGGCTTGGCATTCCACTTATATTGTACACAAAATCTAATAAAATCAACTTCTTTGACAATAGGCTTTACAAGGTGACTGGGAGGTCCATCAACAGCCTACATATTGCTAAATTTGCATTGGATGTTTTATCATTTGACAACTTCGATTACGTTATTGGTACCCATGCATTTTCTTTTAATTCGGTATTTTGGCCATACTTTATTTTTTGATTCGGTATACATCTTGTTTATTTGTTCACAGTATAATAAGTACGCAACAAAGAACTAATAGACTAATATAATTCCATGTTTTAGCTCGACCTCTCGAACTTTTCAGATCACGAGTATATATATATATACACCCAAGAGATAGGAAAACGCAACACGGGAATTTCCGCTATATATTGTATATACAATATGTTGCTTTTAATCGAACGGCACATGACTACGTAAGACCCTTCCTTTTGGAAAAAATACTAAAACAACAAATAATAAAGCAAATAGTAATCCTTCAAAGTTTCATTATTGACAGAGTACGCGTTTGGCTCAAGCATGTGAGCAAACTTAGGATGCAAAACTTTGCAACCTCTTTACGTTAAATACAGTACTGAACTGGTTCAGTTTTTCAAAGAGCAACTTCAACATTGATGAAGTTCTTGATACAAGGTGTAGTGTGATTAGAACGTCTACAACATCACAGTTGTATCCTTTCTCTAATTAAATGCAACTTTGTTTTTACAAAACATCTTGGGATTTCTTTGGAATATTATGTGCAATTAAGTGTGCAGTATATACAATATATAGCGGAAATTCCTGTGTTGCGTTTTCATATCTCTTGAGTGTATATATATATGTGTTATATATCATATAACTTGCCCCGTGCGGTTCCCAGGCAAAGTATAGAGCCAATGTAGATCCCGTTAGAGGGGAAGGCAGAGTGGTATAACCATCCCCCACCACCCAAATTCATGTTCATTTTATCATTTTTAGCTCTACTGGCCGAAGGCCAGCAGAGCTTATGGGATGGCGAGTTGTCCGTCGTCCGTCCGTCGTCCGTCGTCCGTCCGTTGTTAACTTTTGTCTTGTGACAACTCTCGGGCCTTTATTTTTCATCCGATCTTTACCAAACTTTAACAGGTTGTTACTATCAATGAAAGCTCGGACAAGTTCGAAAACCAGCCAGATTGGAATAATTTCACCGGAGTTATGGCCCTTGTTTTGCTGAAAAATGCCATATTAAGCCTTGTGAGCACTCTAGCACCTTCATTTATTATTTGATCTTTACCAAACTTGCACAGATTGTTAATATCAATGAAAGCTTAGACAAGTTCGAAAACCAGCCAAATCAAATCAATAACACCGGAGTTGTGGCCCTTGTTTTTTCTGAAAAATGCTATTTTCTGCCTTGTGAACGCTCTAGCACCTTCATTTATTATTTGATCGTTACCAAACTTGCACATATTGTTAATACTAATTATAGCTTGGACAAGTTCTAAAATCAGCTGAATTGGTTCAGTAACACTAGAGTTATGGTCCTTGTTTTTTCTGAAAAATGCCATTTTCTGCCTTGTGAACACTCTAGCACCTTCATTTATTATTTGATCTTTACCAAACTTGCACAGATTATTAATATCAATGAAAGCTAAAACAAGTTTGAAAATCAGCTAAATCGGATCAGTAACACCGGAGTTATGGCCCTTGTTTTTTCTGAAAAATGCTATTTTCCGCCTTGTGAACACTCTAGGGCCTTCAATATTAATCGGATCTTTACTTAACTTTGCCAGTGTCTTTATATCAATGAAAGCTCAAACAAGTTCGAAAACCAGCTAGATCGGACTATTAACAGCAGAGTTATTGCCCTTGATTTAGTTAAAAATGCTATATTTTGCCTCGTTAAGACGATAGGGGCTTCATTGTTTATCCGATCTTTACCAAACTTAATTAGATTGTTAATATCAATGAAAGCTCGGACAAGTTCGAAAACCAGCCAGATTGGACCAGTATCGGCGGAGTTATGGCCCTTGATTTAGTTAAAAATGCTCAATGTTGCCTCGTTAAGCGATAGGGCCTTCATCTTTCACTCGATCTTTACCAAACTTTACCAGATTGTTACTATCAATGAAAGCTCGGACATGTTCGAAAACCAGCCATATCGGATCAGTAACAGCGCGGAGTTATGGCCCTTGATTTAATTAAAAATGCTATATGTTGCCTCGTTAAGACGATAGGGGCTTCATTGTTCATCCGATATTTACCAAATTTTATCAGATTGTTAATATCAATGAAAGCTCGGACGAGTTTGTAAACCATTCATATTGGACTAGTAACAGCAGAGTTATGGCCCTTGATTTAGTTCAAAATGCTATATTTTGCCTCGTTAAGACGATAGGGGCTTCATTGTTCATCCGATCTTTACCAAACTTTACCATCTTGTTAATATCAATAAAAGCTCGGATAAATTCGAAAACCAGTCAGATCGGACTAGTAACAGTGGAGTTATGGCCCTTGATTTAGTTCAAAAAGGCTATATTTTGCCTCGTTGAGAAGATAGGACCTTCATTTTTCGTCAGATCTTTATCAAACTTTACCAGATTGTTACTATCAATGAAAGCTCCGACAAGTTTGAAAACCAGCCAGATTGGACAATTTACACCGGAGTTATGGCCCTTGATTTCATTTTCTAAAATATGCTATATTTTGGCCTCATTAAGAAGAAAGGGCCTTCATTTGGCCAAATTTCATTGACATTTTTCAGGGATGATCAGTACCAAGCCTAGTTGTACATATCGTCACTGTGTTCCAGTTGAATGATTTTGGCGGAGTTATTTCCTTTTAAAGGTTTTAATACACAAACTTTGTCCTGACTATTTTTCCTGAACCCCTGTCCGGATTTAAACAAAACTGTTTAGGGATGATCAGTTCCAGGTCTAGTTGTGCAAATCTTTGCCGTGTTCCGGTTGAATGATTTTTGGCAGAGTTATGGCCCTTTAAAGGTTTTTATTCACAAACTTTGTCTGGACTATTCTCCTGAACGTCTCCCCACATTTCAACGAAACTTTACAGGGATGATCAGCACCAAGCTTAGTTGTGCATATCATCGTCGCATTCCGGTTAACAGATTTTTGGTGGAGTTATGGCCCTTTAAAGGTTTTTGATACACAAACATTTTCCGGGCTAGTTTTTCTGAACCCCTGGCTGGATTTTAACGAAACTTGACTAGGATGATCAGTATCAAGCCTAGTTGTGCATATCATCGCCATATTGGGGTTGAATGATTTTTGTCAGAGTTATGGCCCTTTAAATGTTTTAAAAGAGAAACGTCCAGATTAGTCTGTTTTGAACTCCTTGCTTGATTTCAACGTATCGTGATGGGGATGATCAGTACCAAGCCTAGTTGCACCTATCATTGCCGTGTTCTGGTTGAATGAATTTTGGCAGAGTTATGGCCCCTTAAAAGGTTTAATACACTAACTTTGTACAGACTAGTTCTCCTGAACCTCTGGCTGGATTTCAATAAAACTTGTCAGGGACAATCAGTACCAAGCCTAGTTGCCTATATCACCACCATGTTCTGGTTGAACGATGTTTGAAAGAGTTATGGCCCCTTGTGCATAAACTTTATCTTTAGCCAGTAGAGCGTCCATGGCCCTCTTGGGCCTCTTGCTTGTTCATGCTCATTAAAGGTCATCGTCATGACCCCCGTATTGTTTCAGGTGCCATCTCTTTTAAATCACTAGAGCAGTGGCAGAAATACAATAAACGCGGCTCTAGCGTAAATGGAGTGTCTGAAATAGAATTTGAGCAGTTTGTAGGCCCATTCTCCATATTTTTAAACGGACTTATCAAGCCAAGCCAAAAACAAAACTGGAGCATCCAATTCGTAATTAATTTACGCATATTCAATCTCCGATATTTCAAGTACCCGTGAATAAACCTATTAATCGGAACATCATTATTTTATGACCTGAACACGTGGATAGGATTTGGATTTTTTTAGTGTAAATTTGCCATTATCTGGGAGTTAACAGATTCAGGATATAAAATTGAAATTAATAATCCATTTGGTAATTGGGTTACATTTAGTGACCGCTTTAAAGAATATGTTAAAAATGAGCAATTTGTGATAAAAAATAATGTCACCATTAAAATCCAGTTACACCTAAGTGACTTCCATATAGATCCAGCTGCCTTGTTTGGCATGATATTTTGAGTTTCTGTTTTTAATTGATCGTCGTTCGTTCTGTGACGATTCCCAGAAATAGCCTGTTAGCCTAACTTAATATCCATTAGCCAGTCTGTAAATACATTATTAAGATATTTTTGCCGAAATCAGGAAATTCATATAATCTATAGGACATTTTGCAAGTCTAGGCTGCTGATAATCTGCAGTTAATGTTCCTGCTCTATGTATTGCCATAATTATGTTCCAAATATTACAAAAGTAGTCGTTCCACTAACTTTTTATCATGCAAGACAATTTTATATTGACATAACAGGTGTAATGGTATGCTGTTTTATAAACTTCTATACTTCCCATGGATTTATTACCAAACATAAAGCATTCAATGACAAATGGCTGTTACTTTCTGCGATACACTTTTTCCACAAAATTTGGAAGAGGCCCAGGCCTGTCCATTTTGGGAAAAAAAAGAACGCGCTTATTTCTCATTTTGGGAAAAATACAAGATTTCATAAATTAAGTATGACATTACTATACTTTATTTATATTGTCATCCATTATTTACCATAATTATTAACTTTTCCAAGTCGCAATTTACTTAGCAGACAAAAAAACACTGCAGAATTCATGTTTTTTCTCAAATTCTGAGAGACTGCTGTTTTCCGATTGGGAAATATTTCTGTCACAGTTGGGAAAAAAACAGTCCAATTTTCAGCTGGGAAGAGGCCCTTTACAGGCCTCTGTTATATTAGGTAAAAAAGCCCTGCATTGGCTCTTTAATAATTGTTTTACTTCAACGCAAAACATCTTTTACCAAAAGCAATCTTCCACTCGTCTTTTAGTATATATACAGAGCAAAATAAATTTAGCACATAAAATGCATGTAATTTCAATAGACGAGATGCAGAGCCGTGTATGTTCGGGGTCAATGATAACGTGACATAGATATGACCAATAATAATGCTACGAAGTCATTTATAAACAAAGACGGTGATAAAAATAAAGCACTATGATGGGAACATACTTTAATAGGTTATCGAAAATCAAACTCATTTCAATGAAAATGGAGGTAATTTTAAAATTACGAAATCAGGAATGTTTTGTTTAAGAATAATAATCATTTGTGAACATATTTCAGCAGTTTTTAAACACTGGCAGACTAGGAAATTCTTGTTAATGCCGAACAATATATTTGTTCAAAATAATACGTTTGTATATTGAAATAAATTGTTTTTAATATATGGGAGGTAATTCTGGTACTTAGGTAAAAATGAATACAACACTTGTTTGAAAATCACATCCTTACCTAGCATTTATAATATCTTTATACAATTTTATCAAAGTTCATAAGTTTAATCTATGTCCCTAGAAAGTCGTGCTAAACCTTTTGTGTTAGTATATATATATAGTATGTTTAACACAATGTATTTTGTCTGTCCAAATTCAATAGAAGAATTAAAAGAACACATACATCCCTGAGCCTGTAATTTTTTTGTAAATTTGGAAAGATCAGGGTTACAATAATACAATTTTGCAAAGGTTTTACGAAGTTCATGGTAACGGTAGCCCTGACGGTGTAGCTTTTTAGTTTACAAAGATTACGAATATTAAAGTCCTCAACTCGACTACAAGCTCCAGAAAAACGAATAAGTCGTGACACATAGGCCCCATAAGAAGTTGCTCGGGAGACATCCCCATATAAATGGGGATAATTAACAATATCAAAATTAAAATCATCTCTCTTGTCATAGATGTTGCTAATTATTTCAACATTTCAATAGAGAGATGTAAATCGAGAAAAGAAGTGTTATTATCAGACATATTAGCGTTGTTAAGTTGAAGTTCTTTAGTTTATATATTTCTAATCATAGTAGAAAAGAAAGGGTTGCCAATGTTCAATTTGTCGTTCAGATGCCGAGAGGCTTCAATAACATCTGGCTTGGTATCTGGTGAAAGTCTCAACATGAAATACCATGATTCATTTATATTTCACGGATACCAAATATTTTTAAATTTTCACGTCGCGATTGACCTTCTAACCGCTCACATTTGTCTTCGCTTATCTTCAATCGATCTTCAAGTTTACTCATTCTATACGACATTTCTTGCATAGACTTATGCACTGAGTCATGATTTTCTTCAACTTATTTAATGCTTTTTCAAAATCTTCAAATCTATTTTCCATCCGTTTAACTCTACGTTGTATGTCGAGTATGATTTAAAGCATTGGGTTATTATTGTTGTACAGAGTTTTCATTTAGATTGCTTTCTGTTGGGATCTAGAGATGACATAGACGCATCTGAATAACGATGTTGTGGTTCGGTACCCTGCTGTAGTGTGGCTGGTGGATTTTGTAACCAAGCGTTTATTTCTGGTTGTCCGTAATAGTATGTATTTGAAGGCTGTGGTTGAGAATAGATCTGGGATGTAGTCGAAGTTGAACTACTTTTGAGAGATCTTGACTCCCTGTTGCTGCTGGTATTGCTACCACGTCCTCGAGCACCTGAGGCTGAATCTGGTTTTGGTGGTTCGGGATTTTTCCGGGGTGGTTGAGAGTGGCAGCCGATTCAACTTCTCCAAGTGTCAATATCAACCCCCATTGCATTTTAGTATCTTCCGTTTAAACGTTGTTTTTTTTCGCTCAATATCCGTATGGATAAGCACTCAATAAAAACGGACACATTATTGCACACTTCATAAGCTGTGTTAAATTCGGCTCGACACGCACCAGAGCCCATTATTTATTTGCGCCAAAGTTACGTATGCACTCCTCTATATAAAGCTTTAAGGAATCCCAACTCAACATTTGGTTGGGCTAAGGCAGATAATTTTAAGATACATAGATATCTACAAAGCTTAAACGCAAATATTGCACTTATTGCACATTTTATTATTTTTTAAAATTTCACAATTTTGGTTCCATGGCAATCAGTCTTTTTTAAGAAGTCTTAGAAATTTGCTAGTGCTGGGATAGAAGGAAATACAACTAGAACTATCACCGAAGATGATGATAAATGTCTAAAATAATAGTAGAGTACTAGTATGTTTTTTTCCATATGAAACAATTTCTAAAGAAAACAATGGTCTATAATCATGATAATTGACATGTCGCCAGTACTAGATATCTCCGCCCTATTGTTGATGTCGGGAGTATTTTGACAATAGCATAGTTGCACGTGCTTTATTATACAGTGACACGTGCTGTTGTTTGTCGGAGGTATCGTTTTGGTTTGATTGGTTGAAATGGATAAATGATTGACAACTGGTGACATGTTAATTGCAGAATCGAAAACCTTTGATACGGTGACACATTTAATTACCAAGTGTGAACTGTATGCCGAGTATAATAACAATTACAGGAAAACGTTTGAAGTTAAATCCATATGAAGTTCATCATACGTTGAATATTAAAGAGGAAAATTCTAAATTTACAGAAGTCTGATATCCAATAAAAAAAGCATTTCTTAATATGACATTATTATTGCTGTAGGATTTACAGAAATCCTCATAATTATGTCTTGTCAAAAAACTAACCTTGTCCAACACATGTGCGGAAATTTGTAACAACACTTGCAATTACATGCATGGATTATATTCCAAACTCTGTACACATATTCTTAATATTTTATTCTGTGGTGGCCAACTTGTATCAGTATAAGAGAAACATCTGATTTCAGTACAGTGATGTATTATAAGATGTTTAATAGTAATCTTTAGACTTGTGCAGGTCTGTTTGGTGATTTTGTTATAATATTCTACATCTATAATCTAATGAATTCTTTGCATATATTTGGTTGCAGAACCTAAATATTGATTTGTCTGGTGAGTTCCTGATTGTTTGGTATAATAGTGAAATTGCCGCGTTTGTAGATAATATATTTCTGTAATGGTAGCAATGTCATTCGTGTTGTAAATGTTTGTTAAATGTGATGTTTGTATATACAGCAGGCTTAAAAGAAAAAAGTGTTTGTTTCCGCTCGACCCTATTATTTAGCCGCTGACCCTAACTATTTTTTATTGCAAAAAAAAGAAAAAAAATATATATATATTTTTTTAAAAAATTGAACCCATGAAAAAAGGTTTCTTATGGAAATAAAAAAATATATATATTCCTCCAGTTAGATTTGAACCCACGACAACTGGGGTTTCCAGTGTACATTACCAAATATTGAAAAAGGGCCATAACCATGTATTATCTAGGTCGTAATACCTTCCCCACTATTTTTTATCATGTTAAACGTGTTTTTTAATTAACAAAAATCAGGTCATTAATAATAAAAAAAAGAAAATATGCTTTGCCTACCTACCTACCCTATTTGTTTTGAAGCCGTTAGCCTTACCCGTATAAAGAACCCTATCAATCTTGGAATGGTGTTTGAATAATTACCACCATAAGACCATGGTTACCGAACATTTGGAATGAGTGTTCGTGAACAGAACTTGCTAAAGTAAAATGCTTATTATATATTCACACTCTTGTTTACATTCCTCGAGGAATGTGGCGGAGTTCAACACACGATGACATTGCGTCAGTATGAATACACCAACTGACCCGACTGACGACAAAACGGATTCTAACTTGGGTCCTCCTGACACCGCACCTGAAAAGACACAATATAAATTTAAACTATGATATCAACTAAATTCCATGCTCAATAATGAACGCATGTAAACACGCGATGACATTGCGTCAGTATGAATACATTACAGCAACTGACCTGACTAAACGACACAACGGATTCGAACTGGGCTCCTCCTAACCCCGCACCAGAAAAAAATAATTTAAACTACGATATCCACTAAATTACATGCTCAATCATGAACGCCTGTAATGTGTTTAATCAAGAACGTGTATGAGGGGACTGGTCAACTTGTACTGAAGCAATGTCACTGAACCGTCTTCTTACAATTTCCTATACGGCTTCCGGATCAAGCTGTGAAATGATCCTGTAGCAACAGCCCTGAACCATCTTCATACAATTTCCTATGAGGCTTCCTAACCTAGCTGTCAAATGGGACTGTAGCAATGGCCCTGAACCGTCTTCTTAGTTTCCTATAAGGCGTCCTGACCAAGCTGTCAAATGGTACTGTAGCAATGGCCCTGAGCCATCTTGTAAGTTAATATGATGCTTCCTGACCTAGCTGTCAAATGTCACTGTAACAATAGCCCTGAACCTTTTTAGCCCTGAACCTTCTTACACTTTCCTATGAGGCTTCCTGACCTAGCTGCCAAGTGATTCTGTAGCAATGGCCATGAACCATCTTTTTAATTTTTTGTAGGGCATCCTGACCAAGCTGTCACCTGGTACTGTAGAAATAGCACTGAAGCGCCTTCTTATACTTTTCTAAACGGCTTCCTGACCAAGCTGTAACTGGTAATGTAGCATTGGCTCTGAACTGTCTTTACAATTTTCTATACGGCTTCTTGATCTAGCTGTCAAATGGCACCCGAGTTTCACCCTGTCCGTCAGTCTGTCTGTCTGTCATCTATCTGTGTGTAGATGCAACCTTGACCGATCCATAACTCTTCTATACCTGAAGAAAATCTTTTAAATATTCATGGGTGGACTGCCTGTGATGAGATAATGACGCTATTGATTTTTAGGTCAATGGTCAAGGTCGCCATTACCTGATAATGAAAAGCCTTGTCCGCTCCATTACTCCTCTCCCCCTGAAGCAAATCTCATCAATCTTCATGAGTGGACTGCCTGTGATGAGAGGAAAACAGTTATTGATTTTGATAGGTCAAATGTCAAGGCCACCATTACCTGATCATGAAAATACCATTCAACGCAATCTTTACTCAAACGGTATGGTGGGAAATTTGGGGGACTGGTAGTGGGGTTATATTTATCGCCCTTAAAAGGTGACAGCTCTAGTTTAAACAAATTACAAACCTCTTTGACAGCCTCTTTGTAGAGTTGCTTTATGTAATATGGTATGGTCTTCCACAAAGAAGCTGCCTCAGGAATCTACCTGCTAAAAAGTGTGTTATTTTCTTACTAAGCCTCGTGAGACCTTTCATACACATTTAAAAAAATGTGATGTATACTACACATATAATTTACTAGCTACTGTGGAATCGGTGACGAGAATGAACACAGGCATTATATATTCACACTCTCGTTTACATTTCTCTTAACCCCGTACCTGAAAAGAAACATAATATATTTACACGATGATACCATCTAAATTACATGCTAAATCATGAAAGCCTGTAAAAACACGATGGCTGCGTCAGTATGATTGCATTACAGCAACTGACCTGACTAAACGACAGAACGGATTCGAACTGGGCTCCTCTTGACCCCGCACCTGAAAAGACATATAATATATATTTAAAATATATTTATTTTATCAACTAAATTACATGCTAAATCATGAAAGCCTGTAAACACACGATGGCTGATTCAGTATGAATACATTACAGCAACTGACCTGACTAAACGACACAACGGATTCGAACTGGGCTCCTGTAGATCCCGCACCTAAAAAGACACATAATATATATTTAAAATATAACAACTAAATTATACAGGGCATCCTGACCAAGCTGTTGAACTGGTACTATAGAAATAGCACTGAACCGCCTTCTTGCAATTTCCTAAACGGCTCCTGACCAAGCTGTAACCGGTACTTTATCAATGGCCCTGAACTGTCTATTTATAATTTTCTAAACGGCTTCCTAACCTATCTGTCAATTGGTACCCATCTTGTGTAGTGGCTAATACGGGTGTAGTTCATTAAGGCTAACTTGACTGAGCAAAGAACTCCCCAAAATGTGGCTGATGTTTTTTTTTAAACACTACAAACCTCTTTGACAGCTTCTTTGTAGAACTCCTTTATGTCATATGGAATGGTCTTCCACACTGAAGCTGTCACAAGAATCTGCCTGCTAAATAGTGTGTTATTTTCATTGCAAGGCCTCGTGAGACCTTTCATACACATTCAAAATACAATGATATAGACTAAACGTAGAACTTACATGTTGCGTTTAAAAATCGCTAGCAACTGCGACGACAATGGGTCGACGAATCGGTGACGAGTGTGAACACTGCTCATTTGATATATTCACACACTGGTTCACATTCAGCAAAGAATGGGTCGGCATTGAGCACACGATGACATTGCGTTAGTATGACTACAACAACTGACCTGACTAAACGACACAACGGATTCTAACTGAGCTCCTCCTGACTCCGTACCTTAAAAGACACAAATTATATATTTAAACTATGATATCAAGTAAATTACATGCTCAGTCATGTATGCCTGTAAACACACATTGACATTACGTCAGTAAGATTACATTACAGCAACTGACCTGACTAAATGACACAACGGATTCGAACTGTGATCTCCCCAATCCGTCACCTGAAAAGACACAAAATATATATTTAAACTATGATATCAACTAAATTCCATGCTTAATCATGAACGCCTGTCATGTGTTTAATCAGTCAGGAACGTGTATGGGAGAACTGGTCAACTGGTACTGAAGCAATGGGCATGAACCGTCTTCTTACAGTTTCGTGTAAGGCTTTCAGACCAAGCTGCCAAACAGTACTGTAGAAATGGCCCTGAACCTTCTTACACTTTTTTGAGACTTCAAGACTTAGCTGCCAACTGGTACTGAAGCAATGGCCCTAAGCCATCTTCTTACAGTTTGCTATAAGTCTTTCTAACCTAGCTGTCAAATTGTACTGTAGCAATAGCCCTGAACTTCAAGAATTGAATTGAATGTTGTTTAACGGCTCATCAACACAGTATAGGTTATTTAGAGCCGCCCCAGAGAGAGGGGAAGGATATATAGGAATCCGGGAACCGTGCCCTACTCTTATTATCGAATAGATTCCTATGGTTCTTTAACGTGCTCGGAGGATAGACCGATACACGGGACCGCCCGGTTTACGTCCCCATCCGACGGACGAGAAGACTTCAAGACGTAGCTGCCAACTGTTATTGTAGCAATGGCCCTGAACCGTCTTCTTACACTTTCCTATACGTCTTCCGGATCAGGCTGTGAACTGGTACTGTAGCAACGGCCCTGAACCATCGTCTTACAATTTCCTATTAGGCTTCCTGACGTAGCTGCCAAGTGATACTGTAGCAATGGCCCTTAATGTTTTTATAGGGCATCCTGACCAAGCTGTCACCTGGTACTGTAGAAACAGCACTGAAGCGCCTTCTTACAGTTTTCTATACGGCTTCCTGACCAAGCTGTAACTGGTACTGTAGCAATGGCCCTGAACTGTATTTACAATTTTCTATACGGCTTCCTGACCTAGTTGTCAAATGGCACCCGAGTTGTGTAGTGGCTAATACGAGTGTAGTTCTTTAAGGCTAAATTGACCGAGCAAAGAGCTCGCCAAAATGTGAGTGATTTATTTGTATACCGCCGCTAAACTAAGTTTAGGGTGGTATACTGGTTTCACCCTCTCCGTCTGTCTGGCTGGCTGGCTGGCTGGCTGGCTGGCTCGGCCGCCGTCCGTCCGTCCGTCCGTCCGTGATAATGACCGCTATTGATTTTGAGGTCACAGGTCAAGGTCACCATTTCCTGATAATGAAAAGCCTAGTATTGTCCTCGCCATAACTCCTCTCCCCCTAAAGCAAATCTCATAAATCTTCCTGAGTGGACTGCCTCTGATGAGAGGATGACCGCTATTGATTTTGATGTCGATAGGTCAAATCATATGTCAAGGCCACCATTACATGATCATGAAAATACCATTCCACGCAATCCTTACTCAAACGGTAGGGTGGGCAATTTGGGGGACTGGTAGTGGGGTTATATGTATCGCCCTTAAAAGGCGACAGCTCCAGTTTAAACAAATTACAAACCTCTTTGACAGCCTCTTTGTAGAGCTCCTTTATGTAAGATGGAAGGTTTTCCACAAAGAAGCTGTCTCAGGAATCTACCTGCTAAATAGTGTGTTATTTTCTTGCAAAGCCTCGTGAGACCTTTCATACAAATTTAAAAAAATGTGATGTATACTAAACATATAATTTACTAGCTACTGTGGCAACAATGGGTCGAAGAATCGGTGACGAGAATGAACACACGCATTATATATTTACACTCGTTTACATTTCGCGAGGAATGGGGCGGAGATGAACTTACGATGACATTGCGTCTGTATGAATACAGAAACTGACCTGACTGAAAGACACACTGGATTCGAACTGTATTCACCCTGACCCCGCATCTGAAAAAAAAACAATATGAAAAAATATATATATTTAAACTATGATATCAACTAAATTCCATGCTCAGTCATAAAAGCCTCTAAAAACACGATGACATTGCGTCAGTATGAATACATTACAGCAACTGACCTGACTAAAAGACACAACGGATTAGAACTGGGCTCCTCCTGACCCCGCACCTGAAAAGACACAATTTATTTTTAAACTATGATCTAACTTCCATGCTCAATCATGAACGCCTGTAAAAACGCCATGGCATTGCGTCAGTATGAATTCATTACAGCAAATGACCTGACTAAAAGACACAACGGATTCGAAACGATATAACTGAATCGAAACGACAAAACGGATTCGAACTTGGTTCCTCCTGACCCCGTACCTGAAAAGAAACATAATATATATTTGAAATATAATATCAAGTAAATTCCATGCCCAATCATGAACGCCTCTAAATACACGATGGCTGCGTCAGTATGAATACATTACAGCAACTGACCACCTGACTAAAAGACACAACGGATTCTAACGGCTCCTCCTGACCCCGTACCTGAAAAGACGCATAATATATATTTAAAATATAATATCAACTTAATTCCAAGCCAAATCATGAAACCCTGTAAACACACGATGGCTACGTTAGTATGAATACATTACAGCAACTGACCTGACTAAACGACACAACGGATTCGAACTGGGCTCCTCCTGACCCCGTACCTGAAAAGACGCATAATATATATATAAACTATAATATCAACTAAATTACATGCTCAATCATTAACGCCTGTAAACACACGACGACATTGCGTCAGTAAGAATACATTACAGGAACTGATCTGACTAAACGACACAACGGATTCGAACTGTGATCTCCCCAACCCGGCACCTGAAAAGACACAACATATATAGTTAAATTATTATATGAACTAAATGCCATGCTCAATCATGAACGCCTGTCCTGTGTTTAATCAGGAACGTGTATGAGAGAACTGGTCAACTGGTACTGAAGCAATGGCCGTGAACCGTCTTACAGTTTCATATAAGGCTTCCTGACCAAGCTGCCAAACGGTACTGGAGCAATGGTCCTGTACCTTCTTACACTTTTTTATGAGACTTCAAGTCCTAGCTGCCAACTGTTACTGAAGCAATGGCCCTGAGCCATCTTCATTTCCTATCAGATTTCCTGATCAAGCTCCCAAATGGTACTGTAGCAATGGCCATGAACCGTTTTCTTGCAGTTTTCTACAAGGCTTCCTGACCAAGCTGCCAATTAGTACTGTAGCAACGGCCCTGATCCATCTTCTTGCAAGTTCCTATGATGCCTCCTGACCTAGCTGTCAAATGGTACTGTAGCAATAGCCCTGCACTTTCTTGCTGCCAACTGGTACTGTGGCAATGGCCCTGAACCTTCTTAAAATTTACTAGAGAGCACTGAAGCGTCTTCTTACAATTTCATATATAGCTTCCTGACCAAGCTGTAACTGGTACTGTAGCAATGACCCTGAACTTTTTTTTTACAATTTTCTATACGGCTTCCTGACCTAGTTTTCAAATGGCCGAGTTGTATAGTGGCTACGAGTGTAGTTCAATAAGGCTAAATTGACTGAGCAAAGAGCTCCCCAAAATGTGAGTGATTTATATTTATACTGCCGCTAAACGAAGTTAATGGTGGTATACTGGTTTCACCTTGTCCGTCCGTCCACATGTCCGTCTGTCGTTCTGTCCGTCTGTCTGTCCGTCCCTCTCTCTGTCTATCATCTCTCTGTCTGTATATGCAACTTTGTCCGATCCTCTCCCACTGGAGCAAATATCATCAAGTTTCATGGGTGGACTGCCTGTGATGAGAGAATGACCGCTATTGATTTTTAGGTCAAAGTTCAAGGTCACCATGACCTTATCATGAAAATGCCATTCCGCTCAATCTTTACTCAAAAGGTAGGGTGGAAAATTTGGGGGACTGGTAGCGGGGTTATATTTATCGCCCTTAAAAGGAGACAAGTCTAGTTGAAACACATTACAAATCTCTTTAACAGCTTCCGTGTAGAGCTCCTTTATGAAATATGCAATGGTCTTCCACAAAGAAGCTGCTGCAAGAATATACCTGCTAAATTGTGTTATTTTATTGCAAGGCCTAACGAGACCTTTCATATACATTCAAAAAAGAATGATGTAGACTACACATATAATTCACTTGAAGCGTGTAAAGATCGCTAGCTACTGCGGCGACAATGAGTCGACGAATCGGTGACGAGAATTAACACTACACATTATATATTCACTCTCGTTTACATTCAGTGAGGAATGGGGCGGAGTTGAACACACGATGACATTGCGTCAGTATTAATACATTACAGCAACTGACCTGACTAAACGACACAACGGATTCGAAATGGGCTCTTCCGGACCCCGTATAAGAAAAAACGGATCATATATATTTAAAATATAATATCAAATAAATTACATGCTAAACATGAAAGCCTGTAAACACACGATGACTGCGTCAGTATGAATGCATTAAAGCAACTGACCTGACTAAACGACACAACGGATTCGAACTGAGCTCCTCCTGACCCCGCACCTGAAAATACACAATATATATTTAAAATATAATAACTAAATACTATGCTCAATCATGAACACCTCTAAATACACGATGGCATTGCCTCAGTATGAATACATTACAGAAACAGACCTGACTAAACGACACAACTGATTCGAACTGGGCTCCTCCTGACCCAGCATTTGAAAAGACACATAATATGTATTTAAAATATAATATCAACTAAATTCCATACTAAATTGTGAAAGCCTGTAGTAAACACACGATGTTTGCGTCAGTATGAATACATTACAGCAACTGACCTGACTAAACGACACAACGGATTCGAACTGGGCTCCTCCTAACCCCGTATCTGAAAAGACGCATAATATATATATTTTAAAATATAATATCAACTAAATTACATGCTCAATCATGTACACCTCTAAATACACAATGGCATTGCCTCGGTATGAATACATTACTGCAACTGATCTGACTAAACGACACAACTGATTCGAACTGGGTTCACCCTAACCCCGTACCTGAAAAGACGCATAATGTATATTCAAAATATAATAACTAAATACCATGCTCAATCATGAACGCCTCTAAATACACGATGGCATTGCCTCAGTATGAATACATTACAGCAACTGACCTGACTAAAGGACACAACGGATTCGAACTGGGCTCCTCCTGACCCCGCACCGGAAAAGACACATAATGTATATTTAAAATATAATATCGACTAAATTCCATGCTAAATCATGAAAGCCTGTAATCACACGATGGCATTCCCTCAGTATGAATACATTACAGCAACTGACCTGACTAAATGACACAACGGATTCGAACTGCGCTCCTCCTAACCCCGTATCTGAAAAGACGCATAATATATATATTTTAAAATATAATATCAACTAACTTACATGCTCAATCATGTACACCTCTAAATACACAATGGCATTGCCTCAGTATGAATACATTACTGCAACTGATCCGACTAAACGACACAACTGATTCGAACTGGGTTCCTCCTAACCCCGTACCTGAAAAGACGCATAATATATATTCAAAATATAATAAATAAATACCATGCTCAATCATGAACGCCTCTAAATACACGATGGCATTGCCTCAGTATGAATACATTACAGCAACTGACCTGACTAAACGACACAACAAATTCGGACTGGGCTCCTCCTGACCCCGCACCTGAAAAGACACATAATATATATTTAAAATATAACTAACAGCCATGCTGAATCATGAAAGCCTGTAAACACACGATGGCATTCCCTCAGTATGAATACATAACAGCAACTGACCTGACTAAACAACACAACGGATTCGAACTGGGCTCCTCCTGACGCCGGACCTGAAAAGACAGATAATATATATTTAAAATATAACTAAATGCCATGCTGAATCATGAAAGCCTGTATTGACTCAGTATGAATACATTGCAGTAACTGACCTGACTAAACGACACAACGGATTCGAACTGGGTTCCTCCTGACCCCGCGCTTGAAAAAACACAAAATATATATATTTTAAAATAAAATATCAACTAAATTACATGCTCAATCATGTACACCTCTAAATACACAATGGCATTGGCTCCTCCTGACCCCGTACCTGAAACGAATAATATATATTTAAAATATAATATCAACCAAATTCCATGCTTAATCATGAAAGTAAACACACGATGGTATTGCCTCAGTATGAATACATTACATTACAGCAACTGACCTGTCTAAACGACACAACGGATTCAAACTGGGCTCCTCCTGACCCCGCACTTGAAAAGACACATACTATGTATTTAAAATATAATATCAACTAAATTCCATACTAAATCGTGAAAGCCTGTAAACACACGATGTTTGCGTCAGTATGAATACATTACAGCAACTGACCTGACTAAACGACACAACGGATTCGAACTGGGCTCCTCCTAACCCCGTATCTGAAAAGACGCATAATATATATATTTTAAAATATAATATCAACTAAATTACATGCTCAATCATGTACACCTCGAACTACACAATGGCATTGCCTCAGTATGAATACATTACTGCAACTGATCTGACTAAACGGCACAACTGATTCGAACTGGGTTCCTCCTAACCCCGTACCTGAAAAGACGCATAATATATATTCAAAATATAATAACTAAATACCATGCTCAATCATGAATGCCTCTAAATACACGATGGCATTGCCTCAGTATGAATACATTACAGCAACTGACCTGACTAAATGACAACAACGGATTCGGACTGGGCTCCTCCTGACCCCGCACCTGAAAAGACACATAATATATATTTAAAATATAATATCGACAATATTCCATGCTAAATCATGAAAGCATGTAAACACACGATGGCATTCCAACAGTATGAATACATTACAGCAACTGACCTGACTAAACGACACAACGGATTCGAACTGGGCTCCTCCTGACCCCGTACCTAAAACGATACATAATATTGATTTAAAATATAATATCAACTAAATTCCATGCTGAAAAGGCACATAATATATATTTGAACTATGGTATCATCTAAATTACATGCTCAGTCATGAACGCCTGTAAAACACGATGGCATTGCGTCTATATGATTACATTACAGCAACTGACTAAATGACACATCGGATTCGAAACGACACAACGAATTAGAACTTGGTTCCTCCAAACCCCGTACCTGAAAAGACGCATAATATATATTTAAAATATAATAACAACTAAATTCCATGCTAAATCATGAAAGCCTGTAATGTTAACACATGATGACATTGCCTCAGTATGAATACATTACAGCAACTGACCTGAATAAACGATACAACGGATTCGAACTGGGCTCCTCCTGACCCCGCACCTGAAAAGACACATAATATATATTTAAAATATAATAACTAAATTCCATGCTCAATCATGAACGCCTCTAAATACACGATGGCATTGCCTCAGTATGAATACATTACAGCAACTGACCTGACTAAACGACACAACGGATTCGAACTGGGCTCCTCCTGACCCCGCACCTCAAAAGTCACATAATATATATTTAAAATATAATATCAACTAAATTCCATGCTTAATCATGAAAGCCTGTAAACACACGATGGGATTGCCTCGGTATGAATACATTAAGACAATGATCTGACTAAACGACACAATGGATTCGAACTGGGCTCTTCCTGACCCCGCACCTGAAAATACACAATATATATTTAAATTATAATTACTAAATTCCATGCTAAATCATGAAAGCCTGTAAACACACGATGGCTGCGCTGCGTAAGTATGAATGCATTACAGTAACTGACCTGACTAAACAACACAACGGATTCGAACTGGGTTCTTCCTGACCCAGTACTTGAAAAGATACATAATATATATTTATAATATCAACTAAATTACATGCTAAATCATCAAAGCCTGTAAACACCAGATGGCTGCGTCAGTATGAATGCATTACAGCAACTGACCTGACTAAACGACACAACGGATTCGAACTGGGCTCCTCCTGACCCCGCACCTGAAAAGACACATAATATATATATTTATAATATAATATTCACTACTTTTAATGCTTAATCATGAAAGCCTGTAAACACACGATGGTTACGTCAGTATGAATGCATTACAGCAACTGATCTGACTAAAGGACACAACGGATTCTAACTGGGCTCCTCCTGACCCCGCACCTGAAAAGTCACGTAATATATATTTAAAATATAACTAAATTCCATGCTAAATCATGAAATCCTGTTATCACACGATGGCTGCGTCAGTATGAATGCATTACAGCAACTGACCTGACTAAACGACACAACGGATTCGAACTGGGCTCCTCCTGACCCCGTACCTGAAAAGACACATAATATATATTTAAAATATAATATCAACTAAAGTACATGCTAAATCATGAAAGCCTGTAAACACACGATGGCTGCGTCAGTATGAATGCATTACAGCAACACCTGACTAAACGACACAACGGATTCGAACTGGGCTCCTCCTGACCCCGTACCTGAAAAGACACATAATAGACTAAAAGGAAATAGAAACGCAGGGTGCGTATTTCCTCTATATATTGCTTATACTGCACACTTAATTCCATATAATTATATTCCATGGAAATCCGAAGATGTTTTGTAAAAAAAAAGTGCAGTTAGTTAGAGAAAGGACACAACTGTGATGTTGTAGACGTTTTAATCACAGTACACGTTGTAACAAGAAATTCATACATGCTGAAATTCCTCTTTGAAAAATGGAGCCAGTTCAGTACTGTATTTAATGTTAAGTGATTGCAACATTTAAAGCCTAAGTTTGCTCATCTGCTTGAGCCAAATGCGCATTCTGACGATAATGAAACTTTAAAGGGGTAACCATTGGTGTGTTCAGTGCTGTTTGAACCTTCTTTCTAAAAGGACAGGCCTAATGTCGCCCTATTTAGCAGTAGCATATTAAACATACACTATATAGCGGAAATACGCACCCTGCGTTTCTTTTTCCTTTCAGTATATATATTTAATATATAATATCAACTAAACTCCATGCTAAAGCATGAAAGACAGTAAACACACGATGGCTGCGTCAGTATGAATGCATTATCTGAAAAGACACGTACTATATATTTAAACTATGATATCATTTAATTTCCATGCTCAATCATGAAAGTCTGTAAAACACGGTATTGCGTCAGTATGAGTAAATTACAGTAACTGACCTGACTAAACGACACAACGGATTCGAACTGGGCTCTTCCTGACCCCGCACCTGAAAAGACACAAAATATATAGTTAAATTATGATATAAACTAAATTCCATGCTCAATCATGAACGCCTGTCATGGGTTTAATCAGGAACGTGTATGAGAGAACAGGTACTGCAGCATTTGCCGTGAACTGTCTTCTTACAGTTTCATATAAGGCTTCCTGACCAAGCTGCCAAATGGTACTGTAGCAATGGAAATGTACCTTCTTACACTTTTTTTATGAGACTTCAAGTCCTAGCTGCCAACTGGTACTGAAGCAATGGCCCTGAGCCATCGTTTTGCAATTTCCTATCATCTTTCCTGACCAAGCTCCCAAATGGTACTGTAGCAATGGCCATGAACCGTTTTCTTGCAGTTTTCTACAAGGCTTCCTGACCAAGCTGCCGAATAGTACTGTAGCAACGGCTCTGAGCCATCTTCTTGCAAGTTCCTATGATGCTTCCTGACCTAGCTGTCAAATGGTACTGTAGCAATAGCCCTGAACTTTCTTACACTTTCTTATGAAGACTCCAAGCCCTAGCTGCCAACTGGTACTGTAGCAATGGCCATGTACCTTCTTCTTAAAATTTACTATACGGCTTCCTGACCTAGCTGTCAAGTGGTACCCGAGTTTTATAGTGGCTACGAATGTAGTTCAATAAGGCTACATTGACTGAGCAAAGAGCTCCCCAAAATGCGAGTGATTTATTTTTATACTCCCACTAAACGAAGTTAAGGGTGGTATACAGGTTCACCCCGTCCGTACATCCACATGTCCGTCTGTCGTTCTGTTCGTATGTCTGTCCGTCCGTCTATCTGTCCGTCATCTGTCTGTCTATCTGTCTGTATATGCAACCTTGTCCGATCCATAACTCCTCTCCCACTGGAGCAAATCTCATAAATCTTCATGGGTGGACTGCCTGTGATGAGAGAATGACCGCTATTGATTTTTCGGTCAAAGGTCACCATGACCTGATCATGAAAATACCATTCCACTCAATCTTTACTCAAAAGGTAGGGTTAAAAATTTGGGGGACTGGTAGCGGGGTAATATTTATCGCCCTTAAAAGGAGACAGGTCTAGTTGAAACCAATTACAAACCTCTTTTACAGCTGCTTTGTCACCTGAAACGACACAACATATATATTTATACTATGATAACTAAATTCCATGCTCAGTCATGACCACTTGTAAACACACGATGACATTGCGTCAGTATGAATATATTACAAACACTGACCTGACTAAACAACACAGCGGATTCGAACTGGGCTCTTCCTGACCCCGCACCTGAAAATACACAAAATATATATTTAAACTATGATATCAACAAAATCCATGCTCAATCGTGAACACATGTAATATGTTTAATCAAGAACGTGTATGAGGGGGACTGGTCAATTGGTACTGAAGCAATGACACTGAACCATCTTCTTGCAATTTCCTATACGGCTTTCTGATCTAGCTGTCAAATGGTACTGTAGCAAAAGCCCCGAACCATCTTCTTACACTTTCCTATGAGGCTTCCTGATCAAGCTGGTTCGATGTTTGAGTGACACTCGACAAATACTGCAAAAAACATGACTGCCCTCAGGTGAGCGATTTAGGGCCATCATGGTCCTCTTGTTATATCTATTTTTTTACAATTTCCGATATGGCTTCCTGACCTAGCTGCCAGCTGGTACTGTAGCAATGGCCCATAACCATCTTATCATTTTCTATACGGCTTCCTGACCTAGCTGTCAAATGGTACCCTAGTTATGTAGTGGCTAAAACAAGTGTAGTTGGACTGAGCAAAGAGCTTCCCGGGTGAGTGATTTGTTATTTTTTAATCAACACACAAACCTCCACGACAGCGTCTTAGTTGAGCTGCTGTGTCTTGAGGAGTGGTGTTCACACAAGCTACCGCAGGTATCGACCTGCCACTCCTCGTCAAAAACAGCTGGTACCTGCTAGGAAAACATAATGTGTTTAATCAGAAACGTATATGAGGGGAATGCTCTCCCATTTTTTTCACCCTAGTTAACTTGTCTTCCGGTTCTGCCATTTTTGCTTCGTCAACAGAGATATAGGTGTTGATTTTCCGGCGGTGACATTTTCTCACACTGTATGCGCTGGACCTTTCAAACTTGAAAGTATCTATCTGTATCTTGGGTGGTACATCGCAACGTGACAAAGCAAGTGTGGATGTGACCTTGACCCTCGAAGCAGTGCAGATAACCTTATAGTTTTTACCCTCAACGTTTGCGTTTGTCACTTTTTCACAAACTGTATGTACTAGACCTTTCAAACTTTACTTGTAGTTGTATCTTGAGTGGTACATTGCAATGTGACAAAGCAAATGTGGATGTGACCCTGACCCTCTAAGCAAGGGGCAGATAACTTAATAATGTGTAAATGTTTACCTTCAGCATTTGCGTTTAGGTCACTTTCTCACAAACGCATTAGACCTTTCAAACTCCGCTTATATGTAGTTGTTTCTTGGGTAGTACATTACAATGTGTCAAAAAGCAAATGTGGATGTGACCTTTACCATCCAAGCAAAGGCCAGATATCCTTTGATTGTTGCATTTACATCACTTGCTCATGAACTGTACTTATGCACTAGATCATGTAGATGATTTAAACTTTGTTTATAGCTTAATCTGTGGAAGACAAAACAATCTATTTTGACACAGCTGTGTCTTGGGTAGTGCATCTTTTTGGACGCATAGATTTCATCTATGACCTTGACCTACTTTTTGAAGCTGATGATTTATTAATTTTTTAAAAACATTGTTATTATTTTGTATAGAATGGAATTTTGTTTAAGCATCACTTATATTTTATTTTTAAGTCCCGCCCCGTTAGGCGAGACATGTGAATCCGCGGATTTCTTGTGTAAATTTACCGCGAATACAGAGAAAAATCGAAGTACAAAAGTATAGGATAATCCTTTTTGAACTCTTAAAGCTACAGAGTCTCTATATCAATCGATTTCTTTGTATGTCCTTATTTGTAACTTCATGTTCACCAGCAGCTCATGTCGAAATAATCGGGTATTTAAGCGAGAAGCAAATATAGCGCAGGAAATCATTTACTGTATACATTACGCGGTTTCACCTTAATTCCATTCCAACATAATAACAGTTATAGGACATTCACTCAGAGTGAGTCGATTCCAACATAATAAGTTATAGAACATTCACTCTGAGTGAGTCGATTTCAACATAATAACAGTTATAGGACATTCACTCCGAGTGAATCGATTTCAACATAACATTTATAGGACATTCACTCCCAGTGAATCGACTCCAACATAATAACAGGGTGTGTGGCCCCGACAAGAGTCGTTTATATGTAAGAAACTCGAGTTTCATATATATCTGTCTTGTTTGTGTCCCATGCCCTGTCACCAGTCAACTTCTTCCAGGTATTATAACATATCTTAATGTTTACCTGTTTTAAAGAATGTCCATCCATTTCAGATTAGAAATTGCAGAGTTATGGCCTTTGAATTATTTGAAAATGCTATACAGTACTTCATATTTATTTCTTAAAGAAACTAACCCACCAAATAATGACACAATTACCCATCAAAACCGCTTATAAATACTCTATTCATGTGTTCACGTCATGAATATAATAATGCATAATTATGCGCAAATTAATTCACGGGTTCTTAAAATACTACTGCTTGAATATTGGTAAAATGAATTGTGAGTTTGCAACACTTTATTAGTCCCCCACCTGTCCCGTGGGGACTATAGATTTGCACCCTGTCCGTCTGTCTGTCCGTCCGTCTGTCATATTTTTGTCCGGACTGTAACTTTGACATGCATTGTGGGATTTTTAAACGACTTGAGACAAATGTTCACCATAATGAGACGGCTTGTCATGCGCAAGACCCAGGTCCGTAGCTCAAAGGTCAAGGTCAGACTTTGAGGTTAAAGGTCAGAAATAGGCTTGTCCGGGTTGTAACTTTGTCATGCATCGTGGGATTTTAAAATAACTTGGAACAAATGTTCACCATAATGAGAGGGCGTGTCGCGCGCAAGACCCAGGTCCGTAGCTCAAAGGTCAAGGTCACGATACCTTCAGAACACAGGGACACATATTTTGCAGCTAAACATGGTAATTCCTTGCATGATCATTCACATGGCTACAGTCAACCTTTCATATGGGTACATTCAAAGATAACTGTTTCTTCAATAACTTCAGAATTAACAAACTGGCTAATAACAACTTAATTTCTTTGAAATGTTTGCTATTATTGTGTTGACGAAACAGTAACCTTTGACAGCAGTGCAACTTCTGAATTGTTAATTTTGGAAAAGATGTTTTTTATATAACTAGTATATGCTAGTGTCATTGATGTTCTTTTCCAGTTATCTTTAGTATTTTTCTCGGCTATCTTGAAACTGAACTGTTGCATGACCTACCTCCTCGAACATTCCTTAACCTTACCTAATATGTTTTACAAGTTGTATGATTTTCTTTTCACAAGACCCGGTAGGGGACTATGGCCGTCCCTCGGAGTGCTTCTTGTTTATATTACATGTAGTTTAAGCATTGTCCTTGACATATCCTTTGTATATTGTCTTTGCACAGTTGTAAATCAAGAAAAGAACGCATGTCAGAATGACTGGTGTATTCTAACTACCAGTTATCGGAAGTTAAGAGTGTGGCATACTACAAAACAGAGTATGATCTCGTCGAGTTAGTCCTAATGTGACCATATACTCTCTATCTATCATATTCTATTGTTTATTATAATTCAATGTACATTATTCATTGTAATCTTGTCTTGTATAATTAAATGTATAGTTTTCATTGTAATATTGTTCTTGTGTACTGAACCACATTTAAAACGTTTCCATTTGTATAGTCTATGGATTTGCATCGATCTTTATCCATGTGCGACTTTTGTTTAAGTTATTTGACTTTTATTAATTGATAAATGTTTCGTTACATAGAGAATAATTAACAGCATAAATTTGATACTGAATTTTGATACTGAATTTATGTCACGAGGAAAAAAGTGGTAATTTGGTTAAAAAACGAGTTCGAAGAACGATTTTTTTTAACCAAATTACCACTTTTTTTCTCGAGTGACATTAATTCAATATCAAATATATACTGTTAATTATACTGTTTATATAACTTTACGTAACAGAAGAATTAAAAAATATTTTAACTTTAAACTAGTGTGTTTTTTAACAAATATGTTAAGAAAATAGTTCCGGTAAAGTTATATCATCACTAGTGATGATATAAAAAAGTTATATCGTCACTAGTGACGATATAACTTTTTTTGTGTGATTCTAAAATTACGTCATTCATAGTTCAATGTAAATTTATGACAGTTATGTAATAAAATTGTGTATTTTGATAATGAAATTTTGATATATGATTCCCAAGAAATTTTGTTTTATTGCAAACTTGTGTAATATTTTTTATGCGGTTCAGTATATAATTGAATGCATTTTTTTCATTGTAACCTTTTATCAGTTTATTGTATAAAAAGCATATGTTTTCATTGTAATCTTTCATTTTTTAATTCAATGCATATTTTTCATTGTCACCTAATGCATATTGTGCATTGCAATATTAAATGCATATTTTACATTGTAATCTTTTATTGTATAAAAATGCATATTGCGATCAGTTCCTATATTTTCGTTTTCGTAGAAATAGGCTCTGTGAAAAATGGGTTAATAGTCTTGATAGTAATACTTCTATGATAAATAATAAATGCTGATATTCTTGTTATTTATTGTACAGAATGATGGATGTGAAAAGCTATAGAGCATAAACGTACACTCTTTTATAGTATAAATTGTTGGTTAAATGTATAGCTATCTTATACTATAGCCCGGTTCGAAAACATGACTTTGTTCCCCTTTAACGGTAAATGCAAAGCTGACAATGGGTAGCAAATTTCATTTTATTTTTTTCATGGGCAATGCTAGAACTAAACCACAATAAGCAATTACAAACGACCCATGTAAACACTAAAGTCACACTTTTCCCATATCTACATGGCAATGCTAGAACTAAACCACAATAAGCAATTACAAACGACCCTTGTAAACACTAAAGTCACACTTTTCCCATATCTACATGTAGATATGGGAAAAGTGTGACTTTAGTGTTTACATGGGTCGTTTGTAATTGCTTATTGTGGTTTAGTTCTAGCATTGCCATGTAGATATGGGAAAAGTGTGACTTTAGTGTTTACAAGGGTCGTTTGTAATTGCTTATTGTGGTTTAGTTCTAGCATTGCCCATGAAAAAAATAAAATGAAATGATGTAAAAATGATTGAATTGGTATTTCCTTTTTATTTTATTGAAAAACATTCAACCCATCGATATATATAACCCAAAACGTAGCGGTGTAGTTAGCAGTTTTGAGAAGTGTAAAGTATAGTATATTATAGGCTTTTTGATTGAATGGCTAATAATCTCAGATATCTCATAGTATAGGCTGCTGATTAAAATAAAATGAACTGATATAAAAGACAAACGGTTATATTCGAAATGATTTCATATAACAGGTTATTTATTAGATGAAATGAACTTTTACAGATGACTGACAACACGTATAACAATTATATATAACAGGTTCTAGGTTGAATGTTTAATGCTTTTGTATGTTGGTTCTACTGCACAATGTTGTTTTAATTCAAACTAGAAAATGAATTCCACAATGTGCATTGCGGGTATATAGAGTTTAGACTTGAATATATGTATAGTGTAAATATGTTGAGATATTTAAGAAAAAGGCAAAAGTCCATATCCTTTTATTCTTTTATACGGGATTTGTTCATATCAATATGTTCATATTTTTGTTAATTGGACATATTCTTGTTTTGACGTCACTCATGCATAACCCATATTATATTTCCTTCTTCTCTTATGTACTCGTCTCACTAAAGCCTTTCTATGGAGGGTGTTCGGACGCAATGTATACCTTACACTATGTTTCTTTTTCTCGAAGCATACAGATATCTTCAATTTTATTAATCTTAAATGAATATCAAAATATGTACCTTTAATGTTAAAGGTCTTGGTGAAACCAAGAAACGAAGACAAATTTTCGAATGGCTTAAGAAAAATAATAACTCTATATGTTTTTTACAAGAATTACATTGTTCACCGAACCATTACGACAAATGGAAAAACGAATGGGGTCATGACGCATATTTTAGTGGCAATAGCACAAATAGCAAAGGTGTGGGCATCCTTCTTAATTCTAATTTTTCATATAAAGTTATAGAACATCAGGTAATTGCTGAAGGCAGACTTCATGCATTAAAAATTTATGTTGAAAATAGGGAGGTTTTACTTTTAAATGTGTATGGTCCAAATAGTGATGACGTTACATTCTTTGAAAAAATTGAGAGTTTTATAAGTGAACATGAAGGGGAAACGCTTATAGTTGGGGGGGATTTTAATACCGTCATTGATATCGAAAAGGATAAAAAAAACGGTAATCAAGAGGGAAATCGAAAAACTAGAGATAAAGTTAATAATATTATTTCATACTATGACGTGAATGATATATGGCGAATATTAAACGACGATAGCACTCACTATACTTGGCATTCAAACCACAAGCCTCCTATATTTTGTAGGCTTGACTATTTTTTGATATCTACAAATATTGTCAATGACGTTTCGAAATGTAAAATCTCCGCTGGACTACGCTCAGATCACTCTGTTGTATATTTTAATATAAATTTGTCAAAACACCCAAG
This sequence comes from Cyrtodaria siliqua, assembly GCA_037043455.1. NCBI lineage: Eukaryota > Metazoa > Mollusca > Bivalvia > Adapedonta > Hiatellidae > Cyrtodaria > Cyrtodaria siliqua. Next base: position 181,585 of record JAWPHD010003640.1, on the reverse strand, counting down.
GGGACCTGGATATTTTAAACTTAATAACAGCGTTCTTCTCAATAAGGATTATCAAAAAAATATACGGGAAGGCATTAAAGAAATAACGGAAATAAATAAAGACTGCAACCCAAACACGTTATGGGAAATAATGAAAGGATCGATTAGAAACGAAACTATAAAATATGTTCAACTAAAAAGAAGAAAGATTTAAAAGAAGAGAAAAATGTTACAGCGGAAATCGATAAAATAGAAAAAAAGCTAGCAGACGATATAAATAATAATGAATTATTAGAACTTTTAAATGTAGAAAAACAAAAATTGAAGAAAATAATAGAAAAACATACAGATGGAATTATTTTAAGGTCTAAGGCGCAATACATAGAAGGGGCAGAAAAAAATACGAAATATTTCTCAAATTTAGAAAAAGGAAACGCAGAAAGGAAAACAATTACAAGACTTATTAAAGATGATGCAGAAGTAACAGATTATAAGGATATTTTGACAGAAACCAAGGATTATTACGAAAAGTTATATAAACGAATTGAAACAATAGAATCGATGCGAAATTTTTTTCCAAATGCAAATGTAGAAAAACTTAACGAAGAACAGAAACATATTTGTGAAGGAAAACTAACCGAATATGAGTGTGCTCAAGCTCTTAATGCAATGAAAAATAACAAAAGTCCAGGATCTGATGGAATTACAACCGAATTCTATAAAATATTTTGGAACGACATTAAACCATTTTTCATAAAGTCAATAAATCACTCGTACGACACAGGACGTTTAACTACATTACAAAGACAAGGAATTATTACATTGCTACCGAAAAAGGATAAAGAATTAACCAAGTTAGAAAATTGGCGACCGATAACGTTACTAAATATAGATTATAAAATTGCAACAAAGTCAATAGCAAATCGTATTAAAAATGTTATTCCGTCTATTATAAGTTCAGCTCAAACAGGGTTCATACAAGGAAGGTATATCGGAGAAAATATTAGAATGCTTTTTGATGTACTAGAATTTTTAAACGATAATGATTTATTTTTTGCAGATTTTGAAAAAGCATTCGATAGTTTAAATCATGATTTTATTTTTAAGTGCTTAGAGTATTTTAACTTCGGAGAATCGCTAGTAGGCTGGATAAGATTATTCTATAATAATATACAAAGTTGTGTTTCAAATAATGGTCACATGTCAGAAGGATTTACAGTACAACAGGGGGTAAGACAAGGATGCCCATTATCTCCAATTTTATTTATTATAGCTATTGAAATATTGTCTATTGCAGTCGCCCAAGATGAAACTATTAATGGTATAAGAATTACAAACCAAGAACTTATACAGACATTATTTGCTGATGACGCTACTTTTATCACAGACGGGTCACGTAGATCTTTTGAAAATTTAATTAACGTTATAGAAGACTTTCGAGGAATTTCAGGTTTAAAACTTAATACAAAAAAGTCAACTGTTCTACGCGCAGGGTCTTTAGCTAAAAGTAATATCGAATTTTGTAAGAGTAAAAAGTTCACATGGACATCAGACAAAGCATCTACTTTAGGGATGGTTTTTACAAATAATAAAGGGAAAATGCATGAATATAACCTAGACCCAAAAATATTTTTTTTTTATTCGTGTCTTAATAGTTGGCGAAAGTACAATTTATCACTATTGGGAAAAATCAGTCATAAAAACGTTTGCTCTACCTAAACTCATATATCCACTATCAGTTCTTGAAAACCCACAAAAAGATATCATGAAAAAAATAACTCAAGCTACTTTCAGTTTCCTTTGGGACGATAAACCAGATAAGATAAATAGAGAAACCATTATACAAGATTATGAAAATGGAGGGCTTAAAATGATTAATATAGAGTTCTATCTTAATTCTTTAAAATGCAGTTGGATTAAGAGAATTTTAGATGATAGTAATAAAGGACATTGGAAAGAACTATATGTTAATGAAATAAATAAATTAGGAGGAAAACTGCTTTTTGAAGGTAATTTAAATACTACAGATGTAAAACGTTTAAAAATAAGGGGAACGTTTCTTACAGAAATAATAGAAAGTTGGGCATATGTGAATTTTAGGCAGACTACAGACAACATTTCCAAAGAGATAATATGGAACAATTCAGCAATTAAAATCAATGGCAAACCAACATATTTAAAAACATGGGAAAATCGAGGGATAAAATATATTGAACAGTTATACGATTATACAAATAAAAGATTTTTCACATTTCCTGAATTCAAACAAATTTATGATATTAGCGAAGTAGATTTTTTAAAATACCATTCACTTATTACAAGTATACCACCTGACTGGAAAGAAAAACTCAAGACAGAAGCAATAAACAACATGGAAAACATGCATCAATCTTTAATAAACAAAGTTCTTGAAGGAAATAAGGTTAATGGATTAATATATAAATTACTAATAGAAAACAAATGTCAAAAAAGAATTAAAAAACCTCAGAGTAAATGGGAAGAAATATTTGAAAATTTAGAGTGGAAACAAATTTATTTAATACCTTTTCGATGTACTATAGATACGAAATTAAGAGCATTTCAGTATAAATATCTTACTCGAATTTTACCTTCCAATAAACTACTACACAAATGCAAGCTAGTGAATTCAAGTCTTTGTGACTTTTGCAACATGCATGTGGAAACGATTACACATCTCTTTTGGGAATGTCATATAAGCCAGATATTTTGGTCACAATTACAACAAATTCTACAAAGCAAAGGGTTTCAAATTACTTTTGATTTAAAGACTGTATCATTTGGTTTAATATGTAAAAACAACAGAAACGCTAGTATTTTGAACTTTATTATTATTATTTCAAAATACTTTTTATACAGAAACAAGTATTATAAAACCATCCCTGATATTGATTGCTTTATGAGATATTTGCATTATAGGAAAGATATTGAGGAAATTATTGCATTTTCTAAGAACAAACTTGAACAACACAATGCCAAATGGAACTTTGTTGACATTTGAGAAATGAAATAGAGATAGAAGGTTAATTAGTAACGATCACTTTCCATAGATATACCTCTTACTATACTCATACTATACTCTTCTTTTTTACTATCTTTCTATCATCTACCTTTTTCTCCCTATATATTTCTATTAAAACTAAACGTTTTCTTTTCAATACATTATATTGTAATTTATTGTTGAATATAATTTCATAATTATAGCTTTTGTACATTATTGTATTGAAAAGAAATAAAATGTTAAAAACAAAAAATGCATATTGTTCGTTGTAATCTTTTGTTATGCTCTATATAGTCGCTCCCTTGTCCGTGCGTCAGTCCGTCCGTGCAATTCTTGTCCGGGCTATTTCTCAATAACCCCTTGTTAGAATTTAATAATAAGAGTAAGTGCAGCATGTAGGAACCATAACTCTATCTTAATTTAACTAGAGTTATTGTCCATGGTAAGTTTATACTTATAATTCTTGTCTGGAGCATAACATAATGAATATGAGAGGAGAAAACATTACTCTATCTTCTTTCAAATTAGCGTTATTATTTGTACTTATAATTCTTGTCCGGAATATGACTCAAAAACTACTAAAGGGACTCAATGAAAATTCACACAATGATAAAGGGCAATGCAAGAGAGCATACTACGACCCATAGCTCTAGCTTCATTTAAATTGTATTGTCCTTTGTAATACAAAGCACCCAATTCGTGGAGCAACCATCGGTTCTACCGATATTCTTGTAGTGTAATTAAATGTATATTTTTCATTGTAATCTTACATTGTATAATTAAATGCTTTCATTATAAGCTTTCTTTGTATTATTTTACTGTATAATTACCCCGTGTGGTTGCCGGGGTAGAATACAACCACTGCAATCTCACAAACACATTTTGCGTGTAAGCTGTGTTTACTGGTCTATATCTCTTACATTTCTTCTCCTAGCTCAACTAAATTTGGGAATTGTTTCCGTTATAGTATGTTGTAAAGAGTTGCATCAGTAATTTGTCTTCTGTATGGGCCTCCTCCACCCCGCCCCCACCCGTATTTTTTTATTTTTTTTACATATTTCTGTGTTGTTTCGGTCAATTCTTACACATACAGCTATGTTGCCCCCCCACCCCCACCCCCCCCCTCCCCATCCCACAACCCCACCCCACTACTCGAAACAATATTATTATTTATTTACATATTACTGGGTTGTTTTCGTCAATTCTTACACATATACTATGTTTACCCCACCCACCCGCCCGACCACCCGCATTCACCCCATCGTCACCCCCCACTCCGACCACACAATCGAAACATTTTTTTTTTATTTGAATATATTTCTCTGTTGTTTTGGTCAGTTCTTACACATATACCTATGTTGCCCCCCTCATACCCCTCCCACCCGCCTATTTGTTTTTAATTTTTTATTTTACATATATCTGTGTTTTGGTCAATTCTTACACATACCCGATTTTTTTGTTTACATATTTCTGTTGTTTTGGTCAATTCTTACACATATACCTATGTTGCCCCCTCATACCCCACTCCCCCCCCCCCCCCCCACTCCCCACAACACGATAAAACGGCTCTTATATCAAGGGTTGTCGACATAAAAATCCTATTAGTACTTCTTTTAAAACATTGCAAAAACAACAGGGATAAGATGGCCTTAGATCGCTAACCTGGTAATCACGGGCAATAAATCTGCTGTGGCTAGTCTAGCATGAGTATTTTTTAATTTGTCCCACTTTCTTCTCTGAATGAAATTTCATAAAAACGGGGGTGGGGAGGGGTCGGGGTATTAACATTCTAAGCAAATATGGTAAAGATCGGATAAAAAATGAAGTTACTACAGATTTAACAAAGGAAAATACAATATAGCATTTTTCAACAAATCAACAAAGGCCATAACTCTGTCGTTACTAACAAGATCTAGCCGGTTTTCGAACTTGCCCAAGATTTAATTCATATACCGCGCTCTGCACAACTAGACATCCTACTCCTACTGAGGCTTCCTGCCAAATTTTGACAAGAAATTTAAAGTAAAAATGTCAAATGGCCATAACTCCACCGACATCTCTTGTTTATCATGCTCATTCAAGGACTTTATCATGACACCACGTATGCAAACGTGGAAACGTGACTCCGTCGTAAATTGAGTCTACTATAGAATTTGCAGCAACTCTACAGTTTTGCGGGTAAGAAAGTTCTAGGCTCATTCTCCATATTTTTTATCTTGATGTAAATGGAGGATGAGCCTGGCACGTTCATTCCTGTTAGGCGCCATATAACTGTTCATGTGTTGGTGCGCCTTAAACCGAATTCAATTCCATTATTGTATAATTAAATGCATATTTTTCAAAATTTACAAATCACACAATTCAGGGAGCATCCATCGGTTCTACCGATATTCTTGTTCATTGTAATCTTGCATAATTAAATGTTTGTGTTGTAAGGTGCATCGAGGGATGGTCCTCCCCGACCCTCATGCACCTATTACGGGGAGATTAAATGAATCACCTAGTATCATCTAGGTAATCGAAATTCATAAAAAAAAAATTGTGTTTGATGATATTGTACTTGTCACAACCATTAGACCTCGACCTTGAAAGTAAAAGCAAACGTGTGTGTTATAAGCTCCAGTGAGCTTATGGGATGACGTGTTGTCTATTGTCCTTCATTTGTCCGTTAACTTTTTCTTGTGGGACCTCTAGCCTCTCAACTATTCATCCGATCTTAACACACATACAGTAGGTGCATATCCATAGGATCACAGACGAGTTCGTGAACCAGTCAGATCCAATCGCTGATAACGGAGTATCTGCCCTTGAATAGAAAAATGCATTATTTTGTCTTGCGGGCACTCTGATCCCTACATTTTTAGCTCGACTGGTCGAAAGCTAGAAGGGCTTATCGGATTTCGTCCGGACGTCTTTCCGTTACCTTTTAGTCGTGCCAGTTTACGGAATTTGACTTAGCGATCACAATGCCTTTCGGGTGTATGTGTGTCATTTCGTCCGTCCGTTTGTTAGTCCGCAAGTGGGACCGATTTTCATTTCTTAATATGTTCTTCGTTATTTGCATAATTACACCAAACTCCCAGAATTTTCATTATGTGGATCCAACATCACGTGCACAATTTCGGGTCGCTGTGACCTACTTTAGATGAAATATAGGTAACGTCCGGTCTCTGCTACGACATGAAGCGTATCTTGCTTCTTTCTCAAAGGATTGCAACAAACTTCACCAATATGTTCTTTATATACATTTAACATCATGTACAAAATTTCGGGTTGCTGTGACCTACTTTAGATGAAATATAGGACACGTCCGGTCTTCACAACGACATGCGTATCTTGCTCTTCTCGCAGTATTTTCATCAACCTTCACCAGCCTTTCCTTATATGCTTCTAACATCATGTGCACAATTTCGGCTTGCTGTGGCCTGCTTTCGACGAAATACAGGTCACGTCCGGTCACCACTATGACATGCGTATCTTGCTTCTTTTTGCTGAAAGTCGGTGGTTCTACCAGGTGCCCGCCCGTCCTTTTACAAGCCTTGGCTTAAATAACTTCACAATGTGTCCTCTCGTAGCATGTGTGGTTGGATCAGTAACTTTAAACAATGATGAACAGTCCAAATCATATTTATGTTTCAATATCTTGAATGTTTCAATGAGATCGCCTACGACACGTCTCTGAGTACATATTTAAAGCTGAAAGTCTCTTCATAACTGAGATCTCTTAGCTCTGGTACTAGTTTGGTTGCTCGATGGTGTATTTTTTTTAAATATTCAATATCCTTACGATAGTAAGGGCTCCATGCCTGCACACAATATTCTAATAGAGGACGTATATAACTGGTATATATAATAAAAAAGCTTTTTCTATCAATATGTTTAAAAATTCTTTTCAAATAACCGAGACGTTGAATCTTTTTCTTTGCTGCTGTACTACACTACACACTTGGCTTTCCAGTTTTATGGATAATAACTCCCAAAATCCCTTTCTGAATCTGAATTTTCAATATCTGTATTGTTTAATTTGTAAGTATATTTTGGATTATCATTACCAAAATGGATTGTTTTACACTTGGCTACATTAAATCTCAGCCATAACCCTGACCATGATTGTAATGTATTCAAATCATGTTGTAATATTTTCATATGTTTACATGAATTGAAAATCGTATCGTCCGCAAAAAGCTGTGATTTACTGTCAATAATATCTGGTAGTTCGTTTATAAAGAATGTAAACAAAAGAAGTCCCAATACTGATCCTTGGGGTACCCCACTTAAGACGTCTTTGTCTGTAGATGACTGACCTCTAATAACTACTGTTTGTTAGATTGTCCTTTTTTTACGGCAGGCGACACAAGTCTTCCGTGGACACCCTTCTTGTTAGTTTTAGGAATATGAAAAACACACAAACTAAAACAAAAAATCAAAATCTAATTAAACATTATGGAGAAGAATTATTATTTTTTAATTTTTGGATTTTTCTATCGACGGCAGCCATCTTGAAGGTCGGATAAGAAAAAATACTTGTTTAAGGCCACAGCTCACTCAGGTACATCCGTTGGAAATTTGAGTAAAATCGGCAAAGCGACTTCAGAGAAAGTGATGCTAACGGATGACAACGCTCCGAAATGCTATCGCATAAGCCCTGCTGGCCTTCTTATCATGAACTTAAAAATAGAAAATTCTTTAAACTACTTTTTATAAACTGCTGGGTAGAATTTTATGAAGTTTATTGTGTCTGCTCATGAAAAGACTAGATACAACCGAGTCTGCTACTTTTCTTTCTTTTTTGTGTTTGTTGCTTCCAAGAAATCACCTTTTCAGTATTTATTGAAATTCACACTAGCGTTTGTTTAGTGATGTGTGGCGGCTGTAAAAAGTCGTCCCGACTACAAATCAGTAGTATGATTATTTACGGGTCCTTTGGGATCATAAAGCCCATTCTGTGTCGCTTTAAAGTAGAATATCGCTTAAGTTGGTGCTAGGAGGCGTGGACGGTGTTGCATCTTATAATTAGCTCTCATGAACAGACTCAGTAAAACCGAGTCTGCTACTTTTATCTCTTGTTTGTGTTTGTGCTTCCAAGGGATCACCTTTTGAGTATTTATTCACAGGAAGCATCCTTGCATGATCCTCTCTCAGAATCTTACAAATTTACCGATCAAATTATGAAAGATAGAAAAATCTTTAAACAACTTCTTCTCATGATTCAATGGCCCACATATTGTTTTAGTAAAGCGGCCATCTTGGATTTCACATTGACCTATTTTTAACAATTTTGAAGCCATTGACCAAGGATCATCCATGCGAAGTGTGGTGAAAAAAAATCATTAACGATAAAAGTAATGTAGTTATACGGCAGAACAATCTTTGTTGGTTATTAAGAGTTCCGAAGAACTTGGGAAAAGGTGAAGTAATTCTCAAAATTGAACGATAAACAAAGAAGATATGACCATAAATCAAATATGGGAGTCTCCATTTTGGGAACTATAACCTCATTGCAGTAACTTAGCATATATGGCATATTGATAGATATCAACTTAAGCAATGAAAATCACTGCAAATGTGTGAATGTAAAATCCTTTACTGGCCATGTAATGAATTATTACACTTTATATAGTATATTCATTTGTTATACGGTTGCTATTTATTTTGCCCTAGAAATCAGTAAGTTATCATAATTATTAATATTCCGTATGCGGTAATTTAGATGTCATAGGTCTCAAAATGGCGGTTATTAAATCCGTTTCTGATCAAAAGAACCTTCAAATGATCATATCTTCTTTGTTTATGTGCCGATTTTGATAATTCTTTAACCCTTTTCCAACCTTTTCAAAACTCAATAATAAAGAGTGTTTGGTTGTACGACTACAATCCATTTAAACAAAGGTTACCAACGGACAAAGAGTGATATGTTTAACCTCTCTGAGCCTTCAGCTAAATAATAATTTTATAATAATGTTTGATGACATACCCTCAATTCTGTCAAAGTCTCAAGTCCTTCCCCAGGCAGCACTATTGCAATGTAACTGAGCTTGAGGTTTTATGTGCAGCACTATTGCAATGTAACTGAGTTTGAGGTTTTATGTGCAAATGATTGCATTTGTAACTGGAATTGTTGATAGAGGACAAGTAACACCACGAAGAGGCACCATCTGTCGGTGCAGATGTTCGTCCGTCAGGAATAATAATGACGAAGATATGTGACGTTTCAATGCATTATGTGATCAGCAATTTTCCAGATAAAGTTACATAGAAAACACTGAACAGGGGATGCAGACGACTTTCAAGAGATGACAATACCCCATCAGTTTTCTTTGGTCAAAAACAGGCTAGTTAAAAAGGCTACTCGTGAACATTCTCCATCACAATGGCTGCTGTTTAATCTTTTTCCTTTCACAATTTTCTTTTATTACATAACTTGCTATGTAAGAGTGTAATACAGCCAAGACACAAATTCCTTAATATACGAGTGTAATAAATATGCAAATGAAGGTTGAATTTTCGTTGTCTCATTCGGCTTGGTGTGCAATCGAAACTACCACGTCGATTTCTGAAACTGTTACGGAAATCAGACGAGGCAGTTACAACTGCTCCGCGTGATGAATGCTCAGTGTGGTACGAGAAGACATAGGTAACAAGTATGCCGGTAGTTACAATATTAATGTACGTTATTTGGCATTTTAAGATTAACAAATCCAGGCTTATATACTGAAAGAAATATGGTAAATCCCATTGAGCAGATTCAAGGCTATGTGCTTCAGCCGCCATTATAAATATAATTAACATAATTAACAAGCTTATGCAGGACATTATTTTTAAAAGTTATCTGCGAAAAAAAGTTGCAACATGTTTTAATTTACCTGCTTTACAGAAATTATAATTTTGTTGTTATTTCATTAACATTATAATGACAAGGTTAATGTCAATTTCTTTTGCCTTTTTTATCACTCGAAACCCAGAATAGGTATTTAATAAAGTTTAACCGTGTTCTTGATAATATTCTTCTTTTTAATGTGAAAAATGTTGTTTTATATAAATGGGAGATAACTCTGATATCTACTTTGAATCACACATAATAAGTGAAAAACAAGAACACCTTATGACATGCTGCAGGAACCCAATGTGTTACAACGTCGCTATCTGTTGTAGCCGTCCGTAAAAGTTACACTAAACGCTATCTGTTACAATCTTACCGCAAATGTTACAAAATAGTGTTGTGATAAAAGTTACAACGTCTACGCTATCTGTTACAATATTTTTACTTGTAACAAAAGTTACAACACCTTGTCGTAAATGCTACACTGGCATTGGCATCATTTTCGAAGCTTTGGAAAGTGTTGAATTTTGCTACTACACTATATTTATAATATTTATAACTGTATTTAGGTAATTGCAACAACCTTATGTTGTTGATATACGCTATTCAGCTAAACATGCAAATGCACATGCATTGTGTATATGCGCATGCATGTATATACACAAAGCATTATACGAGGGGCGATCTATTACTTTTGTTTGAATTCAGCAAAACAATTCAAGTAATATAGATATACTTGTTGGATATAGGATTCAAACATAATTTTACATAATTTTAAAAAATGCTCGAGAAATCGTCGCCATGGTAACGTTATCAGCCCTGTTTATTAAAAAAATCAGATGCGTGTGTTCTTTTTTACCTAGGCCAAAATGGTGTTATTTTGCTTGTTGTGGGTATGACCAAAATATAATGCACTAAATATGAGGTGAAATTGTTATATGGTAGCGGGGTGATTCCCCCCACCACCCTCCCCCCACCCCCACTTGTATGATTGTTTTGATAACGACTGCATTAGACGACGTATTCATAATGACTGCAAAACACGATATATTCCTTCAATTTTATTTTTTTTCTTTGAGTAAAGAAATAATTTATTTTCGGACGAATTGAGGGAGAAAATAAAATACTACAAACAATATCAGAAATTCAAAATCATGAATCTCTCATGATGGTTTAGAAGTCTAGGACATATATGTATGCCACAGATTGCATATATATACATATACATACATATTAAAAGTAACTATTAAAAACGTATGCCTAATCCGCCTGTTCCTTGAAACCGCCTATGGAAAACATTCGTGCGTACATAAATGTGTGAAACACACTACTAAAATGTATAAAAATACTTTAACAGCACATTTAAATACTGTTTACAAGCTTCGGATATGATGCCAATGTCAGTGTAACATTTACGACAAGGTAAGGTTGTTGCAATTACCTAACTATACTTAGAAATATTATAAATATAGTGTAGTAGCAAAATCCAACACTTTCCAAAGCTTCGGAAATGATGCCGATGCCAGTGTAACAATTACGACAAGATGTTGTAACTTTTGTTACAAGTAAAAATATCGTAACAGATAGCGTAGACGTTGTAACTTTTATTACAACTACATGTTGTAACATTTGCGGTAAGATTGTAACAGATAGCGTTTAGTGTAACATCTAGAACACAAATTGTAACTTTTACGGACGGCTACAACAGATAGCGACGTTGTAACAAATGGGGTTCCTACACATGCCAAAAATATCAAATCCTTTACATTATAAAATAAACATTCAGTTTCTTTAAGCTATATATGCAAAAGACCGTGCTAAACTTATTTCTTTCAGTATAGTTTGGCGATTGCCGTCAATCCGTCCGTCTGTCTGTCTGTCTGTCTGTCCGTCCGTCCGTCTACGCATATTGACGTTTTGGTTTTAGTTTTTGGTTAAAGTTTTGTTTTTCCTCATTTCTCAAACACGAATTGTCGAAAAGCTTTGCGACTTGGCACACATGTTTATTATCCTTACACAATGTTATATATGACAAGAGCCGTAACTCTGTCATGTATATTAGCTGAATATTCACCCATTTTTCATTTAAAACGTTGATTGGACAGTCATATTTCAAAAACCGATTGTCAGAAAGCGTTAATACTTGGCACACAGGTTCATCATCATTACACAACCATATGTGACAAGCACCATAACTCTGCCATGTTGTTTATATTCATTTCAAAACCGAAATTGACAACAATAAAAAACACTTCCAAACTTGGCATACATGTTTATCAAGCATGTATTATCGCACGCCTGCATTACCGGAAATTCTCCGCCTTAAACTCTCGGTATTGCCTAAGCAATACAGACGGTGCGATTCCTGGGCATACAATAGAGCTAAAACTTGATAACCAATTTATATCTCCGTCAAAACTTTTTTTCCAGTTCCGTCCCAGATAATGCTATTTCCTGTACTTTAGCATGTTTATGAATATACACTTCTCGCTTATTAATTGACCAAATGATCATTAATACATATGTTTCGAGTGCCAGTAGGCTAAGTGGAAAAGCCAGTCAGCCAGCAGTGTGCGCGCAGACGACAACTATTGCTCATTGTATTATACGTTTTAATGATTTTGGACATTTCATGCAAAATGACACGTGGAGATAGGATAGCTTCATTGGCAGTTTTTGTTTATATTTGTATAGTTTTCGTTACCGCACAGGAATCAGATGATGTGAGTATATATGTTTTTTTAAAAACTTAAATATGTAGTATATATATAATTCTATGGACGTGTAAATAAATAAATAAATAGCAGTAACGTTTATCATTATTTTACAAAATATACTTCAAAGATAAAGCAACTGATGCTATATATATACTGAACCAAACAGCTAGAGCACCAGTAGACAATACCTTTAATGTATGAACTTATTATATGCCGACTGGTACCGTTGGAGACAGTTGATTTAAATGATTTTTAGCTCGACTATTTGAAGAATAAGAGAGCTTATGTAATCACACCGGCGTTGGCGTCGGCGTCGGCGTCCCACATCAAGGTTTGCGTGCAAGCTGTGTTTACAAGTCTATATCTCTTACATTTCTTATCCTAGCACAACCAAATTGGGCTTCCTTACAGCATTATCTTAAGGGCTGCATAAGCAATTTTGGTTCCTGTAACCCATGGGCTCCCATGGAACCCAAATTCTGATCACATCAAATTTTGCGTGTTAGCTGTGTTTACAGGACCATATCTCTTAAATTTCTTGTCCTAGCTGAAGTAAATTTGGGAATTGGTTTCCTTATAGTATGTTTTAAAGGGTTGGGTATGTAATTGTGTCTTCTGCAAATTCTGGGCTCCAGAATTGTGATGGCCCATAAAATGTGCAATAAAGGCAGATCAAGGTTTGCATGTAAGCATGTATACATCTATAATTTTGGTGTGGGATTTCTTACAGCATTATACATCTTATTCATACTTCATCCATATTGGGGCATGGGCTCCCTCCTCCGCCCACACCCCCGCCCCCACTCACTCCATCCCCCCACTCTACACCGTGTATTTTTTGTTTTGTTTTTTTACATATTTTTGTGTTGTTTTATTCAATTCTTACACATATATATGTTGCCCCCCACTCCCCCGCCTCTCCCCTCCCACTCCCCCATCTCTAAACTCATTCTTTTTTACATATTTCTGTGTTGTTTTGGTCAATTCTTACACATAGCTATATAGCTATGTTGCCCCCTACCCCCCCACCCCCTCTATCCACCCCTAACAAACACACACTCGAAACTGGAATATTTTTATTTAATTTTTATTTATTTTGTACATATTTCTGTGTTATTTCGGTCAATTCTTACACATAGCTTCTTACACATATATGTTGCCCCCTCGCCCCCTACCCCCGCACCCACTGTTCAACCCACTTGAAACTCGATTTTTTTCTGTGTTGTTTTTGTCAATTCTTACACATAGCTAAAACTGGAATATTTTTATTTTTTACATATTTCTGTGTTATTTTTGTCAATTCTTACATAGCTTCTTTCACATATATATTGCCTTCCCACCAACCCCACCCCGCCTCTTCCCCATCCCCATCACCCACCCCCATCCCCCACCCCCACTCAAAACTCGACTTTTTTATTTATTTTTACATATTTCTGTGTTGTTTTGGTCAATTATTACATAGCTTCTTACACATAAAATTATGTTGCCCTCCCCCTCCCCCGCCCCTCCCCCGCCCCTCTCACCCCCCACCACACACACACACACTCGAAATTGGAATATTTTTAATATATTTTTTTTCCATATTTCTGTGTTTTGCTCAATTCTTACACATAGCTATGTTGCCCCTTCCCCCCTCCCCTCCACACTCCCGGCCCGCCACCCACCACTCGAAACGGGAATATTTCTATTTTTATTTGTTTACATATTTCTGTGTTGTTTTGGTCAATTCTTACACATAGCTATGTTGCCCCTTCGTCCCTCCCCTCGTCCCCCGCCACCACTCGAAACGGGAATAATTTTATTTTTTTACATATTTCTGTGTTGTTTTGGTCAATTCTTACATAGCTTCTTACACATATATGTTGCTCCATCCCCACATCTCTCACCCACGCCCAACCCCCAACCCCACCCCCCACTAAACACTCGATTTGTAATTATTTTTTTAACATATTTCTCTGTTGTTTTGGACAATTCTTACATAGCTTCTTACAAATAAATGCCCTCCAACGCCCCCAAAACCTTGCATATTTCTGTGTTATTGTTTTACCAATTCTTACATATAGCTATGTTGCCTCTCCGCCACCGCCCAATCCCACCTCTTTACCCATACCCCTCCCCTCCACGTCCCCCACCCCCTCCATTCGAACACTCGAAACTGGAATATATATATTTTTTTTGTACATATTTCTTACACTTATATGTTGCCCTACCCTCCCACCCCATCCCCCCGTCTCTCCCCCACCCCACCCCCACTCAAAGCTGGATTTTTTTTCCTACATATTTCTGTGTTGTTTTGGTCTTACACATATAAGCTATGCTATGTTGCCCTCCACCCCCTGCCCACACCCACTCGAAACTCTTTTTTTATATTGTTTACACATATATAGCTGTGTTGGATGCGCAACCGCCTTGCCCCCAATATAATGGATATTAACATTTTAATTTGAACGCAATCATTTACATATAAAACCATTTAGATTAAATTCAGATACACAGATGAAATATCAATAAAAAAAATGAAATGAGGCCACAATACAAATTGCCAGATATCAGCTCCCTCCCCGAGTTGCCTTTCGACCATAAATTTCTTTAAAATGACAGCAGTTTGGATTAAAACAGATAAACATAATAAAATTTCACATAATTTTATATCGGCCCGAGTTTCTATACAAGACCCATCCCCCAACCCCACCCACATTGTTTTAGCCTTGTTTTCTGATGGTATATACTAGCTATAATTTATTATTCTCTAAAAAATCGAATAGTCGAGCTGCGCTGTTTTCAGAGAGCTCTTGTTTTAAATTTACAGTCGTTATTGTCAAGATATTTGTTTCGTTCCGAATGAAATTTGTTTTTATGTATTGATTGTTATTATTGAGATATTAAAGGTATTATCTACTGGTGGTTTCGTTCAGTATATTTTGCGTATGCAACTTATAGGATTGAATGATATGGAAACAAATACAGTTGCTTAGTGGGTGTAGGCACAGGCAGCCGTCACAGGGCTAGTATAGTAAAAGATGGACTTAGAGCGATTAAAATATTATTTGATTTTTGGACCAAAAACTAAATGTTTATATGTATATACATATTATATACTTATACTATATATAATATGTCTATATATATATATTAAAAAAATGTTGGTCACTCAAATCAATTAATATTTTAATCACTATAAGTCCATCTTTTACTATCTTAGCTCTGTGCCGGCTGTTTGTGGGTGTAGGCTGAATATTTGATTAAAGTTGTGCTAGAATTAATTTTAACCGCTTTCTAAATCCTATCCGATCAATACTTCATGCTAAAGTTTCACTTTTTTCTTCTTTTTTTCTTTTGGTCCTCGGAAATCAGTCATAAACTCTACTTGTTAAGTTTCTTTCTTAATGTGAGCCTACCAAATATAGTAAGAGGATCGAATGATTGGTTAAATGGTGTTTTACGTCATTTTCAGCACATTTTAGGCTATATTTGAGTGTTCATTTTGTCGTGATGGCAGCAGACCACGCACTTATTTCTTCGGTAGAACCGTTGCAGGGGTAGGCATAGGGGTAGAACCCACCACAAATTCATGTTCATTTTATCAGTTTTTGTTCATGCTCAATAAAGGTCTTCATCATGAGCCCTGCATTGTTTCAGGTGCCATCTCGCTCAAATCACTAGAGCAGTTGCAGAAAAACAATAAAACGGGACTCCAGCGTAAATTGGGTGTCTACAACAGAATTTGCAGCAACTCTGCAGTTTTGCATGTGGAAGGTTCTAGGCCCATTCTCCATATTTTTAGGCAACATATAACTTTTTCATGTGTTGGTGCGCCTTAAAACCCCAATTCAATTCAATTCAATTATCTCGATGTACATGGAGGATGAGCCCGGCATGGTCTTTTATGTGTTGGTGCGCCTTAAAAACCAATTCAATTCAATTGGGTAGAACCAGCACTGTATACCTCCCGCCATGCGTAGTAGTAGTCTAATGGCTAAAATAAATGTATTGATTCTTGTTATACCATAGTTTCTGAAAATTATCTTTCATCCCAAATCGTGAAGTAAAACATTTAAACAATAAACAATATATATAAACAATATGAAAAATATCCATGTTGCGTTTTAACTGTGGTTCAATGTACCCACTTGTTATAAAACTAACAAACGTTTAATATGCAGGCAACCTATATATTGTATATGCGCATAATGAAATTGTGTACCTAAGACGTTCATTGCAAGGAAAAAGAAAACTCCATTTCATGTTTTCCCTTTTTACACTAATCCCAAAACTACCCTCCAAACAATTTACTATTACAAGACTAACACATCACTGATTTAAAAATACAATGTTCGTCTGCACTGACAGAATCGTTATCAATACAAAAAGTGGGTGACCAGAAAGTTCCAAGTATATTGTCTAACGCAATTTATGCATAAAACTTGTCACCTTTCTTAATACACGTATTCATGTTTTTTCCCCTCTTTAGAGTACAGTATTTACGCTATCAAAATAATCCTTAAAAATGTGTTGTACGCTCACAGTTTGGATTTTTTGATAAATTTCAGCTATATTTGACTATTTTTGACCGGGATGTGTGCATGTATGATTCTACACAAACATTAAAGAAGTCTGTCTCGGGGATACATTTTTTTGTGGCCAGGATGCAAGGGATCCCTAGACAGTCAAATTTTACAACATGTGTACACCGTTTCTAAGCCTACTGATGATGAAGTATATATGTAACTTACATATTTTGAGAATCCAAACTCTGTAGACAAACTATAAACGGCCTTAATCAGCCAGGCCATACCCCAAAACTGGAGCGTCAAATTAAGAGTTACCAACTCATAATTCATTTTACGCATATTCAATTACGTGCATTTTAAGAACCCAATAAAAATCCTATACTTTTAATCCGCAAATATACACCGGGATGATTATTTTGTATTCATTTTGTTATACATTATCGTGTACTTGAAACTGTATACCTCTGAACCAGGAACATTTGGAGGGAATTTAGATTAAAGTAATGCTTGCGTTAAATTGTCTTAACTCATTTCCAGAAAATAAATTAATCCCGATATTCTTTGTGATTTAAAGCGTGAGATCGCTTCGTCCCGTGAGATTTTCTCGCTTCATTCCGTGAGATCGACTTAATATTCATCAGAAACCGTAATAATTTATTAACATGTTTTGTAAACAAACCTTTTTTCCCCCGACTATATACGATATCATTGCCCCGTTGTTGTTGTTTTAAATTTCATAAAGCTCGTTTCAAGCGCCATGTGTGGAAGTACGACCAAGGCAGTTATAATGAATTCCGACGCCTCCTTAATAATACTGACTGGACCAGGATTCTTAACGACACCGATATCAATAAGATTGCAAACTCTATAAATAAGGTCATTATTGACGTTGCCTCGGCTATTATACCAAACAAGTACATAACCATCCGTCCAAACTTTATCCCTTGGCTTCACAATAATATTAGGAAACTGATTCGTCAAAGAAATAGGATACACAAAAAAGCTAAGCAATTTAACACCGACCAATACTGGACCGAGTTTAGGAACATAAGGAACAACGCAGTTAAGGCAATGAAAAAAGAAGCCAAAATTGAATATCATAACAAAATAATTCAACAAGTAAATAATAGCAACTCCATAAACGCAAAAAATGGTTCAAACTAGCAAAGCAAATACTAAAAAGAACAAAACCTAATTCAAATATACCAACATTACTACATCTAGGCGAAGAAGCATCAACTGATTCGAAAAAGCACGTCTTAACTCTTGCTTTTCCGAACAGTCTTCAGTCACTGACAGCAACAAACAATTACCTGACGCAAATATCCCCAACTACGAACGGCTTCCCGATATAACCTTCACCCCTGAAGACGTACTTGATGCCTTAACAACAATTGATCCAATTAAAGCCTTAGACCCAGACATTATTAGTCCACGTCTGCTCCTAGAATGTGCAAGAGCACAGCACTATCGCTACCATTTTCCGTTTATTTTAACCGTCTCATACAACATTCGCATTACCCTCAGCTTTCGGAATTTGCAAATGTCATCCCAGTTTTCAAAAAGTTAGACCCTTCTAATCCAAAGAACTACAGACCGATTTCCCTACTTAGTGGTATTAGTAAAACAATGGTGCGTTGTGTATTGAAAGTTTTACTTAATTATCTTATCAGGAATAGTATCCTCACACAATTTCAATCCGGCTTCATACCAGACGATTCAACAATTAATCAGCTAACGTTTATCTTGCGACATATCCAGTGCATTCGATCGCGTATGACATATAGGTTTTATTACACTAAATCAGCCGGATGTGCGCGCCTGGTGTATCGAAAGTAGTAGTTCTGCATTAAAGAGTGTTATTTTTTTTTCTTTAAACACTTTTTTAGTGCAATTTCCTGTTATTTTATGGCTGTAACTGAATTCTGGACATGTTGCAGATATTTGAAAAGGGAGATCATCATGTTTTTGACAGTTTTTGATATAAATATATAAATTTCAGAAGTGAAAGTAGACAGGGTACGAAATTGCAAGGGGTAAAAATAGCTTTGACCTTTGACCCGGTGTTAGTATACAGCTGAAGAAATGTTTCTTAGAAGGTATTAAACCCCCTATTACCTTGTTGATGTTTAATAGCAGACATGTTTATTTACATGATAAAGTAAGTTTCCCAGAATTCTAATCAGGTTTGAGTTTTTAACAGGTTGTCAACATTCTAACTTTACTATGGAAGGGGCATGGAGACTCATTTACGCTATAATAACCGGTCTTATGAAAAAATTAAAATCAATAGGTATAAGGAGTAATTTCCTAAAATGGTTTTGTTCCTATCTTTCAAACAGAAAACAACGCGTTGTCATAGACAACACTAACTATACATGGTCACACATTAAAGCTGGTGTTCCACAAGGCTCTATTTTAGGCCCGATATTTTTTAATCTATATTAATGATATAGTATCCGACGTTGACAGCAACATTAGGTTATTTGCTGACGAAACTAGTTTATACATAATCGTTGACGACCCACAAACATCCGCCAATATTCTTAACTCTGACTTAACTAAATTATACTTAACGTCAAAACAATGGCTAGTTGATTTTAACCCTATCCAAACTGAAACTCTTACAATTACACAAAAACTTAATAAACCTTTACACCCAGACCTAATAGTATACAAGAAGCCGATAACCACCAGCATCAGGGATTAACTTTCTATAACAACGGCAAATGGCGTTCTCAAATTGATAATGGTATTACTCGTGCTTGGCAACAATAGGCATACTTAGAAGCTTAAAATTCTCCTTTGACAGAAGATTTTTATAACGAATTTATATTTCGTTTATACGTCTATTATTAGAGTATGGTAATGTCATTTGGAAAAAATGCACCCTAGAGCAAAATAAATCTGTTGAAGCAATACAAATCGAGGCAGCGTGAATAGTGACTGGTGCATCCAAATTATGCAGTATAGCTAAACTGTATGAGGAAACGAAATGGAAAAATCTCGCTGATAGACGTAAAAAACACAAACTCATATTATTTTACAAAATGCGTTTTACAAAACAGCCTTATTCCGAATTACCTATGTGAACTGATTCCGACTCAGGTACACGATCGAACTGGTTATAACCTAAGCAATCCTAATGCATTTCAGTTGTACCGGGGTTCTTTTCTCCCATCAGTTATTCGCAACTTGAACACACTACACGAGGACATAAGGAACAGCACCACCTTACAAATGTTCAAAGGAAATATAAAAAGATCGGACAGGGAAAGTAGCATTCAAGGAGGACAGTAATCCACAAAACACAGAAACAAACACGCAAACAGACAAACAAGAAGGCAAAAGCAATAATAAATGCAATCGACATCACAAACACAAAAAGGGTTGACAATAGGGCTACCGCCTTGGAACGGTCAGTGGCAAAGTAGGCCACTGGGGGTTTAAACCGGTTCTAGGGTGCACCAAACCTCACACTTACCCTACTGTCATCCCATTAAAACAGGACAGTGTAAATAAAAAAATCCCCGCCATGATCTAATCTCTAACCAACAAGGCAGCATCAATAGGCAATATAAGTAAAACACAAATATGCTCGTGTAAATATAATACAAAAAAACAATAGCCTAGAAAGCCACAATGAAGGTACTCAATGACTTTGCAGAAGCCAGAGCAGTAAGAGAATAAACCAGTAAGGGCACGACAAGAAAGATCAAGTCATCCCTAAACTCTAACTTATCCAAACCCCCAACATACTATTATACCGCAGACCGTCAAGAACAAGTATTACATGCTAGACTTAGACTTGAATGTAGTTCCCTTGGTCAACATTTACCCAAGTGTTTCCTAATAGACAATCCACACTGAACGTGCGGTCAAATAGAAACAACATATCACTATTTATTAATTTGTCCGAGATATATTGATCAAAGACGAGCTTTTTACACACTTATCATGCATTTCATCTCACCAGAACTTACTGTTTGGGTCAAATAAACTTTCGGACCAATCTAATGCCCACGTTTCCAAAAAAGGTCCAGTCGTACATATTAGCAACGAAACGATTTACAAACTAGATAGAAATGTGTCGAGCTTATTCCTAGGGGGACTGATGTGACTGGTGAAATCATTCTTGTTGTACATTGTGCTTGTTTCTTTGCTCATGTCACTTATATCGATAGGTCAGGTCATTACGTATTACTAAACAGCTACACAATAATGGACAACATATGAGTATATTAATATGACAGGACCTGGTATGTCGTGCACAATATCTGTTTTACAATCACTATTTTTAAATGATAAATTCCAGCAAATGCCATTTTACATCCTATGCTAACATTTATAAACATAAAATGTCAGCCAAATATTATGAAATTAATATGAGTATTAAGGAGATAAATTTACATAAGTTTTTTCAAATCCTGTACATGTACATATTATTGAAACATTATTTATCTCATTTCTTGAACAAATATTGTTTAAACCAACACAGATATTACCGATCTCCTGACCACATATGTTACTGATCTCATGAACACAGATATTAATGATCTCCTGACCACATATGTTACTATCTCCTGACCACATATGATCTCATGAACGCAGTTACTACTGATCCCCTGATAACAGATGCTACTATCTCCTGCCCACATATGTTACTGATCTCATGAACACGTTTATTACCGATCTCCTGACCACAGATATTACTGATCTCCTGACCGAATATAATATTGATACCTGACCACAGATATTACTGATCTCCCGACCACAGATATTACCGATCTCCCGACCACAGATATTACCGATTTCCCGACCACAGATATTACCGATTTCCCGACCACAGATATTACCGATCTCTCGACCACAGATATTACCGATCTCCCGACCACAGATATTACCGATCTCCCGACCAAATATGTTACCGATCTCCTGACCACAGATATTACCGATCTCCTGACTGACCACAGATATTACTGATCTCCTGACCACAGATATTACCGATCTCCTGACCACAGATATTACCGATCTCCTGACTGACCACAGAAATTACTGATCTCCTGACCACAGATATTACCGATCTCCTGACCACAGATATTACCGATCTCCTGACTGACCACAGATATTACTGATCTCCCGACCACAGATATTACCGATCTCCTGACCACAGATATTACCGATATCCTGACTGACCACATATATTACCGATCTCCTGACCGATCACAGATATTACCGATCACCTGACCGACCACAGATATTACTGATCTCCTGACCACAGATATTACCGATCTCCTGACAACAGATATTACCGATCACCTGACTGACCACAGATATTACCGATCTCCTGACCGACCATAGATATTACCGATCTCCTGACCGACCACAGATATTACCGATCTCCTGACCACAGATATTACCGATCTCCTGACCACAGATATCACCGATCTCCTGACCACAGATATTACTGATCTCCTGACCGAATATAATATTGATACCTGACCACAGATATTACTGATCTCCCGACCACAGATATTAGCGATCTCCTGACCAACGACAGATATTACTGATCTCCCGATCACAGATATTACTGATCTCCTGAGCGAATATAATATTGATACCTGACCACAGATATTACTGATCTCCCGACCACAGATATTACCGATCTCCTGACCAACCACAGATATTACCGATCTCCTGACCAACCACAGATATTACTGATCTCCCGACCACAGATATTAATGATCTCCTGACCGAAAATAATATTGATACCTGACCACAGATATTACTGATCTCCCGACCACAGATATTACCGATCTCCTGACCAACCACAGATATTACTGATCTCCCGACCACAGATATCACTGATCTCCTGACCGAATATAATATTGATACCTGACCACAGATATTACTGATCTCCCGACCACAGATATTACCGATCTCCTGACCAACCACAGATATAACCGATCTCCTGACCAACCGCAGATATTACTGATCTCCCGACCACAGATATTACTGATCTCCTGACCGAATATAATATTGACACCTGACCACAGATATTACTGATCTCCCGACCACAGATATTACTGATCTCCTGACAGAATATAATATTGATACCTGACCACAGATATAACTGATCTCCCGACCACAGATATTACCGATCTCCTGACCAACCACAGATATTACCGATCTCCTGACCAACCACAGATATTACTGATTTCCCGACCGCAGATATTACTGATCTACTGACCGAATATAATATTGATACGTGACCACAGATATAACTGATCTCCCGACCACAGATATTACCGATCTCCCGACCACAGATATTACCGATCTCCTGACCACAGATATCACCGATATCACCAAAATATGCCTTATGTTTCCATTGGTAATACTTCAATATTACAGTCAAACTGTATAAAGAGATCACTATAATATACACTGGTCTCCTATTACCGGCGTTCTCCTAACACATGCGGTCTCCTAACACACTCCTAACACAGGTGGTCTCCTAACACAGGCGGTCTCTTAATACAGGAGGTCTCCTAACACACTTCTAACACAAGCGGTCTCCTAACAAACTCCTAGCACAGGCGATCTCCTAACACAGGTGGTCTTCTAACACAGGCGGTCTCCTAACACAGGCGGTCTCCCTGCACAGGCGGTCTACTAGCACAGTCGGTCTCCTAATACACACATAACTCAGGCGGTCTCCTAACACAGACGGTCTCCTAGCACAGGAGGTCTCCTAACACAGGCGGTCTCCTACACACTCCTAACACAGGCGGACTCTTACACACTCCTAACACAGGCGGTCTCCTAACACAGACGGTCTCTTAATAAAGGAATATTTTATTTAAAACAATACAATTGGGAACTAAACGGTGGTCTTTTAATTAAAAGGTGGTATCTTGCACAGGTTTGACTGTATTACATTTCACGTTACACTGATAGATAACTAATATATGGCCGTACAACAACTAATACAAATCTCCCACTCGGTGAAAGCCTGACCATAAACGCATCTACCACTCAGTGAAAGCAAGACAGTACTTATTCCATTAAAACATAATCAACTCCGTGGCCGGGATGGTAAAGACGCTGATTTTGAAACCTTCTCCTCTGTCACCGCTACGTGTTCCGACTGGGAGCCCGACTTGTAAGAGCGAAAGTGTCGTTCCTTATATACAGTACTGATTCTACCCAGAAAATCGGGAGGCCTGGCTCCAACACAAAAAACTCGACAGACATATAAACTAAAATGTGCTGATAATGACGTAAAACATCATTCAACCAACTAACCAACAATCAATAAACGTATGAGCTTACACGTATGTATATGGGTATTCGGTGTAATGTCTATGGGTATTCGGTGTAATGTCTATGGGTATTCTGTGTAATGTATATGGGTATTCTGTGTAATGTCTATGGGTATTCTGTGTAATGTATATGGGTATTCTGTGTAATATCTATGGGCATTCTGTGTAATGTCTATGGGTATTCTATGGGTATTCTGTGTAATGTCTATGGGTATTCTATGGGTATTCTGTGTAATGTCTATGGGTATTCTGTGTAATGTATATGGGTATTCTGTGTAATATATATGGGCATTCTGTGTAATGTATATGGGCATTCTGTGTAATGTCTATGGGCATTCTGTGTAATGTCTATGGGCATTCTGTGTAATGTCTATGGGTACTCTGTGTAATGTCTATGGGTATTTTGTGTAATGTATATGGGTATTCTAATGTATATGGGCATTCTGTGTAATGTCTATGGGCACTCTGTGTAATGTATATCATGCAATTGGATTTAGTCTATTTAAATTGTAAGTTAACTTTTACGTATATATCTATAAACGAATCTATGTGTATATATTACAATGACTAACATGGTCATGACCCGATATAATTGAGGTTGATTTAAGCACCTCTTAGGATGCTAATTGTGCCCATTACCATGTATCAATATTACAACCACTCTCTCTATTTTGGAACTTAAACATTCGTATTGAAGTATGACCATACAAGTGTAACACTTGTTAAATATACTTACTTTTTCAAGTAGCTCACAGCTTTGAATGAAAAAAATAGAAAAATGAAAGAAAATAAAACCATGCCACATCGCAAATTTGACCTGTGTGAGCGGAGGTCGAGTGGCTAGATGTCACTCATGCCTCGTCTGTCACAAACTGTATATCCTGCAACTGGGCCGCCAATGTGTATTGATAACCCGTCTGTCACAAACTACAATCAGCGATCGGGTGGCCAGATTGCAATCATGACTCGTCTGTCACAAACCGAACAACGGCGATCGGGTGGCCAGATTGCAATCGTGCTCCGTTCGTCACAAACCGTATAACCGCCAACCTGGACGCCATATTGCAATCGTGACCCGTTTGTTACAAACTGTACAACCAGCAACCAAAACGCCAGATTGCAATCATGACCCGTCTGTCACAAACCGTATAACCGGCGATCGGGTGGCCATATTGCAATCATGACCCATCTTCACAAACCGCAAATGCGGTAACCGGAACGCCAGATTTCAATCACACGACCGACCCTTCTGTCACAAACTGTGCAATCGTCGATCGGGACGTCAGATAGGCGGACTCTGTTGGGGGTGTATGTAAATTGTGAATATATATGTTTATGAGCGCGTTACTACTGTCTCGCAGCAGAGCTAACTGGCGATATCGATAGTGTGTAGTTCACATTTAGGTTTTAACTCCGTTGAATGTACACATTTTTCATTGTATATATATTTTTCCGGTCCTATTAACTTGGTGGAGAATCCGGGTTGGCACTTTATAAGGTTGTGTTGTGTGGTATAAAATTGTTGCGGTTTCCGCTCAATAGTTTTAATATTTATTATCCAATATTGATGAAACTTGGTATTAATGTTTATGAGCATAACAGCTCACTAGCCAGATTTGCACCTATCATGCCAGCATTATGTCCCTTGGTTTTTTAAAACTGAAGTGTGTTTATAATGATGATATTAACATGTAAGACATCATAAACATCATGGACATTATGTTGATACTTTCAAGGCATTTAAAGGGACACTGTCAGTAACTTTTAGCTTATAAAACACACAATAATTATGTTGGCAAACATTACACACTAAACATTATTCAATATTTACTAATTAAAAGCAAGATTATTTAACGGAATTCAATCGCGGTACAAAAACAAAGAAAATCCACTTTGTGCGTTTGAACTCGCAGCCCAAACTAAAATTACCTTTTCTTTACACTCGCAGTAATAATAGTGTGCGTGAGCGTAAAGTAGTCTGACGCCGCTCCCGACTGAGCTAAGCGGGCTATACATATTATGCAATACATACTATGGTCAAAACCTAATGCGCTAATGGAGATCACGTGATCGCAGAAAAGATAAATATTGTGGGTCCCACTTTATTTACATATAATAATTACAACTTTTTTTTTTCAAACTCACGAATGTATTCCTACATACTTCTAAGGGTCTATCCTCATGTTTTCATGTACACATTTCACTGAATAAAAGTCAGACAGTTATTTGGTTATGCTCAATATCTGCTTACTTACGGACAGTGTCCCTTTAAATAAATATCGTGTTTTTTCTTTTGTTTATCTTTTGGATAAATCTGTGAACATGCTTCTGAAGGGTTCTATGACATTATAAATGTGGCCTTTTGAAAAGATATTTGTTCAGTGTTTACTTTATTAGTTCAATATAAAGTTAACAATAATCATTGTGAATATACTGGATGATTAGTAATTAAACTATAATTATGTTATGAGAGGATTTCTATTAATAATAATTGTGTTCATCTATACTAAAAGGGAAAGTGGATTATTTGAACTATTTTGAATAATTAAACTAGGAAATACTTAAAATAAAACTGCATTAAAGGGACGCTTGACAAGTTGGATTAAAGGGACACTTAACAATATTATTTTGACTTTATTCTTAAACTAGATTTTAAAGAAATACTGAACCTGATTTGTATCTTATGTAAGTGAATGTTTCACTGTACTATTTGAATACATTTGTTGATTATGATTTAAAAGTGTTGCTGCTGGTTTTGCACTTCATTTCTTGTTACAATTATACCCGTAACATTTGTTACAATTATACCCGTAACATTTGTTACAATTATACCCGTAACATTTGCGGGTTCCACTAAAAAAACTTAAACATTTATAATGCAATCTTGATGAATCTTGGAGTCAGTGTTCATGGATATAATATCTCGGCCAAGTTCGATAACCAGCCAGAACCTGTCATGTTCAAGCTATAGCCGTTTGATTTTTAAAAACTGACGATTTTACTATGTATCTACTGATGTTTTACATGGCGGTTCCTATCAGGCGGTGGACCATAATTTTCTGAATTTGCTTGTTAAAGATAAAATAAAACCATTATAGACAAAACGGAATTCGGAAGTCTTATAACTTAGTGAAGTACAACAGTCAAATCAGTCCATGCAATTTTTGAACTATTTTAAACTATGCTAAATAAATAGTTTCAATACATTATGCGCGAACTAATGTTGTTCCATTAGCACTGTGCGTACGCATTCAACATATAGGTTGCAGGGTCGCATTGTTTAGTTGTAGTACAGGGATTGTTGTAGGAACCCTAAACGTGATAAAGGTCATAAATGTAAAAACTGTCATAAATGTAATAACATTTTAGCGTAAACGTGAAACTTACCGTAAATATGAAAACCCTTTGTCATAAATGTGAAAACGACCTGTTGACGGAAAAAGTGTTCACGTTTAAAGTTGCTATGTTGCAATGTTTTCACGTTTACGGTAAAAAAAAAATGTTTTCACGTTTACGGTAAAATGTTATGACATTTATCACCATATTCGTTTTCACATTTATGACAAGATGTTTTCACATTTACGGTAAGATTCAAATTTACAGTTAACTTTTATTACATTTATGACACGTTTAGGGTTCTTACAATTGTGTATGTCAACACTTTCAACCTCTAACAGGAGGTCACGCGGCATATAAGTAATTTCAACGTCTGGGTACATCGGGCGATTCAGTGGAAATTCATACGTCATTACTCCACAAGAAGTCTAATCATCTCCGTTCATGGCGTCTCATACGCTATTATTCCAAAAGAAGTCTTACTCATCTCCGTCCATGGCGTCTCATACGCTATTACCCCACAAGAAGTCTTGCTCATCTCCGTTCATGGCGTCTCATACGCTATTACTCCACAAGAAGTCTTACTCATCTCCGTTCATGGCGTCTCATACGCCATTACTCCACAAGAAGTCATGCTCATATCCGTTCATGGCGTCTCCTACGTCCGTTCCTGGCGTCTCATACGCTATTTCTCCACAACAAGTCTTACTCATCTCCGTTCATGGCGTCTCTTACGCTATTATTCCACAATAAATCTTGCGCATCTCCGTTCATGGCGTCTCATAGGCTATTACTCCACAAGATGTCTTACTCATCTCCACAAGAAGTCCTACTCATCTCCGTTCATGGCGTCTCATACGCTATTACTCCACAAGAAGTCTTACTTATCTCCGTTCATGGCGTCTCATACGCTATTACCCCACAAGAAGTCTTGCTCATCTCCGTTCATGGCGTCTCATACGCTATTACTCCACAAGAAGTCTTACTCATCTCCGTTCATGGCGTCTCATACGCCATTACTCCACAAGAAGTCATGCTCATCTCCGTTCCTGGCGTCTCCTACGTCCGTTCCTGGCGTCTCATACGCTATTTCTCCACAACAAGTCTTACTCATCTCCGTTCATGGCGTCTCATACGCTATTATTCCACAAGAAATCTTGCGCATCTCCGTTCATGGCGTCTCATACGCTATTACTCCACAAGAAGTCTTACTCATCTCCACAAGAAGTCCTACTCATCTCCGTGCATGGCGTGTCATCATACGCTATTACTCCACAAGACGTCTTACTCATCTCCGTTCACGGCGTCTCATACGCTATTACTATACAATAAGTCTTACTCATCTCCGTTCATGGCGTCTCATACGCTATTACTCCACAAGAAGTCTTACTCATCTCCACAAGAAGTCCTACTCATCTCCGTGCATGGCGTCTCATACGCTATTACTCCACAAGACGTCTTACTCATCTCCGTTCACGGCGTCTCATACGCTATTACTATACAATAAGTCTTACTCATCTCCGTTCATGGCGTCTCATACGCTATTACTCCACAAGAAGTCTTACTCATCTCCACAAGAAGTCCTACTCATCTCCGTTCATCGTGTCTCATATGCTATTACTCCACAAACAGTCTTGCTCATCTCCGTTCATGGCGTCTCATAAGCCATTACCCCACACGAAGTCTTACTCATCTCCGTTCATGGCGTCTCATACGCTATTACCCCACACGAAGTCTTACTCATCTCCGTTCATGGCGTCTCATACGCTATTACCTCAAATATGTCTTCTTACTCGTACGCTATTACTCATCTCTGTTCATAGCGTACTCCAGAAGATGTCTTTACTCATCTCCGTTCAGATTGAAAGTAATCATATTGTGGCTTTAAAGCACTATAAACTTTTGTTAAGAGTGTTCAACGAAAGTACCATAGCATTAAGACAATTTGTTCAGAGGTTATGATGTTCAGAGGTTATGCCGTTTAGAGGCTATGGCTATTATGTTCGTCAGAAAAAAGAAGAGTCCAACGAATGCCAATCTGATTCATCGCTCCTATGGTTTTATATGCTGTGTCTACCATAGTGCTATGACACGGCTTATAGCGAAAAGCACGGCTTATGGAGAAAAGGTATGTGTGCGGCCAGCTCCATCCGCACTTTCTGGCGAGGTTTGAAAACTTAGTTGTATGCATGGAGATATGGTATTTAAGGTTTAGTCAATTGAAATATGGCGTTTTTTATGTAGGCTTTGCGTGATATCTTCAGAAACCTAGCCGTAAAATGATGATGGAGTCATGCCGCATACATATAGGTATCTATAGGTTATACACTGAACAAAATTCCTAATTACTTATTTTTGTATCTGAACTAATCTTCTTAATTTAAATATAATGTAGCCTGAATAGTGTTTTGATATGTATTTTGTTTTGACCAATAGTTTGCAAAATGTTTATGTTCTGTTTAAATTGTTACATATTTTGAGAGTTACCCTCCCTTTATATGAAAACATGAAATGTGCTGATAAAATACAGAACATGAGTCAAAGTCCGCCTAAAGATATAAAAAAAAAAATTGGTAGGACATAATAAAAAAAGAAACATAAACGTTTGTTGTTTGATAAGTATTTTGTTTTGACCAATAGTTTGCAAAATATTTATCTTAAAATTGGTAGGACATAATATAAAAAAACATAAACGTTTGTCCCATTTATTGCAGATATCCCATGTCAAAGTGAAAGGCAGTTCCTAAGCAGTTTTTTTAACCTTAACAGTTGATAGATTTAAGCAGTTCTTTAGCAGTTCAGTAGCAGTTCACTAGCCTTCTGAAGCTATATATCAGTTTCCTTAACATTAACAGTTCTTTAACAGTTTTATAGCAGTTCCTTAGCAGTTCTTAAGCAGTTCTTTAGCAGTTTCTAAGCAGTTATTTTGCTGAATTATGTTAATGTACTGCTTATATTTAATGAATATGCATTAGAACTGCTAGAGAACTGCTAGAGAACTGCTATGCAAGCTCTATATTAGGTCATGACACTCCCACCAGCAGAAAGAAAACTGCTTAAATTCTATGAATATTCATTAGAACTGCTAAAGAACTGCTAGAGAACTGCTAACCAAGCTCCATGTAAGGTCAATGAGAAAACTGCTTAAATAAAAGAGTTCATGTAACTATTCTTTGAACTTTTAATAGACTCAGGCAAGCTAAGTAAAAAATGCCAAAAGGAACATATCTACCAGACCCAATTTGTTTATTGACATATTAAAGTCGAACCAATGTGTTAAATTGAACAAACTGTATAGAACGTACAAATTTAGTAAAAAGTTTAATTATTGTGAACATTAACAGTAAGGGTTTCGACAGCATATTAATTAAGACAATTAAGTTTCGAGACAGCATAATAATATAAATACTTGAGAACTGTTTACACGTACATGTCAAATAATAATCCTTCAGAATATTCAAAAAAACACTTGCTTGTAATTCAACTATTATACGGGCGAAGCCCTCTTGCAGTAACGCGAGTATGAAAACTTACTTGTTTTCCCACATACTATGCGATATTTATTTTTCGTCATGTTTCGCGCCGCCATTTTCAATCCGTAGGCTGGACAGCAGACGTCAAATGAAGGGCAAAGTTTTAGGTAGGCAAAGTGGAAGACCAGTCAATTTCGAACGTTCATTTTTTTCTATTTTTGTTTGCGGTCTTTAAATTGAATTTTAAGCGTAAGTGAAACGTTTAATTTCAGAAATATAACATTATATAAATACCTACCGTAAAAAAAGAGAGTAGTTATCGAAATAAAGTAAAATTTGATCGCATGGGGGGTCACGTGGTCACAAACGCATAAAGTGATGACGTCAAACTTCGGGTGATACTATTCCCCGGTAGATTCCCGGTTATTTTGCGGTTGAAAAGGGATGGCAAGTTTGTTGATGTTTCTGATGGTTTAATGCTTTATTTATGTATTCCATTTTGGAAGAAAGGAATAGTGTAATTAAGTCCTGAATATTGGTTTAAAGTTCAGGCTCTTGATGTCTACTAATATATAATATAAGGTAAAGGTAAATAGTGTTTAAACGTGAATGTTTTACAAAATAATGTATGAACAACAATATTAATTTTTCTCAGGATTTGGCTTCAAAAGTGACTGGCCACACTTATTTGAAGACCACAAAGTTGTCCGACACATTAGGGGTGTCCGGAGGCATTCCAGTAACATCTAACATTGTTGACTTGTAATCGTAGTAATAGTATTAACTAGGACCATTATACCCCATATTCTGTTCTACTTTGACTAATTGTGTCAGTTTTTAAGACATGTCTTTTTTCCCATTTCTTTTTCCTCCTGATAAGCTTTCAGGGAATTGCTCATAATGTTGTAGTAATTTCTGACTAGGCTTCCACTGAAAGCATTCTAGGTAAGAGGTTTGAAACGTTTGGCTTGCTTTCTGTCCTTAATTCTTCTCTGAACACTGTGCTTCTCTTTCATTACAGATACATTGTCAGATGAATATGTAATGCACTGCTCTCATGATATATCATTAACCTTATCCTGCATAACTCTTTCAAGCGTTTCAAAAGCAGATGCTGATTTTTCTTTTCTTTTCATGTGTAAATATAGCCTATATTGGTAGACAATTATTTAATCAAAATATTTAGAAAATAGTTGCTCATGTTCTCCGGATGATATTTTACAATGTGTCTAATCAAAATAACAGCGGCACAAATTAGCACTCGCCCAGTCGCCATTGGCAATTAAAAAATGGTTTGGGCGACCAAAACTTGACTTTCACACGCCCATGTGGTGACCAAAAATATTCAATCCAAAAAAAACGGAAAATGGGTAATCATTCAACACAAACATTTATTAATACGTTTTTACCCCGCAGATTTTGCTTTGGTCCCGTAAACTACGTACTTCTGGCCGAAATAGACAAACCCTTAACAAAATAATAACGAAATTATAATCAAACCCAGATCAAATGTATCATTACTTGTAACTGCCATCTGTGGCAATGCCATACCACTGAGATTTACCCTTCTGCATTAATCATTCAAACATTCTTCAACACTCGTAGAAGCAATTGAACCATTCTTATGTGTGTAGCTTGTGTTCGTCTCAAGTGATACCTTTGGGCAATTTTAGATTTTGAAAACATTTTGCAGAAATGGGGACCAGCATGTCAGATTACTAATTGTGACTGGCATTGAGTTATGTTCTACCACAAATTAATAGCATTGCATATTTGGATGTGGGTGACAAGACAGTCGCGAAACTTTCATTTATTATTGACAATTTATTATTGACACTAAATATATTTAAATTAATTAATATGTTTACATATTTGGAGGTGGAACAGTGGCTAACCTTTACTTTATCTAGTGAATTTAAGGACTTTAGTATGTCAAAAAGCACCCAAAGACGTCAAATAAATGAGACTAAGTATTATGGTAACCCTGCATCACATCGTTTAGATCTATTTTAAAATAGTTAGCTTCGCCCGTCTTGAGGCTTTGCCTTGTTCATATTATAAAGCAATTTTCTCACAAAAACATACTTTATATAATGATTTATCTCTGTATCTAAACAGAACTAAATTATTCAAAGTAGCTGATACATGCAACTGCCAGATAATAATGAACAAAATATCAACTACATGTCAGTACTAGTTTCATGCAATTGACTTACATTTACTGTTTGATACCTTTTCATATATTGCATATATAGGTTTCGCGAAAACAGGTGACAATACAGATTTCTTTGCAAATTACTCTTTCTACTGACTACGTATAGAATTGTTCTCGTCCAAATACAAGTATTAGATGCACAAGATATTTTCATGCATAGGGCATTTAAGTATAATCGCAAAGACACTTACTTTTTAATCATTAAATATTCAGGAGCCATTTTCCCTCCAATATTTTGAAAGGAAGATGGTGTCTGTGGTTTTTGCACTCTGGTCAGAATCACATTGGTGTCAGTGTATAAATAATAAATTTTTCGTTCATGGTCATGCAGGATAATACTGCTAGAGAACTTGTAAGGAACTGCTTAGAAACTGCTTAAGTTGCATGGATGTATGAGAACTGCCAAGGAAGAAGTATGGCAGTTTTCCTAGCAGTTTCTTAACAGTTTCTGCAACTTATTAGCAGTTTTTGAAAACTGCCAAGATCAGGACTGCTAAGGACTGCTAAGAAACTGCCAAAACATGAAGAAACTGCTAAGCAACTGCTACAGAACTGCTTAAATAGGCAGTTCACTTTGACTTGGGATTTCGTCTTTAATAAAATGAAACATGGATAATCCTAAATTACCTCCCTTTAGTTGGATATCGTTTTGAGATTCAATTAACTGTAATTCATCGTTAATATTAAATATTTCGAGAATTTCTTTCGTAAGCGCATTTGTAGTGGTAATACTAGTAAAACGTGATGCCAAAATAATTTGTTAGCATATTTTAGAATTATGAACATCGGAAGCTGCATTAATTCGAAGTACTTAACAAAATCCTATGTATCCAGTTGTATTAGTGTTATAATTTATTTCTGCGAAAACACATTGACTTGAACGCTTTGAAATGTGTTCATGCAATCATAATAGACAATTTCAACTTGTTATTTTGCAGTTCAACCGTATCTCCAATCAAGCGTGAATTAAACAAAACAATGAGAATATTATTGACATAATATTAGGTGGGTACTTAGGACTTTTGACTAGTATATAGGCCACGCCATAGCTCTGTGGTATCCATACGAGCTATTATGAAAGGTAAAGATCAATGTATGAACAATTGATTGATTGAATTGGATTTTATAGTCGCACCAACAGCTAAGGTCATATGGCGACTTTCCAGCTTCCATTGGTGGAGGAAGACCCCAGGTGCCCCTCTGGGCTATTTTCGTGCACGGGCGGGCACCTGGGTGTTCTACCGACGTTCCGCAAGCCAGCTGGATAGCTTCCTCACATAAAGATTCCTAGGCCCCTGGGGGATCGAACCTACAGCGGTGAGGGGCAAGTGATTTCAAGTCAGAGACGTTAACCACTCGGCCACGGACGCCCCCAATGTATGAAAAAAGATCTTTCACAAACGCTGGACCCAGAAAGGATACTAAATGATATATTAATTTTGTTAAAATACAATGTGGAAAATTATCATTTACAGTGCTATTAACAAATAAAAAAACTCTTAGCTAGCGTGTATACTAGCTAAAATAGATACTCGAGCGTTTTCGGCTTTAAGCCTTCTTCTTGAGTACAAAGACATACTACTTTTACAGGACAATTATCTAAACAACGATTGCAATGAAAACAAATCTAGAAAAAAATGTATCTTGAAGATATGATTAAAATGTTCTGATATTTTAAGGGAATGCCCGCAAAAGGGGCCCATTTAGATTTACAATAAATAAATATTAATATCGTAATTATAAAACGTAATAAACGCCGAGAAAGCAACACATATTCAGACATATATATATGCACATAAAACGTCTTTCCTTTACAGAAACCGCGAATATATTCCCTACACATTAGATCCGACATAAAGTATCGGTTTGCCACGACATTGATCACCAGCCGCGTTGCAAACCCCTCCAAGTGGGCGACTGAAGCGGTGTTTGACGTCATCCTTCCCAACGAGGCATTCATTTCGAATTTCTCTTTGTAAGTTAGCTTTGCTTTTAATTTAAGATGTTAAAGGGTGTGCATCAGGCCTTTTTCTAGAGAATGTTTCAGTTCATAATAAAATGTCATATCAATTAAAACATGGTCTTAGAAGCATGTTGGTTAGGTTCAAACTTTGACTACACCATATATTTGGAATGGAATCTGGCCGCATACATTGCCAGTGTTTTTTTACTATGCTTGGGGAACATAACCCTTACCATATCAATCGAACATTTTAGCACGATTTTTCATAAAATTGGGCGGGGGTGGGGGGTGGGGGGGGGGGGGGGAATACAGTAAAACATTCATCATTTAATAATTTTATCTTTAATACTGTTTGCAGTATACTAAGGTCAACGGAGACATTTATTAAAAGCGATTTATTTTCAAAACTTACACTTAAGCTTCATTCTATAAGTTTTTATTTTTGCTTTTTCTTTCAGTTGGGAATTTTTGTTATCAAACTTGGGGAAAAAATATATGTTTTGGCATTGGGAATATAGCCCAATAACGGCAAACAGCCAAAAAAAACACTGCTTAAATCAAACCGGGTGCGTAACCTAAGTGTGAAGAGGACCCCGCTTTAGGCTCATTCATTACGTGTAGACCCTTTAGAATAGAGATTCTAACACGACCTGCGATGTTATTCTACGATAAAATACAGCTGTTCCATTAATTCCCCGTGTATAATTGTTTGTCACGTGACTACCAGTGTATCATAGTATCGCGCAGAACTTTGCATACGGGGGCGTCCAATATAACAACTGGTAAACTGCCTTGCCCTCCGAGATAATACATATTGCCCTCACAATAAAATACAGATAGTCGTTCGGATGCGAGCAATTAAATCACTCGTGCAAGCGCACTCGTGATTTAATTACTACGCATCCAAACTCCTAACTGTTTTTTATTCACCGATAAAACACAGCTACGTATTTATTATTTCT
The DNA here is from genome assembly GCA_037043455.1 of Cyrtodaria siliqua. Taxonomy (NCBI): domain Eukaryota; kingdom Metazoa; phylum Mollusca; class Bivalvia; order Adapedonta; family Hiatellidae; genus Cyrtodaria; species Cyrtodaria siliqua. The sequence goes on along the minus strand of JAWPHD010003640.1, from coordinate 145,268 downwards.
TAAATAACATTACAGTCAATTTAAGTCTGACCCCTACAGAAAATACTGATGTTCCCAGTTTAAATTTACACGAGTTATAGAAATATGTCATTATTCTAAACGATGCGTTAATATTGCCATCTGTCACTGACGCTCATATTTGAAATTTACAAACTATGTCTTATAGTGGCCAATCATCATTCTTTCTGAGCATATTATACTGGCGATCAACAAAATACATATTTTAGTTATTTCTTCACAGGGAAATTGACGGTGTCATCTACCCTGGCGATGTTAAAGAAAAGGTTAAGGCGGAGAAAGAATACCAGAAGGCTAAAAAGAAAGGACAAAGCGCTGGTCACGTGAGCCAGAAGTACGTATGTTTCCCGCCATCCTGAATTATAGCTACTCCATTGTGTCAGATATCAATTCATAACTTTCACATCCTGTCATTAGTTATAAATTTCCGAGATGTTGAGATATTCAGCAGGTGAAAATTAAGGGTTTACTCTGACTTTATCCTTAATCTCTATAATAAAAATCAAAATATTAGACATCAGTTTAAATTAAATGTATTCATATTGGTTTTTTTAAAATCACACAGCACCAAAAGAAGATACATATCTGTACACTCACTCGAAAAAAAGCTTATAATATAATTACCACTACAAATTGGTTTTATTCAGGGCTCAAGTCAGTTGAGGATGTACGATAAACACCGAGTTTACCTTCTACCAGAATGTGGAGGTGTTTGGTTTTTTATTGATCCTTCAATGGTCAAATTATTTTGATGATGTCTTGTGAAAGTTATGAATATAATTATGAGTACAGACGTGTATATTAAGCAACTAGCAATTTGAAACCATTTTGAAAATTTGACTTATATGCTGAGGAAGTTGCCCACTACAACGAGGATAAGTTGTTCAGCCTCAGGAGCGAGTATGTATAACGGAACCGGGTCTCCACCATAAAATGGAACCCACTGGCTCGTTATTTTACCGGGTTTATAATATTTGTTTAAACCGTTTATCTGCTGATTTCTACAAAAAATGTATGTAAACGATGTTATGCATATTATATTTTGCTTCCGTAACATATGCACTACTACGTTAACCCGCTTGCGGAGAGCACTCGAGCCCGCAAGCGAAGGGCAGTTTTGAGAGCGAGATGTTGCAGACTTTGCTGAATTTTTCAATGATAAACCAGAAACGTATAATGACACCCATTTTATTTTTACGTATTTCGTCAAATTATAATAAAATGCAATTTTGTTAAAGGGACACTGCCCGTAAGTACGCAGATATTGAGCATAGCCAAATAACTTATTTTTAGCTCGACTATTCGAAGAATAAGAGAGCTTATGTAATCACCCCGGCGTCGGCGTTGGCGTCGGCGTCGGCGTCCCACATCAAGGTTTGCGTGTAAGCTGTGTTTACAAGTCTATATCTCTTACATTTCTTATCCTACCACAACCAAATTTGTTCATGGGCTTCCTTGTAGCGTAATCTTAAGGGCTGCATAAGCAATTTTGGTTCCTGTAACCCATGGGCGCCCATGGAACCCAAATTATGATAGCCCATAAAATGTGCTCCATTTCACATCAAATTTTGCGTGTAAGCTGTGTTTACAAGTCTATATCTCTTACAATTCTTACCCTAGCACAACCAAATTTGGCTATTAGCTTCCTTATAGCATTATCGTAAGGGTTGTTTAAGTAATTTTGGTTCCTGTAACCCCTGGGCTCCCATGGAACCCAAATTCTGATAGCCCTTAAAATATGTCTGTTTCACATCAAATTTTGCGTGTACGCTGTGTTTACAGGTCTATATCTCTTACACTGTTTGTCGTAGCTGAACTTAATTTTGGAATTGGTTTCATTATAGTATGTTGTAAAGGGTTGGATAAGTAATTTTGTCTTCTTCAAATTCTGGGCTCCCATGGAACCCAAATTGTGATGGCCAATAAAATGTGCAATAAAGGCAGATCTAGGTTTGCATGTAAGCATGTATAATATATCTATAATTTTGGTTTGGGATTTGTTATAGCATTATGCATCTTATTACTTTGCCCATATTGGGGCATGGGCTCCCTCCTCTCACCCCCCCCTACCCCCGCCCCCACTCCCCGCCACACTTTTTTTTTTTTTTTACATATTTCTGTGTTGTTTTAGTCAATTCCCCCCACCCAACCCCCACTTGAAAATCTATTTTATTTTAAAAAAAAATGTACATATGTCTGTGTTGTTTTAGTCCTTTCTTACACATATATGTTGCAACCATCCCCTTCCCCCCCCCCCCACCCCGCCTCTCACCCCCTCCCAACACCCCCCCCCCCCCCCTACTTGAAACTTTTTTTTTTTTACATATTTCTTTGTTGTTTTAGTCAATTCTTTCACATATATGTTGCCCCCTCCCCCCGCCCCAACCCACTCCCGCCTCTCTCCCCGCTCTCCCCCCGCTCTCCCCCACACCCCAACCCCACTTGAAACTTTTTTTTTTACATATTTCTGTGTTGCTTTTGTCAATTCTTACACATATATGTTGCCCCCTCACCCCCCACCCCACCTAACCCTGCCTCTCTCCCCCCCCCACCCACCCACCCACACCACACTAGATTTTTTTTTTTTTACATATTTCTTTTTTGTTTTAGTCAATCCTACACATGTTGCCCTCCCCACCCCACGCCTCTACCCCATCCCCACTCAAACTCGATTTTTTTTTTCTTCATATTTTTGTGTTGTTTTGGTGAATAATTACATAGCTTCTTACACATATATGTTGCCCTCATCACCCCCACTGCCCCCAACATCCACCCCCGCCTCTCTCCCACCCCCACCCCGCACCCCACACAAAACTCGATTTTTTATTTTTTTTTACATATTTCTGTGTAGTTTTGGTCAGTTCTTATACATAGTTATGTTGTGCTCCCAACCCCACCCACATTGTTGTAGCCTTGTTTTCTGATGGTATATACTAGCTATAAATTTATTATTCTCCGAAAAATCGTATAGTCGAGCTGCGCTGTTCTCCGACAGCTCTTGTTATTCAGTGAAATGTATACATGAAAACATTAGCATACACCGAGATAAGCCTGTAGTAATATATTCGTGAGTTTGAAAACAAAAAGGGTTTTATTTATTATTTTCAAATAATGTGGGACCCACAATATTTACATTTTCTGTTGATAACAAAACATCCAGTAGCGCATCAGCTTGTCTTATTTAATACATCTGGCACATTTAGCTCAGTTGGGAGCGAGCTCGACTATTGCGACGTTCGTTCAGTTATTATTATCCGCGAATGCAATTTTAGTGTGGGTTACGAGATCAACCCCACGAAGCTGTACTACTTTTTTGTACCGCTATTGAATGCCGTCAAACAATCTTTATTTAGTAAATATCCAATAATAGTTGGCGTGTTATGTTTGTCAACGTATTTTTTTTATTTTAAAGGCTAAAAGTTACGAACAGTGTTGCTTTAGGCATTACACAGACCTAATAACAAAGACCTAATAACTGAGACCTAATAGCAAAGACCTTATAAGTTCTTACCCGTTATTCTTAGTTTTATGTAATCAATTTTAAAAAAGAAAATCACCTGGAAAGTATGGTCCTACAAAAACAAGATGTAAAGAAAAATTAATTAAAAAAGAAATAAAGATTGCATACAATCATGTTTATTAATCAGATAATTGTAATATTTCAATTATTTCAGACCCCGAGAAACAAACAAGTTCAAGATTGAAATTGCATTGGCAGCGTTTGGTAAAGTGACATTTAACCTGACATATCAGGAACTGCTTCAGAGACGCCGCGGAGTTTATCAACATAAAGTTTACATCAATCCTGGACAATTCGTCCACGATATAAAGGTGAACAGAATTAACATATGATACCTCATAATGTCGCAGCATCTCATAAGATTCATAGTTAGATAGTTACATATATATATGCACTGACAACTATGGTGCTTTTATCCCGCTAGTTTTGGAGGAAACACTAGTCAATCGGGTGTGCCCATCCTGGTGCTTGTGTTAGATAGTTACATATTTATATGCACTGACAACTATGGTGCTTTTATCCCGCTAGTTTTGGAGGAAACACTAGTCAATCGGGTGTGCCCATTTTGGTGCTTGTTTAAACCTTAAACTATATAATATCGCATTTGGTTAAACATTTTACTCGACCACATCCAATCAATTTTAGATCTTTATTTTTTTTAAAAATTGGCGGACCAATAGTCCTTAATATACAAAAAAATAGTGTGCGATTCATATACAAATTTACATTTAAATGATCTTATTATTTATAATAGATAGACGTTGCTATACAAGAGTCACGTGACATAACAACGCTTAACGTTCCACCAATCAGAAACGATATCATCATCAACGACATCGAGAAAGGTAAAATAGACAATTTTGATTGCATTCTCATATGATGTAATCATGTCATTCACAAATGATTATAATATCTCACGTTTATAGTTAACACTAACGATAATGCGTAAGGTGTACGGTTTATAGTTGACGCTAACAATAATGCGTAAGGTGTACGGTTTATAGTTAACGCTATCGATAATGCGTAAGGTGTACGGTTTATAGTTGACACTAACGATAATGCGTAAGGTGTACGGTTTATAGTTGACACTAACGATAATGCATAAGGTGTACGGTTTATAGTTAACGCTAACAATAATGCGTAAGGTGTACGGTTTATAGTTAACGCTAACGATAATGCGTAAGGTGTACGGTTTATAGTTGACACTAACGATAATGCGTAAGGTGTACGGTTTATAGTTAACGCTAACGATAATGCTAAAGGTGTGCGGTTTATAGTTAACACTAACGATAATGCGTAAGGTGTACGGTTTATAGTTGACACTAACGATAATGCGTAAGGTGTACGGTTTATAGTTAACACTAACGATAATGCGTATGGTGTAATGTTTATAGTTAACATTAACGATAATGCGTACGGTGTAATGTTTATAGTTAACACTAACAATAATATGTACGGTGTAAGGTTTATAGTTAACACTAACGATAATGCGTATGGTGTAATGTTTATAGTTAACATTAACGATAATGCGTACGGTGTAATGTTTATAGTTAACACTAACAATAATATGTACGGTGTAAGGTTTATAGTTAACACTAACGATAATGCGTATGGTGTAATGTTTATAGTTAACACTAACGATAATGTGTACGGCGTAATGTTTATAGTTAACACTAACGATAATGCGTACGGTGTAATGTTTATAGTTAACGCTAACGATAATGCGTAAGGTGTACGGTTTATAGTTGACACTAACGATAATGCGTAAGGTGTACGGTTTATAGTTAACGCTAACGATAATGCATAAGGTGTACGGTTTATAGTTAACACTAACGATAATGCGTAAGGTGTACGGTTTATAGTTAACACTAGCGATAATGCGTAAGGTGTACGGTTTATAGTTAACGCTAACGATAATGCGTAAGGTGTACGGTTTATAGTTAACACTAACGATAATGTGTAAGGGGTACGGTTTATAGTTAACATTAACGATAATGCGTAAGGTGTACGGTTTATAGTTAACGCTAACAATAATGCGTAAGGGGTACGGTTTATAGTTAACATTAACGATAATGCGTAAGGTGTACGGTTTATAGTTAACGCTAACAATAATGCGTAAGGTGTACGGTTCATAGTTAACACTAACGATAATGCGTATGGGGTACGGTTTATAGTTAACACTAAACATAATGCGTACCGCGTAATGTTTATAGTTAATAATAACGATAATGCGTATGGTATAAGGTTTATAGTAACACTAACGATAATGCATACGGTGAACGATTTATTCTTAACACTAAAAATAATTCGTAGGGCGTAAAGTTTATGGTTAAAACTAACAATAATGCGTATGGTGTAATGTTTATAGTTAACACTAACGATAATGCGTATGGTGTAATATTTATAGTTAACACTAACGATAATGCGTATGGTGTAATGTTTATAGTTAACACTGACGATATTGCGTACGGTGTAATGTTTATAGTTAACACTAACAATAATATGTACGGTGTAAGGTTTATAGTTAACACTAACGATAATGCGTATGGTGTAATGTTTATAGTTAACACTAACGATAATGTGTACGGCGTAATGTTTATAGTTAACACTAACAATAATATGTATGGTGTAATGTTTATAGTTAACACTAACGATAATGCGTACGGTGTAATGTTTATAGTTAACACTAACGATAATGCGTAGTGTGTAATATTTATAGTTAACACTAACAATAATGCGTACGGTGTAATGTTTATAGTTAACCTAACGATAATGCGTATGGTGTAATGTTTATAGTTAACACTAACGATAATGCGTACGATGTAATATTTATAGTTAACACTAACGATAATGCGTACGGTGTAATGTTTATAGTTAACACTAACGATAATGCGTACGGTGTAATGTTTATAGTTAACACTAACGATAATGCGAATGGTGTAATATTTGTAGTTAACACTAACGATAATGCGTACGGTGTAATGTTTATAGTTAACAATAACGATATTGCGTATGGTGTAATGTTTATATTTAAAACTAAAATAATATGTACGGCGTAAGGTTTATAGTTAACACTAACGATAATGAGTAGGTGTAATATTTATAGTTAACACTAACGATGTACGGTGTTATGTTTATAGTTAATAATAACGATAATGCATACGGTGAACGATTTATTCTTAACACTAAAGATAATGCGTAGGGCGTAATGTTTATGGTTAAAACTAACAATAATGCGTATGGTGTAATGTTTATAGTTAACACTAACGATAATGCGTATGGTGTAATATTTATCGTTAACACTAACGATAATGCGTATGGTGTAATGTTTATAGTTAACACTAACGATAATGCGTACGGTGTAATGTTTATAGTTAACACTAACAATAATATGTACGGTGTAAGGTTTATAGTTAACACTAACGATAATGCGTATGGTGTAATGTTTATAGTTAACACTAACGATAATGTGTACGGCGTAATGTTTATAGTTAACACTAACAATATGTATGGTGTAATGTTTATAGTTAACACTAACGATAATGCGTACGGTGTAATGTGTATAGTTAACACTAACGATAATGCGTATGGTGTAATGTTTATAGTTAACACTAACGATAATGCGTAGGGTGTAATATTTATAGTTAACACTAACAATAATGCGTACGGTGTAATGTTTATAGTTAACACTAACGATAATGCTAAGGGTGTAATGTTTATAGTTAACACTAACGATAATGCGAATGGTGTAATATTTATAGTTAACACTAACGATAATGCGTACGGTGTAATGTTTATAGTTAACACTAACGATAATGCGTACGGTGTAATGTTTATAGTTAACAATCAGGGGCGTAGCTTGGCTGAATATGATGTGTAGGCCGAGTTCTAGGGGGTCCGTGGGCATGCTCCCCCTGTATTATTTTTTTCAGCACTGTCGGAGGTGCGTTTTGGCGTATATTTCGTACCGGTGAATATGTCTATAAGAGCATCAATATCCTTACTTTTTACCGTAAATTATAAATCTTATAACTAAAAAGAAGCTGTCCCCCTTATCCCACTAGGCCTCCGATTTTTATTGCATTTTTGGCATTTTTGTTTTTCGATTTCTCAGAAAAAAATGTAGGCCGCGGCCTAAACGGCCTATAGGAAGCTACGCCCCTGACAATAACGATAATGCGTATGGTGTAATGTTTATATTTAAAACTAAATTAATATGTACGGCGTAAGGTTTATAGTTAACACTAACGATAATGCGTACGGTGTAATGTTTATAGTTAACACTAACGATAATGCGTATGGTGTAATGTTTATAGTTAACACTAACGATAATGCGTACGGTGTAATGTTTATAGTTAACACTAACAATAATGCGTATGGTGTAAGGTTTATAGTTAACACTAACGATATTGCAGGTAGTGTAATGCGTACGGTGTAATGTTGATAGTTAACACACGGACATTAGAGTATTGAAAAATAAATAACATCAGAAATATCTCCAGTACATTTATATTCTTATATCGCATGCGATTTGTGTTTCAGATGAAGACATCATTGCCATAATTACTCGGATTTGTGTTTCAGATGAAGACATCGTTGCCATAAGTACTCGGATTTGTGTTTCAGATGAAGACATCGTTGCAATAAGTACTCGGATTTGTGTTTCAGATGAAGATATCATTGTCATAATTGCTCGGATTTGTGTTTCAGATGAAGATATTGTTGCCATAATTACTCGGATTTGTGTTTCTGATAAAGATATCATTGCCATAATTACTCGTATTTGTGTTTCTGATAAAGATATCATTGCCATAATTACTCGGATTTGTGTTTCAGAGGAAGATAGCATTGCCATAATTACTCGACCCACACAAAACAGTGCCTTCATAAGTTATATACCGACGATTAAAGACGCCGCGCAGATAGCTGAGGGCATTGCCTCGCAGTTTGTCGTAGAGTATGATATAGAGAGAGCATATGACGCCGGAGACCTTTTGGTAAATATTGTCAATAGAACGGTAATGTGGACATATGTGTTTTTACGTTTTAGGTCTCCTTGACAAATGCCAGTATACCAACTAAATGTCAGACAGGTTTATCTGGCATGTTTCGTTTAGGTCTCCTTGACAAATGCCAGTACATCAACTATAGGTCAGACAGGCTTATCTGGCATGTTTCGTTTAGGTCTCCTTGACAAATGCCAGTATATCAACTAAAGGTCATACAGGTTTATCTGGCATGTTCCGAATCAGACGACATCTTTGAAACCGATTCGTCAATTTAAACCAAATTGCTTTGTTGTTTGTTTAATGTCATTTTCCAGCACATTTTAGGCTATGTATGACGGTCGATTTTTAGTGGTGGAGGCAGACCACTCACTTATTCCTGGTTAGTACTGTATACCTTCCGCCATCCGCAATAATCGACGCTTCCTCACTAACAAGTTAAACCCAAATTGCACATCGGTTGGGTATCCTTGTATCTTTCCTGTTTTGACAAAATAATTCGATCCGTCATGCAAGATGTCTGCTTTTACTTACCTTTCAATATCGAATGTTGCCAGTTGCATCCTAGGCTGTAACATTTCTGCATACAATTTAATTTCCTCTCTATGATTACCAGATTCATTGTTTTACCACAGCTTTCTTAGGCCTCCACAGGCCTGTTTGGGCCGCCTTTGCACATTGTTATATACTTGCATGTGATGCTAAACCATTTTTAGCTCGACTATTCGAAGAATAAGAGAGCTTATGTAATCACCCCCGGCGTCGGCGTCGGCGTCGGCGTCCCACATCAAGGTTTACGTGTAAGCTGTGTTTACAAGTCTATATCTCTTACATTTCTTATCCTACCACAACCAAATTTGTTCATGGGCTTCCTTGTAGCATTATCTTAAGGGCTGCATAAGCAATTTTGGTTCCTGTAACCCATGGGCTTCCATGGAACGCAAATTATGATAGCCCATAAAATGTGTCCCATTTCACATCAAATTTTGCATGTAAGCTGTGTTTACAAGACTATATCTCTTACAATTCTTACCCTAGCACAACCAAATTTGGCCATTAGCTTCCTTATAGCATTATCGTAAGGGCTGCTTAAGTAATTTTGGTTCCTGTAACCCCTGGGCTCCCATGGAACCCAAATTCTGATAGCCATTAAAATATGTCTGTTTCACATCAAATTTTGCGTGTCAGCTGTGTTTACAGGTCTATATCTCTTACATTTTTTGTCCTAGCTGAACTAAATTTTGGAATTGGTTTCCTTATGGTATGTTGTAAAGGGTTGGATAAGTAATTTTGTCTTTTGCAAATTCTGGGCTCCCATGGAACCCAAATTGTGATGGCCCATAAAATGTGCAATAAATGCAGATCTAGGTTTGCATGTAAGCATGTATATATCTATAATTTTGGTTTGGGATTTGTTATAGCATTATGCATCTTATTACTTTACCCATATTGGGTCATGGGATCCCTCCTCACCCCCCACCCCCCCCCCCCACTCTACCCCTGCCCCCACACCTTTTTTTAGTCAATTCTTACACATATATGTTGCAACCCTTCCTGCCCCCACCACCCCACCCCCCTGCCTCTCAGAGACCCCATCATCCCCCCACCCCGCCCCACACTTGAAACTTTTTTTTTTCTTTTTTAAATATTTCTGTGTTGCTTTTGTCAGTTCTTACAAATATATGTTGCAATCCTCCCCGCCCCCCTCCCACGCCCCGTCTCCCGCCTCTCACCCCATCACCCCACCCACCACGCCCCATACTTGATTTTTTTTTTAAAACATATTTCTTTGTTTTTTTAGTCAATTCTTACACACATATGTTGCCCCCCAAACCCCAACGCACTCCCGCCTCTCACCCCATCACCCCCACCCCCACCCCGCCCAAGACTTTTTTTTTTTTTTTTTTTTTTACATATTTCTTTGTTGTTTTAGTCAATTCTTACACTTATATGTTGCACCCTCCCCCCAGCCCCCAACTCACTCCCGCCTCTTCCCCCGCTCTCCCCCACAACACACCCCCACTTGAAATTATTTATTTTACATATTTATGTGTTGCTTTTGTCAATTCTTACACATATATGTTGCCCCCTCACCGCCCCTCCACCCCACCTACACCCGCCTCTCACCCGCCCCCCCCCCCACCACACTAGTTTTTTTTTTTTTTACATATTTCTTTGTTGTTTTAGTCAATTCTTACACATATATGTTGCACCCTCCCCCCAGCCTCCAACTCACTCCCACCTCTCCCCCCCCAACTCCCCCCAGCCCACCCCCACTTGAAACTATTATTTTTTTTTTTTACATATTTCTGTGTTGCTTTTGTCAATTCTTACACATATATGTTGCCCCCCTCCCCCCCCCCCCCCCCACCCACCACCACCAGCCCCGCCTCTCACCCCGACCCACTTGATTTTTTTTTACATATATCTTTGTTGTTTTAGTCAATTCTTACACATGTTGCCCTCCCCACCCCACACATCTACCCCATCCCCACTCAAACTCGATTTTTTTTTTCTTCATATTTTTGTGTTGTTTTGGTGAATTATTACATAGCTTCTTACACATATATGTTGCCCTCACCACCCCCACTCCCCCACCATCCACCCCCGCCTCTCTCCCACCCTCAGCTCGCACCCCACTCGTTTTTTTTTTGTTTTTTTTTACATATTTCTGTGTAGTTTTGGTCAATTCTTACACATAGTTATGCTGTGCTCCCAACCCCACCCCACATTGTTGTAGCCTTGTTTTCTGATGGTATATACTAGCTATAAATTTATTTTATTCTCCGAAAAATCGAATAGTCGAGCTGCGCTGTTCTCCGACAGCTCTTGTATTTATTGGAGTTACACGTTTTCCTTTCTTTCCTTTCTTTCTTTCTTTTTCTTTCTTTCTTTCCTTCTTTCTTTCTTTCTTTCTTTCTTTCGTTTTTTCGTTTTTTCGTTCTTTTTGTCTTTCTTTTTTTCTTTCTACAAACGTCTATTCTCCGTTTCACTGAAATTTGCCCCAATTGCACGTGGTACAGTGCGGGCATTTCAAGAAACATTGCACGACATATTTCACACCTGACGACTAAAACTATCCGTATGGACTCACAGCACGGTTTTAGAAGCCACATATCATGCAAACGCAACTAGTTCAGTACACATCGCTAACATAAGCAAACGCATTATTATGAAATTGTCAAGAAGTTTGTCAATGTCAAGTCCATACGACCAACTGTCATACATGTTCTCATTTTACTGTTCATCAACAACCCCCATGACCACTATTTAGTTGTAAGCTATCAATGTCTATTATATAACCTTGCTATTAAGGTAATACATAACCAATGACTTATTGTTATGGCCTTGCTGTTAAGGTTGTAAACTACCAATCACTTACTGTTATAGGCTTACTGTTAAGGTTGTAAACTACCAATCACTTACTGTTACAGGCTTGCTGTTAAGGTTGTAAACTACCAATCACTTACTGTTACAGGCTTGCTGTTAAGGTTGTAAACTACCAATCACTTACTGTTACAGGCTTGCTGTTAAGGTTTTTAACTACCAATGACTTACTGTCATATGCTAGCTGTTAAGGTTATCAACTACCAATGACTTACTGTTACAGGCTTGCTGTTAAGGTTGTAAACTACCAAATACTTACTGTTATAGGCTGACTGTTATGGTTATAAGCTATCAATGACTTACTGTTATAAGCTTGCTGTTAAGATTGTAAGCTACAAATGACTTACTGTTATATATTTGCTGTTAAGGTTGTAAACTACCAACGACTTACTGTTATAGGCTTGCCGTTAAGGTTATAAACTACCAATGACTTATTGTTATAAGCTTGCTGTTAAGGTTGAAAACTACCAATGACTTATTGTTATAGACATGTCGTTAAGGTTGTAAACTACCAATAACTTACTGTTATAAGCTTGCTGTTAATGTTGTAAAAGGTTGTAAGCTACAAATGACTTATTGGTAAAGCCTTGTTATTTAGGTTGTATGCTAACAATGCGTACTGTTATAGCGTTGTCAGTTTTGGGCGTAAGCTATCAACACTGGCTTACTGCTAATATAATTGTGATTCAGGTTTCATGCTATCAAGTTAGTCACTGTCATAGCGTTGTCATTGCGTGCTATCAAGGTAGTCGCTGTTATAGCGTTGTCATTGCATGCTATCAAGTTTGTCATTGTTACAGTATTGTCATTTAGGTTGTAAACGGCTACTTCGTGCATTTCTTTGCACCTGAGATTTCATCAAGGATTCCAAAAGATGTACTGTTTATCATTGATACAAGTGGCTCAATGGGAGGTGACAAAATGAAACAAGTGAAGGTAAGTCCTACATAGAAGCTTGATTAACATAAGTATTGTTTGTGCAGTTTATTATTTAAAGGCACTAACTCGCGAAATAACGGCAAAATTATCATACAAAATCGTTTACCCAAACCCTATTCAGATGTACAGGTCATAATATAATGTATATTTGCCGATTAAAAGTAGTATATGTTCCTGTCATGAGTACTTGTGGTGACTCCTAATTCGAAATGTCAGTTTTGGGTGTTGGCTTGCTATGAGTAGTTATATGCTGACCTCTCTCAGTTACCAGTATAAAATTTCACTATCTCTGGCTCACCATGATGACCTGATTTAGGTTACGGTGCGAGATGTTGCAATCTCTGGGTCAGCTTGATGACCTAAATTAGGTAACGGTGCGATATTTCATCATCTCTGGGTCACCTTGATGACCTGATTTATGTAACGCTGCGAGATGTTGTATACTGTCAGTTACCTTGATGACCTGAATTAGGTAACAATGCGAGATTTCATCATCTCTGCGACCTGTTAGTTACCACTAATGATGTCATTAGCTGTGGGTCACCATGTTGACCTGTCCTTGTTACAAATACGTGATTCGGTCAACAGTGTTTTAGCATAAGGACCCTTCTTAGAAACCAATTTACCAATAAGTAATTTCATTATCTTTGGATCAAGGGGTTTCGGAAAATGATAGTAAAAGTCAACATTAAAGCCTTTGAATAATGGGAAAATAAATAGCTCAAATCCGTTCAGAAAATAAAAATGAAGCATGGGTCGTTTGAAAGTGAAATACAGTTGAGGTACTGATACAAAAGACAGCTATGTCAGCCCCTACATCTCATTTTAAACAATTAATGTCTTACATTTGTCAAAATAACTTCTTTAAAGCCTGTTGTTTGTCTCCCAGTTTACTAACAATGTACTTTACGTATATATTTTACCAGCAATACAATAGTTTCATGCTGACTGTCTGTAACTCACAGAAACTCAGTAGAAATCGGTGTATAGCTTGGCATTTCGGTTTGAATGTATTGACACATTCTCTCCATGCTAGATGCGTTTTGTTAAAAATGGTTATATGTGAATTATGTCATTTGCAACACGATTTGTATAATTATATATATATATATATATATATTTAGTTAATTTTCTGAATGCATAACGAGTGCCCATATATTATGTAAACACGCACACGGCTGTCATAACGTGCTTGTAAAGTCAAACCTGCGTTAGAAAACTACTTAACAGAGGAGAAATGCTCGCTTAATACAAGTACTGACGGACTTCAAAAGCAGTTGTTCTCCAAAGAAGAGTGTTTTAGTATGCATATTTGACTATAATATATTATATATTCTATATACAGGATGCCATGGGTATCATTTTGGACGATCTCGTTGAAGGGGACCGTTTTAACATAATAACATTCAGCTCTAGAACGTCGCTTTACAAGGAAGAACTGGTGAAAGTCACAAGGGACAGCATAGTCAAGGTTGGACGATTCGTCGAAGAAATTCGGTCATCTGGATGTAAGTAGATACATACTGGAAAGGGGATCCTTTGAAAGCAAAAAATACAAACAAGAGAGGAAAGTAGCAGACTCTGTTTTATTGAGTCTGTTCATGAGAGGTAATAACAGGTGCAACACCTTTCAGGCCCCTAGCACGGTTCTACTTTAAAAGCCGCATAAATTGGACTTGATGATCCCAAACGCCCAGTAAGTAATAACACTACTGATTTGTAGTCGGTGCAACTTTTACAGCCGCCGCACATCACTAAACAAAAAGTCGTGCGAATGTCAATAAATACTGAAAATGGGGTCCCTTGGAAGCAACAAGCACGAACAAGAGAGAAAGTAGCAGACTCGGTTCTATTGAGTATGTTCTTGAGAGGTAATGACAGGTGCTAGACTGTGTTTAAAGGGCGTATATAAGGCTTTGGGTACATTTGTTTAGAAATAGATACAAGTTATGAAATTACCAATTTAAAACGTGAAATGGTTTAAATATATATAGATGGAACATTAACAGTTTTTTCTTATACAGCGGAATAGTTAATATTAAATATAAATTACAACAAGTCTTATCGGGGGCCATTGATGAGTTATAAATAGCTGTCAAGCAGAACACCTCGGCGATATCTTCACATGAGGCTAGTTATAGAAACTGGTAGAGGAGTACGCTGTGTAGAAGGAGTTCATACAATTTGTAAACAAAATTAGAGGAACAAATTCATTTTTTTTTCAGTGCACATTGTTATGCTCCCGCCAAAACGGGTAGTGTATACTGTTTGGCCTTCTCCGTCAAGGTCACATACATCTTTTGCATTTAGCTGGTGTATTATTCGGATATCCAACATCTATAGTTTGACATTTTGAGACCAATCCATTTATGACACTTAATAAACAGACCAACTACGTACAAACTGTAAAACGTTTTCCAATTCAAAATTATTAGAAACTTAGTAACCTATGTCTATAAAGCATTTGAGTTGAGAACAAAAGTCACACACTTTTTGAGGACATCATTGTAAACGTCTGAACGATAACAATGGGTTAGCTTATTCATATTCATGTAATTGTTAAAGCTACACATTCCGGATATGATGTGCTCAATTACTTTCTTTATGACCGTGACAAAAAGTAATTACAGCTCACTTTGAACTATGTTAGCTTTTTACATTTAAAAAACTATCATTAATAATAGATAATATTAGATATATATACTTAAAATGTTCGTTAATAGAAGCATATTAACACAGTTTTAAAAATAAAGAAATAATAAGAAGAAATAAATAAATAAAAAAAAAATAAAAAAAAAAATAAAATAAATAAATAAATAAATAAATAATAATAATAAATGAATAAATGAATAAAATGAATAAATAAATTAAATAAATAAATAAATAAAAAAACGCAAACACACAAATAAATAAATATAGTAAATATAATAAATAAATCAATAAATAAAAATACTCAGTTTTAATTAAATGAAATGATTATTTTGTACGAACATGTAGACCTATAATTATGTGATAATTCATTTGTAAAAATGTACTACTAAAATTGCAGAATACCTAAAATGAGATTATTGATTTACTTTGTTTGAATGTGTTTTACGTCATTTTAGCACATGTTAGGTCATATAAGACGGTCAATTTTGTTTTGTGGTAAAGGCAGACCACCCCATTTATCCTGGGTAAAAACAGTTCTGTTTACCTCCCGCCATCCCTAAGAATCGACACTTTGTCACTTGACGCGTCGCGCTCCAAGTAGGGTTCGAACCCACAGAGATTTACAAAGAATTTCTAAAACATACTTTTTGCTTAACACATGTTTGAATAAGAAATTCATTTTTCATTACAACGATTTTCAGAAGAGAAATTTATCGGGTTATCTCTGTATTTTTTTCATCACCAGTAACTATTATAGAAGAAGAAGAAATTTTATTGACTTAAACTATTACATAGTTTTTCATCATATAAACATACATTTTACAAATATAATTTGACCACAATAACAAGATTAGTACAGGTTCATTAATTTATGAATTAATATGAAAAAAAGGAGATATATCATGGAGAAAAAAAATAAATATATATATATAGGAATCAAAATCTAATACGGTACAATAGAACAATTGTATTATAGTGAGGATGAACGAGATTATAAGTTATTTATCATGGTACGTCTTAAAGAGAAAGCTTCTGAGATGTATTTGCTAAAATTGATAACATCTTTTTTGTTTGTTGACTGAAGGAGAACAATGAATTTAAACATACTAGGCCTATGGCTATAATATCGTTTTATATATTTACTTCTGATTGTATTATAAATAGGACATATTAACGCAAAATGGAACTCGTCCTCTATATCATTAGTGTTATTAGTATCATTAGTGTTACATATTTGACATATCCGTTCATGTCTTTCTAACCTTTCACGAGAATACCTCCCTATTATAGGTGTGAACTCAAAACTAGTGTAACCATACACAAATAAGGAACAAGGTACACTAGTTTCGCCTTATATATTTTCACAGCGACAAACATCAATTCTGCTCTGCTTGATGGATTGGAGTTGTTGAAAGAAGGGTATACGGAAGGGGAACGATCACCAGTCATCGTGTTTCTTACCGACGGCCGAGGCGACACAGCCGCTGACAAAATCCTGAAAAATGTCAGAAAGGCAAATGAAGGCAAGTGCATCTACATGTTTATAATTTGCAATAGAAAAAAACGTCGTGGATAGAAAATATATGCAAATGTATTTAGTCCTCATTCAATGACAAATTAAGGCAGTTTTATGTGCATAAAGTCGTAGTGGTCGATCAGCGAAATTTAACAATGAACATATTCCATTGTTTAAAACATATGTAGGAATTTAAAAATTGCAAAAACAATTAAAAATAAATTGTGATTTTACTAGGTTTTCCGAAGGCTATGTATGACATAATTTAGGCAACATTAACGAATTTGTGCAGGTACGACTACCTATACATAATACATTTTATAAACAATGCTAGGTTGATACAGTATAGTCATGCCATGCAATATGTGCCTACGTAATATGGTTGTTATTCTAATGGTAAGCTACGATTTATGTAATTTTTCATGGTATTTCCCTAAATTTAGGATTATTGAAATATTTTTAAAACCTGGGAATACGTGGATTTTATTTAATATTATTGTAAATAATTGTGATCCATTTTCATGTTGACATAATATTTGTATGATAACGAAATGCATATGCATGTGTTATATGTATATACTGACCTTGATCTTAATAAATCATTATGTTTAGTGAATTAAAAACCACCAACATTATTTCTGTTCGGATCACCCTTTGTCCGTTCGTCAGTTGTCCGTCGTTAACTTTTGCATACATAAATTCTTCTCAAAAATGCTTGGTCAGTTTGGATGATTTTATGTCAATGATTTTTAAAGCTGGAAAGCACATCCAAACACATCCAAGCACATCCAAGCTGGCCGCCGTTGCCATTAAAGGTCAAAACCTTAAAGGGAGTACATCAGGCTTTTCATGGGGGTCTAGGTGTCCGACTTAAAATTGACAAATATTGATATTTTCTATTCTACATGGCCAAAACATAATGACTGAGCCTAAAAAGTATCCCTTATTTGCAAAGAAATTCATTCTGCACATTAATACGTGCTATCCTAGGTGATGCACCAGGGTTAATTTCAGCATTTTACGTCCAATTCCGTCCTAGCTATATGGTGTTTTCAAAGTTTAGACATTAACAAAATGGTTCCAAAATCATATTTTAATTGGTATAAGTGTTTTATCATGAACTGGTACAATTTTATAATTTAAGATGTTTCTAGAAAAATCCTGATGTACCCCCTTTAAAACATATTTTCAACAATCACTGAACAGATTTCGCGAGCTTTTCTTTATTAATGATTTCCAACTCATGGACTATTAAATTTATTCAAATGAAGTCCCCAGGGTCAAAATTGACTGAAGCCCAAATTATGTATATAGAAATTGTGCATATTTTGCATAGACTTACATAGGGAAAAACTTGAGAAATCTTCTTCTCCGAAAACCCAAGGCACATAGCTCTCATATATAACATATAGCATCACCTTATATTTAGCTACCAAACTGCTCAAATGGTGAGATGGGGTCAAATCTGGCCCCGCCCTTGGGGTCACAGTTTTACATAGAGTTATATATGCACATATACTATAGATATGCATTCCTGCTGAAGCTTGTTTGTATATATAACTATTTTGTGTAACCTCATGTTGCCATTTATGTAATGGGACTGAGTGAAATAAAAATAAATATATATATACACTTCTCAAAACTGCTAACTACACCGCTCACGTTTTGGGTTATATATATCGATGGGTTGAATGTTTTTCAATAAAATAAAAAGGAAATACCAATTCAATCATTTTTACATCATTTCATTTTATTTTTTTCATGGGCAATGCTAGAACTAAACCACAATAAGCAATTACAAACGACCCATGTAAACACTAAAGTCACACTTTTCCCATATCTCCTTTTTATTTTATTGAAAAACATTCAACCCATCGATATATATAACCCAAAACGTGAGCGGTGTAGTTAGCAGTTTTGAGAAGTGTATATATACAGTTTTACATAGAGTTATATAGGGATATCTTAAAAAAGCGTCTTTGAAACTGCAAGAGCTATGTAGGTATAATATTTTTTATGTAACACAAGCCTATAGTCCTCTACCAAGATTGTTTAAATAGTGACACCGGGATCAAATTTCGATTCGTCCTAGTGTCACATGTTTTAAATAGACTATACAGGGAATCACTTAAAAAAACACATGTTCCTTGAAACAACAAGGTATGGAGTTCTTATAATTATATTTTATGTAAAATTGAGCATATAGTTCACAATCAAGATTGTTCAAATCGAGACCAGTGTGTCACATTTGGCCCAACGCTAGGGGTCACATGTTTAACCTCTGAAACCACAAGTGTACACTTACTGAGCATTAACAGATGGATATGACAATCCAACTAACATAGATCCCGGGTCCATACCCACCTCTGGTGACATAGCCCCGGGTCATAACTAGGAATCATTTAAGATCCCCACCCTATAACCATATATATGTTGTGCGCAAAATGAGAATACGGACAATTCCGGAATTGCTCTGCGCAAAGTAAGAATTCTTAAAATGGGCGGCATTATTGGCATTCTCAAAACTATTTTTACTTTGCGCAGAGCAATTCCTGAATCGTTCATATTCTTAATTTGCGTAGAACATATACACTATTTCGAACCTTGGGCGGTGGTACTGGGTTTGTATTACATTTCACAGATATGCCCTCACTGTATTGTTTCTAAATGTCCTTTATTCCTTTAGCTCTCGTATAAGAATTTTTTTTTCTTTTAAATGTCTTTTTGGGCAATAAAATGCAAATTCAATTGTTAGTTTACTTAATGTTCAAGGTATGGAAGTAATACTGTTTCTACCTTTCGAAACTGTCTTAGCATCATTAGGAATCAATCGAGCTTGTTTGATAAACATTTGCAACTGATTTTGGTTTATTTTAAAAAAGTTCGTATGTGACAGATACCTAATGAGCTGGAAAAGTTTTCCTTTGGTTATACGACTGTTATCAAGACAACTGGCATTACATGGCGCACGCAAGAGCATCGGTTATACGACCGTTACCCATTGGTTATACGACTGTTATCAAGTCAATCGGCATTACAAGACTAAGGCATCGGTTATACGACTGTTAGCCATTGGTTAAAGTCAACTAGCATTACAAGGCGCACAAAAGGGCATTGGTTATACGACTGTTAGCAGTCCGATTGACATTACAAGCCACACAAAAGGACATTGGATATACGACTGATATCAAGCCGATTGAGATTACAAGGGGCACAAAAGGCATCAGTTATACGACTTTTACCCATTGGTTATACGACGTTTATTAAGTCAATTGGCATTACTACATGGGGAACAAAAATGCATTGTTTATACGTCTGTTATCGGGCCGATCAACATTACAAGGCGCATAAAAAGGCATCGGTTATACGACTGTTAGCTATTGGTTAAAAGAATGTTACCAAGTCATTTGGCATTACAATGCGCACAAAAGAGCATTGGTTATACGACTGTTATCAGGCCGATTGGCATTACAGGGCGCACAAAAGAGCATTGGTTACACGACTGTTATCAGACCGATTGGCATTACAAGGCGCACAAAAGGGCATCGGTTATACGACTGTTACACATTGGTTATACGACTGTTACCCTTTGGTTATACGACTGTAATCAAGTCAACTGGCATTATAAGGCGCACAAAAAGGCATTGGTTATACGACTGTTATCAGGCCGATCGGCATTACAAGGTGCACAAAAGGGCATCGGTTATACGACTGTTACCCATTGGTTATAAGACTGTTATCAAGTCGATTGGCAATACAAGGCGCACAAAAAGGCATCGGTTATATGATTGTTACCTATTGGTTATAAGACTGTTACTCATTGGTTATAAGAAAGTTACCCATTGGTTTTACAGTTGTTACACACCGGTTATAAGACTGGTACCCACTGGTTATTTGGCCGTTACCCATCAGTTAAACGACTGTTACCCATTGGTTATAAGACTGTTACCAAGCCGATGATCATTACAAGGCGCACAGAAGGGCATTGGTTATATGAATGTTACCCATTGGTTATACGACTGTTATCAAGTCAATTAGCATTACAAGGTGCACAAAAGGGCATTGGTTATACGATTGTTACCCATTGTTTATACGACTGATATCAAGCCGACTGGAATTACAAGGCGCACAAAATGGCTTTGGTTATACGTCTGTTAACCATTGGTTTTACGACTGTTATCAGGCCGATTGCATTACAAGGTGCACAAAAGCATATCGGTTATACGACTATTTTCAGGCCGACTGGCATTACAAGGCGCACAAAAGGGCGACTGATACCCGTTGGTTATAAGACTGTTCCTCATTGGTTATAAGAATGTTACCAATTGTTTATAAGACTGTTACCCATTGGTTATAAGGCTGTTACCTGTCGGTTATAAAAATGTTACCCATTGGTTATAAGGCTGTTACCAATCGATTATACGACTGTTACCCATTGGTTATAAGACTGTTACCAAGCCGATTATCATCAGAAGGTGCACAAACGGGCATTGATTATACGACTGTTACCCATTGGTAATACGAAAATTATCAAGTCTACTGGAATTACAAGGCGCTTAAAATGGCATTGGTTATACGACTGTTATCAAGTCAGTTGGCATTGCAAGGCGCAAAAAAGGGCATTGGTTATACGACTGTTACACATTAGTAATGCGACTGATATCAAGCCAGATTGGCATTACAAGGCGCACAAAGGGGTATTTGTTATACGACTGTTACCCATTGGTTATACGACTGACATCAAGTCAATTGGCATTACAAGGCGCACAGTAGGGCATCGGTTATACGACTGTTATCCATTGGTTATAAGACTGTTATCAAGCCGATTGGCATTACAAGGCGCGTAAAAGGACATTGGTTATACGACTGTTACCACGCCGATTGGCATTACAAGGCGCACAAAAGTGCATTTGTTATACGACTGTTAGCAGGCCAATTGGCAGTACAAGTCGCAAAAAAGTGCATCGGTTATAAGATGGTTACCCATTAAAGGGCGCCCAAAATCCTTTTATACGACTGTTACAAAGCCGATTGCCATTACAGGGCGCGCAAAAGTGCATCGGTTATACGATTGTTACCAAATATATTGTCATCACATGTCGCATAAAAGGTCATCCGTTATACAACTGTTACAAAGCCGATTGTCATTACAGGGCGCCCAAAATCCTTTTATACGACCTTTACAAAGCCGATTGCCATTACAGGGCGCGCAAAAGTGCATCGGTTATACGATTGTTACCAAATATATTGTCATCACATGGCGCATAAAAGGTCATCCGTTATACAACTGTTACAAAGCCGATTGTCATTACAGGGCACGCAAAAGTGCATCGGTTATACGATTGTTACCAAATATATTGCCATCACATGGCGCATAAAAGGTCATCAGTTATACGACTGTTGCAAAGCCGATTGTCATTACAGGGCGCCCAAAATCCTTTTATACGACTGTTACAAAGCCGATTGCCATTACAGGGCACGCAAAAGTGCATCGGTTATACGACTGTTACCAAATATATTGCCATCACATGGCGCATAAAAGGTCGTCAGTTATACAACTGTTACAAAGCAGATTGTCATTAACTGTTGCTACTTTTGTATTTGTTTTATGCATGTTCATTTACTGTCGTCGAATTTTTCAATTGGACGTGGTGTCTTGGATTTTTAATGTGAATTCATTGTGTTATCTCTAAAGCACCTCTGTAGTTCATCGTGTATACGTTTAATCACAGACGGACGGCTGCGGAATAGATGGGATACATTTCGTATCTACACATATTGAAGAAGGAAAACCAATAACATCGATTTGGTTGAATGAGTTACTGGTCATTTATTTTAGTTTGATATGTTATAGGTGGCATTCCACTGTTTAGTTTGGCTTTTGGGAGTGGTGCAGACTGGGACCTGGTAAAGAAAGTCGCCATTCAGAATAACGGCGTCGGCAAGAAGATCTACGCGGACTCAGACGCCGCATTACAGGTTCGTAAAATGTTAAACTTCTTAACTGTATAATATGCTTACCTTTCAATCTGTTGTTTTGTTTGAGCGCATATACTTTATTTGAATAATCTCGATTCTCCATATCAGTAAAATGCTCAATGTCAATTATATGTTTCATATGCTCCATATCCGTGAGATGATCCATGTCAGTTAGATGCAACATATGCTCCATGTCAATTAGATGTTCCATATTCTCCATGTCAGTTAAATGCATCATATGCTCCATGTCAGTTAGATGCTCCGTATGCTCTTTGTCAGTTAAATGCATCACATACTCCATGTCAGTTAAATGCATCATATGCTCCATGTCAGTTAGATGCTCCGTATGCTCTATGTCAGTTAGATGCATCACATACTCCATGTCAGTTAGAGGCTACATGTCAGTTAAATGCTTCATATGCTCCATGTCAGTTCGATGCTTCATAGGCCCCATGGCAGTTAGATGCTCCATCATGTCACATGATCCATGTCAGTGAGATGCATCACATGATCCATGACATTTAGATGCTGCATGTGAGTTAGATGCATAACATGCTCCATGTCATTTAGATGCTCCATGTCAGTTAGATGCATCATATGCTCCATGTCAATTACATCCATTATATGCTTCATGTCCGAGAGATGGTCCATGTCAGTTAGATGCTCCATGTCAGTCAGATGCTACATTTCCATCAGATGCTCTTGGGGGCACTCCACAGTTTAATGTACATTTCTCAATAATCAAACGCATGACAAGTCCTTAGCCTGAATCCTTGAGCAAAAATAAATCACATCATTGTGACATACATGTCTTAGAAGACAATAAAACTACCCATGTTTCCATACCAAATAAAAGTATCAAAAAGCATTTTCTGTACAACTTTAGTACCATTTCTTTAAGATTACTCCACCCCTCAAAACATGCTAAAAACGCAAATGTAGCAATATTTCAAATGTCAATAAATAACAAAATGAATTTTCCAAAGCATATCAAGGTCATGTCTGCACTCATAATTCTCTTGCTTATCAGGAAATGCTAAATTTTGCATACCTTTCCCGCGTTTTAAAAAGTTATTCCATGCTGCTCAACCCGTGAGTCAAAATCAGCCATTTTACCTACTTTTGGAAGTTTTTGATAGTTTCACATTTTTCTATTTATAGCCTCCAAAAAACACAAAGAATGTATATTCCAATACACCAAAATAAACTTAAAAGTACTCAAAACTGAAAAAAACAACATCAAACATGTGCTTCTTAATTATTATAAATACCATCCATGGACCTAAAAGATGCTTAGTTGATTTCTTTTTATTTACACCATGAACATTCGTGCGAAACTGAGAAGTGCCCACTATGTCATTTAGATGCACCATATGCTCCATGTCAGTTCGATGCTCCATCGCAGTTCGATGCTTCATATGCTCCACGTCAGTCCGATGGTTCATATGCTCCATGTCAGTTAGATGCTCCATCATGTCAGTTAGATGCTTCATATGCTCCATGTCAGTGAGTTGCATCATATGCTCCATGTCAGTGAGATGCTCCATGTCAGTTCGATGCTTCATATGCTCCATGTCAGTGAAATGCTTCATGTCAGTTAGATGCTCCATGTCAGTTAGATGCATCGCATGCTCCATGTCAGTTAGATGTTCCATATCAGTTAGAAGCTGACATAGAAGCTTCATATGCTTTATGTCAGTTAGATGCTCGATTATGTCAGTTAGAGGCATCGCATGCTCTATGTCAGTTAGATGCTCCATGTCAATTACATGCATCATATGCTCCATGTCAGTTACATGCATCATATGCTTTATGTCCGTGAGATGGTCCATGTCAGTAAGATGCTCCATGTCAGTCAGATGCTACATGTCCGTGAAATGCTCCATGTCAGTTAGATGCTCCATCTCAGTTCGATACTTCATATGCTCTATGTCAGACCGATGGTTCGTATGCTCCATGTCAGTTAGATGCTCCATCATGTCAGTTTGATGCAGCATTTGCCCCATGTCGGTTCGATGCTGCATATGCTCCATGTCAGTTATGCGCATCATATGCTCCATGTCAGTGAGATGCTCCATGTCAGTTAGATGCTCCATGTCAGTTAGATGCATCGCATGCTCAATGTCAGTTAGATGCTCAATGTCAGTTAGATGCTCCATGTCAGACAGATGATGCATGATTTGGCACGACCGACCCTATCGTTTGCTGTCTCGATAGTTGTTTTTAAAGTTTTATGAAGACTCATAACATAAGGACATTCCAGGAACACTAGTTTGAACAACCTAGGTCCTAGAACTCCGCCTTGGCTAATCTAGGGGTTCATTTTAAAGTCGGTCGACATAAGTTATGGCAATCCAGAATGGCCGCCATTGACAAATCAAATGCTACCATCCTGAACCACCATAACCTTCCAAAATGGGTTCGGCGTGTCAGTAATGTACACGTCTTTTAGATTTAAAGATATCTCAAAACTCAAAACATATATTTGGCTTTTAGGGAACACCAAAACAAAAGTATCAAAATAACATGTATAACTCTTTTGATAATTTGCTTAACATTTTTTGCTATTTTTTCTCTAAATAGTGGTTAAAAGTGATCA
The DNA here is from genome assembly GCA_037043455.1 of Cyrtodaria siliqua. Classification (NCBI taxonomy): domain Eukaryota; kingdom Metazoa; phylum Mollusca; class Bivalvia; order Adapedonta; family Hiatellidae; genus Cyrtodaria; species Cyrtodaria siliqua. The sequence goes on along the minus strand of JAWPHD010003640.1, from coordinate 119,652 downwards.
TGAATACGTTTTCATGACGTTGGTAAATCACGCCACGTCACCTTAGAAGTCAGATTGTAAAAAAACTTTTCACAGAATTACTCATATTTCAAAAACGGAGAAAAGTAAAAAGTTGCCCCAACTTACTGGTCCTTTGGGATCATCAAGCCCAGTCTTTGTGGCTTTAAAGTAGAATATCGCTTATGTCAGTGCTAGGATGCGTGAGAGGTGTTACACTGGACATTACCGCTCATGGTCAATAAAACCGGGTCTGCTACTTTATCTCTGTGTTTATTGCTTCCAAGTGATCCCATTTTCAGTATTTATTATGATTTGTTATAAAATTGGTCTTGCGACGTTTATGACAACTGTAGCACTGAATTTGGGAAGCTTTTTAGTGATAAAAATGAATGCTAAGTTCTTCAACTTAATTTCAAACTGTTGAAAATCGAATACGTCATGCAAAGTGTCATAGGTTAAGTTTTGTTCAGCATATTTTACCGTGACTTCGTGAGTCCATTTTGGATGCAAGTATCTTAAAAAAAACATATGTCGTCTTTATTTTTGCGCACATTTATTTAAAAGCAAGCACCTTTCATGTACTTATAGTAAGATGTAAACCCTATATCTTAAATATAAGCACTTTATTTTAAAATAAAGGATTTCCGTAAAAGGGGAAATAACTCTTAAGTCTTAGTTATTAAAACTTTAAATGTTTATTCTTATTTAACATACAATGAACCGCATATTATCGACACTTAGCAAAATGATTGACTACTTTTATTTTTTAAGTGAAAAAAAATTGTCATTTCCCCCCATTTTTCTATTAACATATAATTTTAGCTTTTTGAAAAGTGGGGTAGGAATAGCACACACAACAAATTTTAATATACGTTCGAATTATCTTGACGTCAAGGCTACTATATGTCCAATGCTCACTATTACCGGGAATTGTTATGTTGGTAAATAGAGATCAAAATAATAAGGAAGATGGGAATCCAATACCATTTATATTTCATATTTGAAAATGATCTTATACTCTTAATACAATTTCGTACAAATCATGATCCAAGGGTAAAAAATTATCTTGCTCCGGGGTAACTTTTTTTTTTACATAGATTGAGTTAGGCAGGAGAGATCTAAACAAATCTCTTCAATAAGCGGTTCTCCATATTCTGATAGATTTTATATAAAAATTGTTTTAGTTCTTTAGTTTTAGGAAGTGTTAACTGATGACCATTACGCGAAGACTCTTTGATTTCTCGATTTGGATATCTCAGCATCACTTAGAATTTAAATCGAGATATTCAGTATGGAGGCTGGTGAAGTATTAAGCGTTCCTACCTATTGTATATTGGCGGAAGGTGTCTTGTTCAGGGTCGGCATGTGTGCCCGGATGTAAACCGCGTCTTTAACCCAATTCAAACTAATACTGACTGTGCTAGTACAATGTTCAGATATCATTAGCTCTTGCCACAAGAAAAGACAAAATATACTTGCTTTTTATAAAACATAAGTTGTTTTCTTACATTTACTAAACCAATCAAATTAACTAAAATTTGAAAAGAATGTTTATCCAAGTATATACCCATATTTCAACATGTGTCAGTCACGCTTATCTGTAATTGTTTTTCAGATATCTGGTTTCTATGAAGAACTGGCTGTTACCCTTCTGAACAACGTAACGATTAAATATCTCGATGACACCGTCAACGAAGACAGCTTGACACAGACACATTTCGGGAACTATTTTCAAGGCTCTGAAATGGTCGTTGCCGGTAAACTGGATACCAGCGCCGTCAATCTGCAGATCATTTCCAATAGCATTGATGGGCAGCTGGTTCTCTCTTTGGATGCTAAAGATAATATTTTAGATTTCTCAGACGTCAGCGGACTAACACAGCAGTCAGATTTGCCGACAATAATTGAAAAGACGTGGGCATATTTAACAATTAAGCAGTTGCTGAGACAGGCTACGGGTGAGGTGAATGATACAACAACTGCAGCATTAAAAGAGAAAGCGATGCAATTGTCTCTCAAGGTTTGTATAAACCCTGTACTCATGAGTGTGATTTCGGGTACCAGCAGACTAATACTTCCTACCGGGTACCTGTCTTCTTGGTATCACATTTTCAATTAAAATTTAGTTCAACGTATTTACATTCACTTGATACTATCTGCTGAAACCAAAAATGGTCTTATTTCAAATAAACTTCACTTTATAAAGAGGCGGGGCTGCTGCGCACGACTGCCCCCGCCTTCAGTGTGTCGTAATAGAAAATGAATATTACACTGTCTGAAAACACATTGTTTGTCGTTGAGAGCTTTTATTTACCCTCGCTTTGTTGCATGGCGCATTTTAGCGAGCAATGAAAACACATTGACGGTAGTTGTCTGTTTTAAAAGTTTTTTGTTCTTGTTACTACTACAACGACGAGAATTGTTTTTTAGTATAAGAATTGATTTTCATTTTTTTGCTTTTATGTGGTTTTAAACGCCGGAAGTGACTAATTTACCATAAAGAGCTAGCAAATTTCGCATAAAAGCGTTAACGCTTTATGGTAAATTTGCAATTACCTACCGGCGTTAAACATCGCATTAACGCTAAAAAAATAAATCAGATAAATACGAGATCTAAGAACTGATTAATATTTTTTTCGGCGCTTATAATTATGCGGTTTTAAATGGCTAACACACTTCCTGGAATTTGCTATTTACTACCGGCGTTTTAAACCGCATAAACGCCGAAAAAATGCGAATCAATTAAAAATACTCGTACTAAAACCGAAGTAGCTTTTAGATAAGTTTATACCAAAAATGTTTGTCTTGTTGATTATAATTGTGTTCTGTAATACTGTGAATGTGTTATTTCATTACAGTACGGATTTGTAACTCCGCTGACGTCCATGGTGGTTATCAGACCAGAGATTGATGAGGACGCCGACGAATGTAATTTTTTATCGTACCTTTAAAGAAATTAACCCGCCAAATTAAACGGCAAAATTACACTACTATACGTGCGAACGCTTTAAATTATTTTTTCTGCATGTCACCTGCGGGGCTCCGTACAAAATACACAAAACAATGAGAATATTATTGACATATTCTTAGGTAGGTACTTAGCAATTTGGTTTAGTGTATGCGCTAAATGAATTATGAGTTGGTAACTCGTAATTCGACGCTCCAATTTTGGGGTTTGATCTGGCTGGTTTAAGCCATTTATATTGTGTCTATAGAGTTCGGATTCTCAAAATATGCAAGCTGCATATATACCTCGTCGTCAGTTGGTTTAGAAACGGTGTACGTCTATTGTAAAGTGTGCCTGGTGCTGGCGGGATATGGACTTTAAAACAAAGTACTTACCAGTGTGCGTCATCCTTAGGTCTTCAACAACGTGGAAACTGTCTAAATACTGTAAAGTAAAACTGTGACGGACTTATACAAGTAACAGATGTACGCACTTATCTTTCATTACTGTAGATATGTCTAATATGTATGACGTGTTTGTAGGGCAACGTAAACCAACGACGCCGACGACTACGACTACAAGGGCACCTCGGCGTTATTATTCTGGCGGTGGCGGCGGAGGTTATGGTGGGGGTGGTGGTAAGTTTTTAATGTGTAGAAGTGTATGTCTGATTTATTTCTATTCTTTCGGATGCCGGGAGGTATACAGTACTGGTTCTATCCGGGATGCCGGGAGGTATACAATACTGGTCCTACCCATGCCGGGAGGTAAACACTACTGGTTCTACCCGGGATGCCGGGAGGTATACAATACTGGTCCTACCCATGCCGGGAGGTATACAGTACTGGTTCTACCCATGCCGGGAGGTATACAGTACTGGTCCTACCCATGCCGGGAGGTATACGGTACTGGTTCTACCCGGGATGCCGGGAGGTTTACAGTACTGGTCCTACCTATGCAAGGAGGTATACAGTACTGGTCCTACCCATGCCGGGAGGTATACAGTACTGGTTCTACCCATGCCGGGAGGTATACAGTACTGGTTCTACCAGGGATGCCGGGAGGTATACAGTACTGGTTCTACCCGGGATGCCGGGAGGTATACAGTATTGGTTCTACCCGGGATGACAGGGAGGTATACAGTACTGGTCCTACCCATGCCGGGAAGTATACAGTACTGGTTCTACCCATGCCGGGAGGTATACAGTACTGGTTCTACCCATGCCGGGAGGTATACAGTACTGGTCCTACCCATGCCGGGAGGTATACAGTACTGGTTCTACCCGGGATGCCGGGAGGTATATAGTACTGGTTCTACCCGGGATGCCGGGAGGTATACAGAACTGGTTCTACCAGGGAAATGTGGGTGGTCTGTCTCTATCACATATAGCCTAAAGATGTTTGACAATGCGTTAAACACCGTTCAACCAACCAACTTTATTTCATTGAATACTTAAATACTACAGGTAGATAGTCGATAGTCATGTGAATTTCTTTGTCATGTGAACTTTTTTGATTCTACTATACATTATTACTTCTACACATCAACAGCAGTGAAAAAAATAAATAAATATGTCTTGTCATTTTTAAAGTGTTTTTAATAAAGTACAGACAGATTATCTGTGCGGAAACATTGTCTTTTAAAAAATGAGAGAACAGGGGTGTGAATGATTAAAGGTACTATTGGTCACGTGTATTACTGACTTATCTTGACCTGCTTAATGTACATATTCTGTGCAACACTGACGCTGTTTTTAAGGGACTGGAGGCAGATCGCCTTTTAGATCATAAGAATGATTAGTGTCAATCCAAATCCAAATATAAACCTTCATAATGTGCATATGTTTAACATGTAGCCGCAGATTACCTTACCGGTAAATTATTGTTAATGGAAATGTTCGGTCTAAAAAACTCGACGACTTTGTTTCGTTTTGTTGGTAAATCATCAATTTTATTTTGAATGAGGATTATATTGCCAACAGTTGTACATATAATTCAGATAACGTGTACCTCTGTCATAAAACAAGAATGTGCAAGCTTTAAAGCATAATATGGATTAGATATTAAAGAGATTGATGCACTATTTTCAAACAATGTTTATTTTAAAATGTCTGAAAAACTTGAACAAAATTGAAATTATTATCAAAATGCCATGAAAAGTAATAGAGATATGAGAGAAAAATTGCAAAGAAACATAAATGGAGGCGGCCGTCTTGGAACAATGACGTCATCGCGCCTTTTGTTTTTACTATATATGGCATATTGACAACTGTCTTTTAAAGCAAATAAAATCACTGTAAATGAAAAATAGGCATACAATTGATACGTTTTACATCTGTACACGTATTCTTAATCAGTTTGCAGTGATTCTCTTTTCTTTAAACTGTATTTTGTCAGTATGCCATATATGGTAAAATGGCTTGATGATGTCATCGTTCCAAGATGGTCGCATTTATGTTCTTTGCATATTTTCAATAGGTCACATCTTCTTTTGATAATTCTTTCAGATTTTTCCAAGTTTGTCAGAGCCCTTTTAAATAAATCGTGTTTGAAAATAATGCATCAATCTCTTTAATGATTATTCAACTAAATTGGCCGAGTCGTCACGTTTTCTAGACATAACTATTTCATTAACAATACTTAAGTCGTACGGATAATGGGTCTTAGTTTAGTGTTAATACTTATTTAAATACATTTATATGAATCGAAACCAATTTAAACTTTTTTTTTTGAAAGACATTCTTTTATTTTTTCATCAGGGTGCAATTCTTAATTTTCACTCGGTTCCAGTCATTTCAGTTTTTTCAAGATCAAGTTGATTTTGTAATTATTTCTTCTGATAAGCTACTTACAAAACATGGTACATTCACTGACTACTACCCAGGAAAGGTGGGTGGTCTGCCTCCACCCAAAATAAATCGACCGTAATATATAACCTTACATGTGTTTAAAATGCCGTGTTTGCCGTTGCAGGTGGGGATCCTCACTACCTGATACGAATCAAGGGCATAGACCACCCCATTTGCTTTGATGTGAAAAATAAAGGCGGAGATATCCAAAATCTGTTAACGGATCCTTCGAACGGTATGGTATGATTGTGGCAACTAATAGCAATTGTGGCGTTCCTGATTAGCTACAGCAAGGCATAGCTGGGCATACTAGTGTTACAACTATGCAGCGTTCCTGGTTAGCTACAGCTAGGCATAGCTGGACATACTAGTGTTACAACTATGCATTGCATACTGTTATTTATTATATACATATACATATCAATAATATATACATAGTATCTTCATTTTCTTACAATGGAATACAACCACCTGTATCACACTACAGGTTATCATTATGCTACTAAAAATAGAATTAGTATCACTATCTTACTATAAATAGAACAGCGTTTTTTCCAATGATTTAAGCAAGTTTTACGGCAATATACGCGAGAACGTCAAGACGACGTTACGTCATACAAACAAAACAAGTAGGTCAGACCAATGAACACCAAAACCTAAAAACTACATACACTTTATCGAGAAATAATATGCTTTATTGAATGTGTATGCAATATAAATGCAAATGTTTCTATCCTAATGATGTGTAAGAGGTATATAATAAAAGGATCATTACTAGAGTAACGTGTTCTGGAAGTTTGTATCACCTGTCGTAGGTAAATGCAAGATCAGGATCGCCTCTTGTGTGATCCTTGATCTGGCATTTACCTATTTCAAGAAATACGAGTTTTTACAACCCCACTGTAGCCGCCACGGAGCACGTCATTGTATACTATGGCGTCGCTGTGAAAACCAACAACAAACTAACGTAATTGTTATTACATTATTGTATTATTCATGGTTTGCATTAAATAAATATTTTACAACATTGTTGAATAATCATGTTTAATAAGTATATCACAGCTTCGGAAAGAGCTCACACGGATTTGAACGAGCATAAATATTCAAAATATTTAAAATAAACAAATAGCATACATTCCAAAAGACATGTTTATTGAACAAATATCGATATTCTTAACTTATTAACCTGACGTTATACATTTTGAAGAAAAAATGTAAGATTTTAAAAATGTATGTTGTTGTTCTCATTTTTGTATTATTTTTTTTGTTTTGTTAAAAGTTCATATTATTTAATATTTTATTAAGATTTTAGTGCTCCGTGATTTTTTATGACGTCGTCAATTTCAAGGTCAAAACAAGGAATTGTTTATCTTTATATTTATCCTAATTCTCCTTGTTCAGTATTCATAAAATGTAATAACTGTAATTTTGGAATAACAGTGACAATACTACTTTTAATAGTTTTATGTATTTTTGCCGACGATTTTCCTTAGAATGCAGTTATGAAATAAAGACGTCACATTTTGGACTGCTCCGTAGATGGGTTTCTCGCTCTATTATATCATTCCTTGCAACGTACTAAAACCTGGTATCGATTTTTTGTTTAAATCATTTGATTTCATATGAGTTGGAATACAACATATATGAATTTTAAAGGTTTAGGTCAATAAATGAGTGCGATATCAAAAAAGTCCACGTATTATTTGAACAGCCCTCTTATATGTAGCACTCTGAATAACCGCTTACATCAATAACATTTATGTTTATAAAAGAAAATGGTGGCGGTGTTTATTATTTGGACTACTGAAATGTAAACGTTATAGTTTGTGTAACTTATTTGTATTAATTCAGTAGTCGTGTTATATGTCATGATATTTAAATGAAGCGGAAACACATATAAAAGGGCTATACTTAGGTCAGTACACTTACCTCATGTTTGAGCATTTGTTTCAGTTATAGTGCCTGATTGCATTAGCAGAAGTAATCGAACCTATCGATGTTAGTGTATAGATGCATTTTTTTGCAATATCGAGGTATTTATATATCGCTTTCAATTCAGTTCTTGGTTTCAAATTCAGCAGAGCGATAAACGAATTAGTCACTCCCAAATGTTCACCCAAAGTTACTCAAAATACTTGCCTGCGTAACACATGTCAACGTCAATAAAATTCCGTTGTTTGTTTACAGTTCGGTGTTTTACAATTTCGTTGTTTGTTTAGTAATTTAAATTACTATTGTATGTCAGGTATTACGATTAACGCAGCAATCATCGAATCAAAGAAACTGGACAGTTTGGGAGAGCCGAAAACGTTCATTGGCCAGTTGTCAGTGCAAATGGCCCATCACGTGATTATCATAACACCAGAGGCAATATTCTATGACACAAAGGTACAATCAGGAAACTATAATGTATATATGTTTTATTTAAGCCAACATCCAACGGCTTCAACGTAGTGTTCGTTTCTTGGTATCGCTCTCTCTCTCTCTCTCTCTCTCTCTCTCTCTCTCTCGTGCATCATCCATCCATCTATCTATCCATCTGTCTTGCATTACGTACACAGAACAACGTGCACATATCAAATTGCTGGAGATGGTACAAATGAATCCGATTGAGGTAACGTTGTAACTCTAAATTTTACTAACACAATGGTAAGGCATAATAGATAAACTGACGTCATTAAAATGAAACTTTCAGTCGTATATGTGTTATGTAAGAAGTATAATCTTATAATCGTCACTGTGTTCTTTTGACTTGACTAGCATATGTAATACTCGACATAATCTCACCTCATAAGTTGTAAACATAAGTATAAAAGTCGAACAGGAAATGCAGCTTTCACAGAACACAGTAAACCCCCAAATACGGAAAATGACAAACAAGATTGGCAATGTTAATAAATAATAAAGGCATATGACGTCACAAACACAAAAAGGGTTTACAATAGGAAGGGTTGACAAAAGGGCTACCGCCTTGGAACGGTCAGTGACAAAAAAGGCCGCTGGGGTTTGAATCAGGTTCTAGGGTGCCCCAAACCTCACACTTATCCTACTGTCATCCCAATAAAACGGGACAGTGTAAACAAAGAAATCAAAGACGTTATAAATGCATGGACTAATGTTAAGAAAAATCAACCGTGAATAACCCCTTTTTCTGTATAACAGCCTCCGTTTAAAATTATGAATACCAAAATTAAAAAACAAATATCTTATATACATAACATAACATAACACACGGCTTGAATTTCCCAAAAGACTATACCCAATGTATTATAGTTTGGTACCACTCCATTTCGTTTATCATAATGTTCTGGACTATATTTACGTACGTAAATTCATAGATGCTTAAAACAGTTTTCCCGTTCTTTATATTGTTAAAATATCTATGATATTCTACCTAATTGTTCGCACACAGAATCATTATGGATACATCCTAAGGTGTTTCTTATTATGTTTTTGTGTAGTTTTACAATATACGTGTATCTTTCCCTAATTTCCCTAGATGTGGATTTTATTGTTAGAGATTTCCTTTTAATGCGATCTGCTCTTATACATGATCGTTTTAATATTCAGTCGTTTTCTTTCGTTTTTTGCGAAGTTGCAAATGGATTCTCTCTGTGCCTGCAAAACACGAATTCCTCCAACATTACTTAGGAATAGATGAAACCAATTTATTAAAATGATCCAGTTGATGTTGAATCTATGCCATTACGTGGTCCGAGTATTAACTTCCATACCCCATCCAGCCCCTTCTCGAAGAAGTGAAAACGGGGTTGGCTGGAGTATGAAATAAAACCTTAATTTCGGCTTAAAAACTTTGCATATTGTAAAATATTTAATAGATAATTTCAAACAGGTTATCCCATTTTTTCAGTAAATATATTTTGATTAACAATATCAAGGTTGAATCAGTTGTCTAGGGTATGGTCCACCTTCTCTGAAAAATATTACTTTTGTTTTCGATGTATTTACCTTCTGCATTATTTACAAATAATACAATATCATCAGCATAAAATAACATGAACATGTTAAACGTTACAACACTCAATTCCGTTATGACCTTTGTTTAGAAAGGTATCTTCTAAGTCATTTATCAACAAGTAAAAGAAGAAACAGTAAATAATAATATTGTTTTTTCCACTTACTTCATTACAACGGTTCAGTCTTCATTACAATGGTTCTCTCTGTTTTACTCACTCTTGTTTCTACACACTCACTCTTGCGTTTACATACTCACTCTTGTTTCTACACACATACTCTTGTTTTTTACAAACTTACTCTTGTTTCTTCACACTTTCTCTTGTTTCTACACACTTGCTTTTGTTTCTACACACTCGCTCTTGTTTTTATATACTCACTCTTGTTTCTACACACTCATATACACACTCACTCTTGTTTTTATATACTCACTCTTGTTTCGACACACTCACTCTTGTTTTTATATACTCACTCTTCTTTCTACACACTCATATACACACTCACTCTTGTTTTTATATACTCACTCTTGTTTCTACACACTCACTCTTGTTTCTACACACTCACTCTTGCTTTTATATACTCACTCTTGTTTCTACACACTCGCTCTTGTTTTTATATACTCACTCTTGTTTCTACACACTCATATACACACTCACTCTTGTTTTTATATACTCACTCTTGTTTCTACACACTCGCTCTTGTTTTTATATACTCACTCTTGTTTCTACACACTCGCTCTTGTTTTTATATACTCACTCTTGTTTCTACACACTCATATACACACTCACTCTTGTTTGTAGCTCTACTGGCCAAGGGCCAGCAGAGCTTATGGGATGGTGTGTTGTCTGTCGTCCGTCGTCTGTCTGTCGTCTGTCTGTCTGTCTGTCTGTGGTCCGTTAACTTTTCTTCAAACGACTTCTCCTCAGAAACCACTTGGCTAATTTTGGATGATCCTTAGATGAATGTTTTTTAGATTTGTTAACATTAGGTCAGCGCTACATCCAAGATGGCTGCCATTACCATATATAGTCAAAACCTTAAAAAATCTTCTTCTCCAGAACCGCTGGACAGATTTCAACAGTTTTTCTTTTAAAATGGTCGCCAATGCCTGGGCTATCAAGTTTGTTCAAATAAAGTCCCCGGGGTCAAAAATGGCCGTGCCCCGGGGGTCCAAAGTATTATATTGAGGTTTTGCATTTTTTTTCATATAGACATATAGGAAAAAACTTTAAAAAATCTTCTTCTCTGAAACCACAAGGCACAGAGCTCTCATGTATTACATGTAGCATCAGCTTATGGTCCTCTTCTAAGTTTGTTCAAATGGTGACCCTGGGGTCAAATTTGTCTCCGCTCCGGGGGTCACAGTTTTACATAGACTTATATAGGATTTTTTTTTAAAAAATCTTCTTCTCGGAAACTACAACAGCCAGAGGTTTGATATTTTGCATTTACTATAAGCTTATGGTCCTTTACCAAGTTTGTTCAAATGGTGTCCCTCGGGTCAGATTTGGCCCCGCCCCAAGGGTCACATGTTTCACATAGACATGTATAGGGAAAAACTTAAAAATCTTCTTCTCTGAAACTGCAAGAGCCAGAGGTTTAATATTTTGCATTTGCTATAAGTTTGTATTCCTCTACCAAGTTTGTTCAAATGGTGACCCAGGATTCACATTTGGCCAGACCCCGGGGGTCACAGTTTTACATAGGCTTGTATAGGGGAAAAACTGAAAAAAATCTTCTTCTCTGGAACCACATGGCACAGAGCTCTCATGTATTACATGTAGCATCAGCTTATGGTCCTCTACTAAGTTTGTTCAAATGGTGACCCTGGGGTCAAATTTTTCCCCGCCCCGAGGGTCACAGTTTTAAATAGACTTATATAGGATTTTTTTTTAAAAATCTTCTTCTCGGAAACTACAAGAGCCAGAGGTTTGATATTTTACATTTATTATAAGCTTATGGTCCTTTACCAAGTTTGTTCAAATGGTGACCCTGGGGTCACATTTGGCCCCGCCCCAAGGATCACATGTTTTACATAGACATGTATAGGGAAAAACTTAAAAAATCTTCTTCTCTGAAACTGCAAGAACCAGGGGTTTAATATTTTGCTGTTGCTATAAGCTTATGGTCCTTTACAAATTTTGTTCAAATGGGGACCCTGGGGTCACATCTGGCCCTGCCCCGGGGGTCACAGTTTTACATAAATGCTTGTATAGGTAAAAACTGAAAAAAATCTTCTTCTCTGGAACTGCAAGAGCCAGAAGTTTAATATTTTGCATTTGCTCTAAGCTTATGGTCCTTTACCAAGTTTGTCCAAATGGTGACCCTCGGGTCACCTATTACCCCGCCCCAAGGGTCACATATTTTACATAGACATGTATAGGGACCTTTTTTTTTTTTTTTTTTTTTTTTTTTTTAAATATGTTTTTTTTCTTTTAATTTTCATTTTTTTTATTTTTTTTTTTTATTTTTTTTTTTTTATCTCTATGTTGGACCAGTATGACCAGTAATATTTAGTTAAACATGCTATATTTTGCTTCGTTAATACGGTAGGGCCTTTTTTCATCTGATCTTTACCAAACTTTACCAGATTCTTTCGTTATGGCCCTTGATTTAGTTAAAAAACTGTTGTTTTTTTGTTTCGACACACTCACTCTTGTTTCTACACAATTGCTCTTGTTTCTACACACTCACTCTTGTTTCTACACACTCACTCTTGATTTTACAAACTCACTCTTGTTTCTACACACATACTCTTGTTTCTACACAACTGCACTTGCCTTTACAAACTCACTCTTGTTTCAACACACATACTCTTGTTTCTACACACTCACTCTTGCTTTTACAAACTCACTCTTGTTTCTACACACATACTCTTGTTTCTACTCACTCACTCGTGTTTCTGCACACTCACTCTTGTTTCTACACACTCTTGTTTCTACACACTCATTCTTGTTTCTACACACTCACTCTTGCTTTTACAAACTCACTCTTGTTTCTACACACTCACTCTTGCTTTTACAAACTAACTCTTGTTTCTACACACATACCCTTGTTTTTGTATACTCACTCTTGTTTCTACACACTTTCTCTTGTGTTTACACACTCTTTCTTGATTTTACAAACTTACTCTTGTTTCTACACACATACTCTTGTTTTTATATACTCTCTCATGTTTCTACACACTCACTCTTGTTTCTACACACTTGCTCTTATTTCTACACACTCACTCTTGGTTTTATATACTCACTCTTGTTTCTACACACTCGCTCTTGTTTCTACATACTTACTCTTATTTCTACACACTAACTCTTGTTGTTATATACTCACTCTTGTTTCTACACACTCACTCTTGTTTCTAAACACTTGCTCTTATTTCTACACACTCACTCTTGTTTTTATATACTCACTCTTGTTTTATATACTCACTCTTGTTTCTACACACTTGCTCTTGTTTCTACATACTCACGCTTGTTTCTAAACGCTTGCTCTTTTTTCTACACACGCTCTTGTTTCTACACACTTGCTCTTGTTTCTACACACACACTCTTGTTTCTACACACACACTCTTGTTACTACGCACTCACTCCTGTTTATACACACACACTCTTATTTCTACACACTCACTCTTGCTTTTACAAACTCACTCTTGTTTCTACACACTTGCTCTTGCTTTTACAAACTCACTCTTGTTTCTACACACTTGCTCTTGTTTATAGACACACACTCTTGTTTATACACACTCACTCTTGTTTATACACACTTGCTCTTGTTTATACACACACACTCTTGTTTATACACACTCGCTCTTGCTTTTACAAACTCGCTCTTGTTTCTACGCACATACTCTTGTTTTTACATAACCACTCTTGCTTCTACACACACACTCTTGTTTCTACACACTTGCTCTTGCTTTTACAAACTCGCTCTTGTTTCTACGCACATACTCTTGTTTTTACATAATCACTCTTGCTTCTACACACACACTCTTGTTTCTACACACTTGCTCTTGCTTTTACAAACTCGCTCTTGTTTCTACGCACATACTCTTGTTTTTACATAATCACTCTTGCTTCTACACACACACTCTTGTTTCTACACACTTGCTCTTGCTTTTACAAACTCGCTCTTGTTTCTACGCACATACTCTTGTTTTTACATAATCACTCTTGTTTTTACACACTCGTATTTTGATTTACAATACGAAACATGTTACCTCTTGTTTCCAATTTCATCAGTATATACCACAAATGATATCTTACTATACGTTCTAAAGCTTTAATAAAATCAATCAAACCACAGTATACTTTTCTCCCTTCAATAAGCAGATGCGTTATAATATACATGTATACACAGTACATTTGATTTTTTTTTTGAATTTCTGTTTTTTTAAATATATTTGAAAGAAGTAGTTCAAATCTTATGCAACTGTTTATTGCCAGCATTGGTACAGTTTTAGTAGTGGTGCTATATGTTGGCACAAAGAGAATTGTGTACTAACATTAAATGAAGAAAAATCCAGCTGACTTTGTTGCGTTTTTGAATGTACGGATTGTAATTATGTTATATTATATACTCACTGTTGTTTCTACACACTCACTTTTGTTCCTACACACTTGCTCTTGGTTCTATACACTAACTATTGCTTTTACAAACTCACTCTTGTTTCTACACGCATACTCTTGTTTTATATACTCACTCTTGTTTCTACACACTCACTTTTGTTTCTACACACTTGCTCTTGTTTCGATACACTCACTCTTGCTTTTACAAACTCACTCTTGTTTCTACACACATACTCTTGTTTTATATACTCACTCTTGTTTCTACACACTCACTTTTGTTTCTACACACTTGCTCTTGTTTCGATACACTCACTCTTGCTTTTACAAACTCACTCTTGTTTCTACACACATACTGTTGTTTTATATACTCACTCTTGTTTCTACACACTCACTTTTGTTTCTACACACTTGCTCTTGTTTCGATACACTCACTCTTGCTTTTACAAACTCACTCTTGTTTCTACACACTCACTTTTGTTTCTACACACTTGCTCTTGTTTCGATACACTCACTCTTGCTTTTACAAACTCACTCTTGTTTCTACACACATACTGCTGTTTTATATACTCACTACACACTAATTATGTAGAATAAACATACCAACGGTACTCATACCTGTCCTAAAACCAGCATACGATTAGATCCAAAGTATATTGTTCAATCTTCGTGTGAATAACTTTCATAAAGTGCCCAATAATGTGACACCTCTGTAGTTCTCAGCTTTATTATCGAAACTTTTTACATATTGTCAGATAGAAACTCTTCACTTTTGAAGAACCCTGACTTTTTTCTCCAAAAATGCAGAGATTCTTGAAACTAACGTTAACTGCATTATTTTTACTTGCACAGCTTTTTGTTCGTTTTCATATATACTAGTTTAAAATGCATTCCACTATTACTTGTCCTTAGTTATATTGAGAGAGTGATATTTACTATTCATCTAACTATTAAAACACTCAAAGAAATACATGTTGTGGATATTTTGGCGAAAGTGTTATATAGATATTCAGAAAGAGTTATAAACATTTCTAGTGTCATAAATGATTTATACATATGTATGAGGTGTGGCCTTGGTTTAATGATTATTATTTATTTAATATCCTATATATATTTGATTTGATTTTTTTTAATCTTAATACATATAGCGGTAATAGTATATCCTATGTATGCGTTAACCCTTAACCCGCTACATATATATATATATATATATGGACTGTTCTTTCTTTGAATTAAGACCATTCCATTTATGTGACAAAGGGGTGTTTTGGGGAAAATAACTGATCAACGCAAAGGCTATTATTGTTGTGCTTAGCGGGTTAATGGTTAAACGATTTTCAACAATGGTTGTTTGCTTTACACTAAGGTTTATTCATGGGACGATGAACGAATAAAGCACTTTGGTCACAACGAGTTAATCCTGCTGGATAATGGCCGTGTCATGTCTATTCGCTTCAAAAATGGTGCCGAAATCCTTGTCAAGCGGCATGTGAGACATAACAGGGAGGATGCGGATGTAGATTACCTCAATGTATTCGTCAAGAACGAAGATGGATTCGGTAAACGCACCACGGGATTACTAGGTATTACATCTATACTGAAAGGAAAAAGAAACGCATAATCAAAATATTGCCTACATAGACCTAATTCCACGTAATATTCCAAATATACCTCGACGTGTTTTGTACAAAAGTATACTTTGCTACTAGACTGGTGAAGTTTCGCTTGAAAAGGTGAAACCATATTAGTATTACGCTTAATGTTAAAAAATTGCAACTTTTAAACCCTAAGTTTGCTCACCTGCTTAAGCCAAATGCAAATTCAGTCGATAATGAAACTTTAAAGGGATACCCGATGATGTGTTCGGCGCTGTTTAAACCTTCTTTCCGATAGGACAGGCCTGATGTCACCCTGGACCATTCAATTAGCAGTAGCATATTAAACATACAATATTTAGCGGAAATACCCATTATACGTTTCTTTTTGTTATCAGTATATATTTTAGTGTTGTATACAGGCTTATGCAAAAGGTTTTGAATACATGACCTTCTGATTTAATGGCAAGCGCTATGGAATCTGAGTTGTAGGTTTGATAGTTTTATGAGAGAAACTATTTACTAGATATATTGGATGCTTTATTAAAAGGTACTCGAGGCGATATGGAGTGATGGGTGTCGATCCAAATACAAATGGCAATCCTCTTAATGTGCTTCAGTGTTATTTGAAACGTACATATGAATGTAATTAAGCATATTATCTTTAATCAGAGACTAGATATATATTATTGAAATCCTGGCTGACTTGTTGGTCTGGAAAACACGACGATTCAGCTTTTTGTTGCTAATTAAATAAATAAATAAATAAACAGTTGTGCATGTAATTAAAATAAAGTGTACTCGATTGTTAAGAACCGTAAAGCATGAAATTAATAATTATTAATGATTCACACAGCAGAAACTAGGCGAGTCGTCTCGAAAAACTTTCCTGACCAACATATTTCATTAACATTAAATTCATTCGGAAGGATTGTGGGGCTAGTTTATTGCATATGAATATTTAATGTGAAACTGAAAGTGTACATGGAATGTGAAACTGAAAACAGTATGGTATTTGGATCGACACCCATAATTATTCTATATTGCCTCCAGTATCTTTAATATTCATATGTATACATATTATTTATTCCATATTGCCTCCAGTCCCTTTAATATGTATACACATTATTTATGATTGTAGGATTTGTATTACAATCAATAATGTAGACACAAAGCTCATGGTACATGTTCCAGTATCTCTAATGGCGCTGCAGAAACTATTTTTATGTAACACAGTTGAAAGCAGTATATTACCGACATTGCCTGTACAAACTCTATGTAAACAATAGTATTGTAAGTTAATACTGATAGATACCCGGTTGCCTCTAGTAGTCAGTATAGTTCAGAACAGCATTGTTCACTTTCTTGATGATGAAATATACTCCTCAGATGTTTCGTGTTTGCGAGCTTTGCTCATTTCCAAGGACTATGCCATTGTAAAATTGCTATACTGAATAACCTTTCATCACAATGGGCTCTTTTCCAGGTCAGTTTGTCAATGGGCATAAACACATAACTATGAAGAAGCAATGGATCGCCAACGGTGGAAAAAATATGGCGAAATTTCAAGTCAAGACGTGGTCAAACCTAAAACATTCATTTGACAAAAAATCCCAAGATGTTCTGACAAAACCCGAACGTCACGTCATACCTGCAAATCTCGTTGAGAGGGCCGATGTCATCGAAAAAGGGACCGAATTATGCTGGATGGTGCACAGCAGGTTCGAGAACTCGTTGATTGGCACAGGCGATAGCTTCTTAGTCAAGGTTCTGATATCTTAGTGACATGTGATGAACATGAAATATATCTTCTTACATTGTAATTAGTTGATGGTGCTAAACCCAGTGTAAACGTTGGGAATGATTTGATCGGCCATTACGCCACTCTAATATAATGGCATGTGACGTTAAAGTGTACATGTCACTCTGCATACACTGATGAGAGACAAACACTATGCTATTAACAGGTTTTATACTAGTCTGTAATTAACTGAACTATTAGCTCTGGTGGCCTTATGGGATGGCGAGTTGTCCGTCGTTGTCCGTTAACTTTTGCCTTGTGAACACGATAGGGCCTTCATTATTAATCGTATCTTTACCAAACTTTGCGATGAAAGCTCAGACAAATTCGAAAACCAGCCAGATTGGATTAGTTTTACTGGAGCTATGGCAATTTCTGCATTGAAAACACTCTAGCACCTTCATTTATTATTTGATCTTTACCAAACTTGCAAAGCTTATTAATATCAATAAAACCAGCCAGATCGGAGTAGATTTACGGGAGTTATGGCCCTTGATTTTCTGAAAAATACCATATTTTGCCTTGTGAACACTCTAGCACCTTCATTTAATATTTTATCTTTACCAAACTTTCTCAGATTGTTAATATTAATAAAAGCTCGGACAAGTTTGAAAACCAGCCAAATCGAATAAGTTTTACCGGAGTTATGGCCCTTGATTTGCTGAAAAATGCCATATTTTGCCCTGTTAACACTCTAGCACTTACATTTACTTTTTGATCTTTACCAAACTTGCTCAGTTTGTTAATATTATTAAATGCTCGGATTAATTCGAAAACCAGCCAGATCGGATAAGTTTCACCGGAGTTATGGCTCTTGATTTGCTGAAAAATGCCATATTTTGCCTTGTGAACACTCTAGCACCTTCATTTATTATTTCATTTTCACCAAACGTGCACATATTGTTAATATTAATGAAAGCTCAAAAAAGTTTGAAAACCAGCCAGATCGGATTAGTTTACCGGAGTTATGACCCTCGATTTGCTGAAAAATGCCATATTTTGCCTTATGAACATTCTAGCACCTTCATTTATTTTTTTATCTTTATCAAACACAATGTTATGGCCCTTGATTTCGTAAAAAATGCTGTTTTTTGCCCCGTTAAGATGATAGGGCCTTCAGTTTTGATCCGATCTTTACCAAACTTTACCAGATTGTTAATATCAATGAAAGCTTGGAAAATTTTGAAAACCAGCCGGATTAGTGACACCAGAGTTATGGCCCTTGATTTAATTAAACATGCTGTAGTTTGCTTGTTAAGACGATAGGGCCATCATTTGGCCAGATTTTAACGATACTTTGCAGGGATGATCAGTATCAAGCCTAGTTGTGCATATCGTCACTGTGTACCGGTTGAATGATTTTGGCAGAGTTATGGTCCTTTAACGGTTTTAGTACACAAACTTTGTCCAGACTAGTTCTCCTGAACCCCTTTCAAAGAAAACTTTGCAGGGATTATCAGTACCAAGCCTAGTTGTGTATGCCATCGCAGGGTTCTGGTTGAAGGGTTGTAGGCGGAGTTATGACCCTTTACAGGTTTTAATGCATAAACATTTTGCGTACTAGTTATCCTGAACCCCTGGCCGGATTTCATCGAAACTTGGCAAGTTTCTGATCAGTAACAAGCCTAGTGGTGCATATTGTCGGCGTGTTCCGGTTGAATGATTTTTGACGGAGTTATGACCTTTTAAAGGTTTTAATACACAAACTTTGTCCAGCTTAGTCTCATCTGAACTCCTGGCCGGATTTCAACGAAATTTTTTAATGATGATAGCACCATACGTAGTTATACATGTCATCAACGTGTTATGGTTGAATGTTTTTTTGTCAGAGTTAGGGCCCTTTAAAGGTTTTATTGCACGATAAGTTCTCATGAACTCCGAGCCGGATTTCAACGAAACTTGGCAGGGATGATCAGTACAAAGCCCAGTTGCTCATGTCATCGCCATGTTCCGGTTTAATGATTTTTGGCAGAGTTATGGCCCTTTAAAGATTGTAATACACTAACGTTGTACAGACTAGTTCTCCTGAAACCCTGGCCGGATTTCAGCGAAACTTGGCAGGGATGATCAGTACAAAGCCTAGTTGCTCATGATATCGCCGTGTTCCTGTTGAATGATTTTTGACAGAGTTATGTTCCATTATGCACAAACATTACCTGGACTAGTTTCCTGAACTCCCGGCTAGATTTCAGTAAAACTTGGCAGGAATGATCAGTATTAAGCCTGGTTGTGAATGTTGGTGCTGTGTTCCAGTTGAAAGGTTTTTGTTGGAGTTGTGGCTCTTTAAAGGTTGCTATACATAAACATTGTCTTGACTAGTTGACTCTTGACTCCTTAACTCCTGGAGGATTTTAATGAAAATTGGCAGGGGTGATAAGTACCAAGCCTAGTTGCGTATAGCAGTGCATGGTCCGGTTGAATGAATTTTGACAGGGTTATGGCCCCTTATACACAAACTTTAACCGGACTATTTTTCCTGAACACCTGGCTGGATTTCAATGAAACTTGACTGGAATGATCAGTAACAAGAATAGTTGCGCATATGATCGTCGAGTTCCAGTTGAATGCTTTTTGGTAGAGTTATGGCCCTTCAAACGTTTTAATACACAAACTTTGTCCAGACTAGTTTTCTTGATCCCCTGTCCAGATTTCAACAAAACTTGGTAGGGTTAATCAATACCAAGCCTAGTTGTGCATATCATCGTTGTGTTCCAGCTGAATGATTTTCGGCGGATTTATGGCCCTTTCACCAGTGAGGGAGACATGTGTTTTACTGAAAACAAACTCTAGTTTATAATTTGTTATGGTTATTTAGGGACTTGGAGTACAAACTAATTATATAAAACGATTTTTGACCGCCAGCATAAAGGGGCACCTCTACATGGGTGCAACTTGGGGAACTTGTAGTTATTAATTATAACGGCGTTTCCGCGTTGTGATGCTTTCTCCCAGCCTTGCCTTTGAGATTTCATATTCATGTGTGGTGTATTTCTTAGTGTAGATGCGCAGTAAGTTTTCGTATTTTTGTTCCGTCTGCTAGGGCCCCCTAATCGGGTAAAATAAACACAAAATGTACTTTCTTGTCCAAATGTGGATGCATTTAAAAAAAACGGGTCGTAAAGCGGCCCCTCTATATGTGTTCTTTTTTTTTGTCATATGTGCCACAACAACAATTCCCATCCCCCACAACTACATAACTCCATAAAGCTAGTAGAGCGATACAGACCCTCTTAGGCCTCTTGTTTTAACCATATGATAAAGAAATATCCATTGTTTACTTCTTTTACATTTTATTTACAGTAAAGACAAAAAGATATCAATGACCTGGAAGTGCACTACTGAAAAGCGTCTACCGATTTAGACCATTTTTTTAAATGCATGGAACTATTCAAATACAACAATATGCTATAAAAAAAAATAATGAGAGAACTCATTTGAAACTAGTCAATGATCCACGCATATGACACATTCCATGAATAATATATGAATAATATATAATGTCTTTCTCTGCTACACATCAATGTTACACGTAATTCACTTATATAAGAATCAGAAAGTTTATTTTCATGATCATGTCTAGCAAGGGAGATAAAGCGAGATATTATATTGCCCTGTATTCAGGGGAGATAACATAAACAGTTATTAGTTACAACTTTAGAAGCACGTCATGTTATGTTTAACATAGAAACTCAATGAAAAAACATATAATTATAGTGACATATTAAAAGGGAGAAAAGAGTGTGTATTAATAGAGTAAATGGAGAACTTATATACAAAGTGAGAATCTTATGAATACAAAATAACAGATGTTGAATTCAGGTATTTGATTGCTTAAGTCTATTTTTGTAATAACATAGAATTGTAACCAATGTTGTAAGAACGTGTGGCCCGACCCATTTGCATACCATGTAAAAAGAAATAAGTTTAAACGAAAAAAGTAATAAAGTCAATGTGCTAGTATGTTAATATCCTCTTGAGGATACCAGTGGATATTATCAACCCGTGAATGTAATGTCGACCGAGGCGATGGCACCCTCAAGAACATGTGATACATATTTTATTATACCGAACAAATACTCCTAATATACTAATAAACTCGATAATGAAGAAAAAAATGTTGTTATTGAAAAAAATCTATGTTTAGAACTGAGCTTTTCAAAAAGATAGAGGGATGATATTTTGCGTTATCACCGGCTATGACTGGTTGAGGGTGATAGCGCGAAATATCAACCCGGCAGGGTATTGGGATTTTACATGGAGTGTTTACAGTGAGGTATAATAATACCAAATGGCTTAAATGAAACCCAAACTCCCTTTAAGTGTTATAAAGGTCACTAAGATTTACAAACTAATGTCTATAGTAGTAAATACACCAAGTACAGACATCTATTATAAACTAGAACAGATAAGGAGAATAGTAAAAGAAGATAGTAATTCGCAAAGGACACAATAACGGAAGGCAGCTATATTGACGGTCACACCTGAGATGCAGTCAGTTGAAGAAAAGCTTCAAAATAAGAAAGTTCTGAAAGCTAATCTGAATGATTAAAGAGGTTTACCACCACTAATTACATGTAAGCATCCGAGGTGTAGTCGAATGTATTTCCTATAATAAAAAGTAATCCCTCCTTTTTTATGGAAATGGGTATTATAAGTAGGGGAAAACTGCACATTTCTATTCGATTTGTGATTGTATGTATAAGAAGCGTATTAATAAGTGTTACTGGATCACTGATGAACATTTTCGAAATTTCGACTCTATGCTTACACTTTGTGAGCAATGAAAACAGTCAATCAATGTAAAGACTGTACCCTTGACCTGTTTAGTAAACAAACAAGATATTTCTTACATGTCTTGTGACCCTAAGTGATTTTTCAAGTGGAAAATTAGTTTTCTATATGAACATTACACTGCTGCATTATCCATACTTGAGTTGAATTTGCAGCAAATCATTAATATGTGACACTTAAGCATTGGTGTCTATGGGGAAATAATTAATGGTATAATTATACCTGTATTGTTCAATATGTCTTGAGCCATATTCAGGTTAGATAGCGCGAGAGAAATGGATTTATTGTGGTGAATGCAAAGAATGGACACACGCGACGAGCAATAAACAAGCACTATAAACGTTTAGGTATTTGTGTGCCAGAATTGTGAGACTGAAGATGAAGATGGTTTCGTTTATTGCTCTTAGATTCTTTTCTTGTGCCATTGTTTACATAAAAAAAATGATCAACATTAGGTTATGTCTTATGTGTAAGACATTACACAATGCGAGCTATTAATTTATTATTGTTTGCAATTCTACTCGTGCGTTTCAAATGATTCCTGTTAATACCTGTGTGCATATCGTTTAGTACATTGCCGTGTATTATAATATGACAAGGAATGTCTATATTGAAAAGAGCACAACAGGTAATTTTCATAAACATAGGGACCTGATGTTTTATTATTTGTTAGTTAGTATAATATATGTTACGTTAGATGATAAACACGAAACAATGTCTACCTCGGCGTTCCTTATCGTAAATGTCGATAATGGCTTCTCGTTCATACGCTTGCTAATAATGCACTCGAACTTTACCATCGTGAACTATACCGCCGCTGTATGGCAGCAAAGCAATGCCCAACATGTACACATTGATGGTTATCATTTAAAGATATCCACAAATCGAATTATATATCTTGTAATAAATTGTGGAAATCCTTAAATCCATAAATGTATACAAGATATCATTCTCACTTCAGTTATGGATATCTTTAAATCAAATATAAGGTATATATTATTCACATGAATGAATATCCAGAAATGATTTAAAGATATATATATATATATAAATCGATTTGTAGATATCCTAGTTTCGAACAATAGATATCCACAATGCATTTATGGAATCCATAATTTATTGATGTACATCCTTAAACAAAAGAAAAAATAAGTAAACGGCGCCCATATATCAACTTGATTAATTGGATATGCTTATTGTAAATATGTACATGCCTGCGCTTTTTGAATCTACATTGTGCGTAGATCAGCATAGTAATGACAGATAGTTTGTATTTATATTATAAATAGTTCACAATAAAATATATGCTTCGTTGTATTAATAAAAGTAGGTAAACAATTCGAGCAGGAAATGTAGCATTCCCAGAAAACAGTCCATTACGTGGTCTGCGTATTAACTTTCATACCACATCCAACCCCTTCTCCAAGAAGCGAAAACGAGGTTGGCTGGGGTATGAAATAAAATCTTAATTTTGGCTTAGAACGTTTGCATATTGTAAGGTTAAAACTTTGAAAGTTATCGCATTTTTCAGTAAAACTGTTTTTAAAAGACTTTTATTGTTGAAATATCCGTTATAAAATCCCGCTAATATAAGCTTTCCCATCGCTTAATGGAATTAAGGCGGGACCACGTACTGCAAACACAAACAAAAATACGCACACAAAACAAACAACAAATACAATGATAAATAAAAGGCAATGAATATGAAATCACAAACATAAAAGGGTTGACAATAGGACTGGCGCCTTGGGACGGTCAGTGGCAAAAAAGGCCGCTGTGTGTTTAGACCAGTTTCTAGGGTGCACCAACCTCAACGGGACAGTGTAAATAAAGAAATTCACGCCAGGTTATGTCCTCTATCAAAATAGCAGCAGTAATAGGCAATATACGTATAGCACACAGATGCTGATGTCCAACCAGTTTTCTAACAGTTCCATGATTTAAAGAAATAAATTATTTCTTATCCGACATAGATGTATATGTCTGATACACATCATGCCAGAGATTGAACATAATACAAACATTCTCACAACTTACATTTACTGCACATCTCTCTATATCAAACGAGAAAAATATGCAGCTTTATCCCATTTTAATGTGTTGTTGGAACGTAGCGTCGCTTACAATAATGCATTCTATTGCATAGTTACCTTGTATCTGACGTTTAAAAAGTATATATACAGTAGACATACGGTGTAGTACATGATATAGCAACCTGGCTTGAAAAATCTGGAAATACTATGTTGAGGTTGCACAAGCTTTCTAATGCCAATATGTGTGCTTCTTGGAAAATGTGTTGTCCTAAAAGTATGCCGGAGGAAGTTCTTGTACATATCGCAAATAATTGTTGACATTCAATGGAAGATTCAACAATACCAAGTGCTAGACATTGTTGACGACATGACTTTAGGTCTTTAGGTCCACACCTGAATCGGTGACTGGTGTTAGAAGAGGGTATGTTGAAGCCATTCTGGATAACACTGCCACGGGTCTCAGCGTTTGCAACGAATCTCTTAAATGTGGATACCAAAGAGACAAGTGTGTGGCAAACAATGTGTCAAAGCAGGAATGATGTATATCTCTTTTGAAAATTGGGCATGGGAGAATGTGACTATAAATAAAGAACATTTTACTCATCGCATCATAGATCAGAGTAAGATTATACCAAATTTAATGGTAGCTGTAACATTGATATGACCAGTTATTACACCTATATTTGTGTGTATAGCAAGCTACTTGTAGATTTTGTTTTCTGCTAGTGTCTTGTTAATTTTGTCTATTAAATCAACATTAAATAATAGGTCTTCATTAAATTTAATTATGATGAATCGGAGATAAAAACATATAGTTGTATGTCTCCTTTATCTAAGCGTTTAGGTTGTTTTATAAGCCGCGGCGTCCTTTTGCTACTTTACATGCATGTTTTACACGCATGTTTTACCATTTAAGGCATATTGACAAAATGTATTTTAATGCAAAGAAAACCACTGCAAATTGATTAAAAATAAATATAAAGATGTAAAATGCATACATTTTAGTATTATTTTTCATTTGCAGTGATTTTCTTTGCTTTAAAAGACATTTTATCAATATGCCATATATGGTAAAACGGCGTGATGACGTCATCGTTCAAAGATGGCCGCCTCCATTTATGTTCTTTGCAAATTTTGAATAGGTCATATCTCCTTTATTTTTCATGGCATTTTGATAATTCTTTCAGCTTTTTTCAAGTTTTTCAGATCCCTTTAAGATTAACTGTGTTTGAAAATAGTGTATCAACCCCTCGGATTAAAAGGTTTGCATTGTAAAATTAAAACATTTAATCGGTAATTTTCAACAGGTTATCGTATTTGTTTCAGTAAAAAATGTTTTTAAAGGTGGTTTATTGTCAGCATATGCGTTATAAAATATTGCTAATATAAGCTTTCCCATCGCTTAATGGAAATAACGTGGGATCACGTAATGTGTGTAATTTAGGAATCCAGTTTATTGTCGGAAGTTGATTTTGCTTTTCGGCTACGTCTTTCGTCTACGACCATGATACCTAGAACCTATATTGAATATTTATAAATATGATAATTGAAAGAAAATCAAATGTGGCATTTTTTATAGTTAAATAAATGTGTCTTACAAGATTCCACTCTGGACCCGGTACTATTGTTAAATATATGAGAGTACATTTCCCTCAGAAATCTTTTTCTAATTTTATTTCGTTCTATAATAAAGGTTCTATATAAAAAAATATAGTGGTGTTTATTAGACATATGCTGGATATCTTTTGTAAATGTGAGGACTGTCCCAGAAGTCCGTGTACTGATCTTATAATGGTGTTATGATCATAAAGATTGAAATAAAAAATACATCATGAGGAACTAGACTATTTGCTCTTTTAGATCGTATAATTTCTCAATGCTCATTAACATACTGACCAAGTTTGGAGAAGACTGTTTAACAATTATCCAAGTTAGAGTCTGGACAACATATTCGACATAGACGCACACACGCACGGACGGACGGACACGGGTTTCACCATATGCCCTTCAGTGGCGTGGGAATAAAAAAAGTGCAATGTTGCATTTTTTAATAATTGAAGGGTTTTGAATTCATGTGCAGTGATTTTCTTTGCTTTCAATGATATTTATCAATATGCCATACATGTTAATTGAAAGCCATATCTGAGAACAGTCTATCTTCTTTGTTTACCATCCCTGATAATTCTTTCACCTTTTTCCAAGGTTTCAAATCTCTCAATCAAAGAAAGCAAAATTGCGTGTCCTTTTAATATACTGAAACAATAAAGTTTAGCAAGCCCTTATGCATATCTACCTTAAATAAATGTAATGTTATTTCATATCATGAAGTGTTTTAAATCATTGGCATAACTTAGGTTGATCTCCTTTTTCACTTACATTTTGTATTCCAATGTAAGAATCAGAGTTACCTCCCACTTAGTTAAAACATACTATTTAACATTTAAAAGTACATATAAGGTAAAGAGCAAAATTAAACATCACAAAATCTCAAGGTCTCAAGTTATAAAAAACGCTAAAACAATCGACAATATTCTTGCCATTATAAAGATATAGGGAAACAAAGTTTACTATTTGTGAAATTACCTCCCTTTACATTGAAATAAGAGCGAAATTATAATTTCTGTAAAATATGTAGATTACCACATGTTGCTATTGTTATTTCTTTTCCCTTAATACAACTGATAATTATGTTAGTTTTATTGCCCATGACCGCTTCTACACATATCCTAGAATCTGGTCAACGGGATTTATGTGTTATCGATTTGCTAAACTTATTTTTATCAGTATATGTATACTTCCTCATAGCTACTGCATAAATCAAGCTTGTCATGCGACCTTGTAATAAGCTTACTTCCTTATATAGCTGCAGTATGCAGTCATGGACAGTACATGCACACTTGCACGTAAACTTTGCATAAGCACGTTCATTATTTATGTTTTGTCATCAGTTTTATAATATAACATTACATCTTCATTGTATACTCAAAAAAAAACAAAAAAAAAACGACATTGTCATTGGCGTATAATTGTGGTTTTTAAAACGATTACGCTCCTTTGAAAACGTTAAGTCGTAAATACGTCCGATGACTAGGCAACATATAAAACGATATATCATTTAAAACACGTATTAAAGCAGATTGCATTTAGAGAGTAAAAAATAGACTGACGATACATTGAACAAGGCAATTAGTCCATTACGCTGATCATTAAAGCCAGTTTGAAAATGATATT
Organism: Cyrtodaria siliqua; assembly: GCA_037043455.1. Taxonomy (NCBI): domain Eukaryota; kingdom Metazoa; phylum Mollusca; class Bivalvia; order Adapedonta; family Hiatellidae; genus Cyrtodaria; species Cyrtodaria siliqua. The sequence continues at coordinate 91,868 of JAWPHD010003640.1, read as the reverse complement.
GATTAAGTAGTATAACCATGTCATTGATCTTGGGAATAAAATGAAAATGTGCGGAAATTATCAATGTTGTAAACCGCAACATATCAAATCTTAAAATATATACTTACCAAAAAAAAAAAGAAGTTTTTAAGCACACTTCACTCAAATACTAAATATTCCTTTAAACAGTTTCAAATTGTGCCAGTCAATACTCTTTTATGGATGTGGAAACCTTAAAGGGAAATAATTTGATGATTTTTATAATCAAAATCTGCTACCTACACAATCGGTGTTGTGTTTTCTGTTATTTTTTTCGAAAGCAATGCATAGAGAATATTGTCTTGGACAAATTGAAGTAATGTTTGTAGATTTCATGTGTTTTTACCAAAACTGCAAGGTTTAAGAAAAAAGGGGATAACTCCCTTGTGTACTGAACTTTTTCAGTAAAATCTTTTGTTGGGACTATTGGTGGTGATCGATCTAATTATTCTATATTCATCATTTATTATTTGCTGTTTTGCTGTCTATATAATAAGGGAAAGAAAAGGGGGTACTGTTTTTTTTGGTGAGTTAGTTTACGGGACACAGACGATTGTACATGGTTATAACCTTACATTGTATTTGGATTTATTGGAAGGAATAAGACGTATACAAATATATTTCATCATACTGGTTACTTATATCAGCCCATCCGCGTAATTATTACTTAGATATTCATGGTGATATTTAAACATAAGTACTGATTACTTGTATCAGTAACTGATTTATACTGGGTGATATCAACACATCCACATACTAATTACGCATGTATATCAACATGTACTAGTTGTATACAAGTTGAAACGTAAGCGTATAGATATCACATCGATAATATCATGTGTGATAATATCGATGTGATATCTATACGCTTACGTTTATCGGATATACTGCTGTTTATATCAACACATTAGCGAATTAATTTTTGCAAGCTAAATTAAACATCTTATAGAAAAACTCTCTGCTTAGAAAGAGGTATTGCTCGTTAGAGAGATATCGTTCACATTATGTTGATATATTGTATGCTAGAGAGATATCTCTTTAATTTAGAAAGATATCTCTCTAGTTCAAAGAGATATCTGTTCAAAGAGATATCTGTAATGGTTAGAAAAATATCTCTCTGCTTCAAACATATATCTCTTAAATAAAGATTTATCCTTGAGTCAGATAGATATCTCTGTAAGAAAGAAAGATATTTCTCCCATTTCTAGTCATGTGAGATAGGTGTTTTCCTCATGTGAGATTATAAGAATCCATCATGAGTAGCCATGTGAGGTAGATAAATATCTACTGAGGGTCATAATTGTAACCAAGGACGAGGCTCTGCAGAGTTCCTGGTTCCAATTGTGATCAACTCATGATGGATTATTATTTTCCATTATGCGCTAAGAACAGGCATACTTCAACGACTGTATTGGATTTTACGCTAGAATAAGGCGACGTCACCATCGTGAAGTCATGCTTTTAATGGAAAAAGTTTTGTTTGTGTTTCAATATATTATTAGGGTTGGAGTTTACCTGGCAACATTGATTGCTGTATACCAATATAATTTTCAATGTGTCTAGATAACACAACTCTTGACAATGTATGTCCATATAAAAAGGCTCTAAATACAAGATGGCATTAAATATGGCCATCAAAATGGACTTTTACATTCTGGCATAAGTAAGTCATTACTGTATGTAAAATTGGTGTACAGATGATTAAACAGGACTATATATTGTATTTATATATGTAAAAACATATCATTAGTAATTTTGCTTTTATAGTAAGCAAAGTGTTAAACTATGTTACCACATTAAAAAATACCGATTCAATCTAACACATGTTGTACAATAGGTAAAAGAAGATATAAAACTCGAAATGTAGCATTCAAGGAAATATAGCATTCAAGGACCACAGTCAAGCACACATAGAAACAACCAACACTTACAAAGATGAAATAAAGGCAAGATACGACGTCACAAACACAAGTGGATTGACAATAGGGCTACCGCCTTGGAACGGTGAGTGGAAAAAATGGCCGCTGGGGTTTAAACCAGGTTCTAGGGTGCACGCAACCTCACTCTTACCCTATTGTCATCCCAATAAAACGTGACGGTGTAAAATAAAGATATCCCGCCAGGTTATATTCTCTTACAAACAATGCATCATTAATAGGCCAAATAAGTATAACACATAAATGATCATGTATATATGAATAAAAAACAAAAGCATAGCAAGCCACAATGTAAGTACTCAATGACTTGGCAGAAGTCAGAGCAACAAGAGAACAAACCATTAAGGGTACGACAAGACAAGATTTAAGACAAGCATCAGACACTACCGATCCGATTAAGGTAGACGTCATTGTGACGTCCAAACTATGCCCGGTCATCGCACAATCAAAGTGGAACTCACAGTAGCAAACTGTAAATGGGCCAACCACTAAACTTGCAGTACGTTGCACACTGATGGGCTCATGATCTCTTTAGATAAACCGTTTAATGTTCTCCGGCCATGTTTTGTTGCATGGACATATTAAGTTTATTTAAATCGAAATCAATACACAACAATAGATATTTACAATTCACACATTGCAATATCTGTGAAAATCGAGAATAAGATTCTATTTGTTGACGTAGAAAGCTTTGAACAGGTAAATTAATCCACAGGTAAATGTATTTATCAATTATCTGGCAGTAGTTGTTCAGCTATACAATTCAGATTTACCTCATTTCCTCGTGCAGTCACGCAGTGGTAAAAGTAGTATCTACGTCATGTGAATAATACTTATTTTTACATACAATTTAGTAAAGTTTTTTAAATATATGTTTCTCTCCGGGACTATCAAGAAATGTTTATATGATGTTTAAGAGTTAAATTTGTTAATTGATAATACTACAAAAAGTGTGGCCATGCATCTTTAGCACGTTTAATCAAGATTTTATGAAAGTGATTGTTACCAAGGATCTTATGAAGTCTGTAAATCACATCACCATAAAAGTCAGGTTGTGATAGTCGTTGTCGCCGAAGAGTTCTTAAATTACTTTTATATTTAAAAAATAGATCAGGGCTACGATAATAAAATTGTCCAAAGGTCATTCGAAGTTTATGGTAACGGTTGCCATGGTGAAGTAGTTTCTTAGTTATACACAGATTACGAATAGTAAAGTCCTCAACTCGACTACAAGCTCTAGAAAAATGAATACGTTGAGAAACATAGACCCCATAAGAAGTAGCTCGGGGGAACATCCCCATCTAAGTTGGGGATAATTAACAATATCAAAACTAAAAACTCTCTTGTTATAGATTGTACTTATTATTTTTCAATTTTCAGTAGTGAGATGTAAATCAAGAAAAGAAGCGACAGTATCGGAAATATTAGCTTCGTTGAGTTTAAGTTCTTTGGGATATATAATCAAAGTAGAAAAGAATGAGTTGCCAATGTCCAGTATGCCATGCAGATACCGAGAAATGAAAGGCTTTAATTACGTCTATCAGGTGAAATATTAACATGGCATCTCTTTCATAGCAATATAAATCTGCGACAAGAGATGCACAGTGCCAACGGCCAGCAGAGCTTATGGGATGGTGTGTTGTCCGTCTTCCGTCGTCAGTCGTCCATCCGTCGTCTGTTAACTTTTCTTCAAACGACTTCTCCTCAGAAACCGCTTGGCTAATTTTGACCAAACTTCACATGGATGATCCTAAGATGAATGCTTTTTAGATTTGTTAAAATTAGGTCAGCGCTACATCCAAGATGGCTGCCATTACCATATATGGTCGAAACCTTAAAAAATCTTCTTTTCCAGAACTGCAGGACAGATTTCAACAGTTTTTCTTTTAAAATGATCACCAATACCTAGACTATCAAGTTTGTTCAAAAAAGTCCCCGGGGTCAAAAATGGCCCTGCCCCGGGGGTCCAAAGTTTGTATACTGAGGTTTTGCATATCGACATATAGGAAAAAACTTTAAAAAATCTTCTTCTCTGAAACCACAAGGCACAGAGCTCTCATGTATTACATGTAGCATCAGCTTATGGTCCTCTACTAAGTTTGTTCAAATGGTGACCCTGGGGTCAAATTTGTCCCCGCCCCGGGGATCACAGTGTTACATAGACTTATATAGGATTTTTTTTTTTAAATCTTCTTCTCGGAAACTAGAACAGCCAGAGGTTTGATATTTTGCATTTACTATAAGCTTATGGTCCTTTACCAAGTTTGTTCAAATGGTGACCCTAGGGTCACATCTTGCCCCGCCCTAAGGGTCACATGTTTTATATAGACATGTATAGGGAAAAACTTAAAAAATCTTCTTCTCTGAAACTGCAAGAGCCAAAGGTTTAATATTCAGCATTTGCTATAAGCTTGTAGTTCTCTACAAAGTTTGTTCAAATGGTGACCCAGGGGTCACATTTGGCCCCACCCCGGGGGTCACAGTTTTACATAGGCTTGTATAGGGAAAATCTGAAAAAATCTTCTTCTCTGGACCCACATGGCACAGAGCTCTCATGTATAACATGTAGCATCAGCTTATGGTCCTCTATTAAGTTTGTTCAAATGGTGACCCTGGGGTCAAATTTGTCCCCGCCCCGGGGTCACAGTTTTACATAGACTTATATAGGATATTTTTTTAAATAATCTTCTTCTCGGAAACTACAAGAGCCAGAGGTTTGATATTTTACATTTATTATAAGCTTATGGTCCTTTACCAAGTTTGTTCAAATGGGAACCCTGGGGTCACATTTGGCCCCGCCCCAAGGGTCACATGTTTTACATAGACATGTATAGGGAAAAACTTAAAACATCTCCGAAACTGCAAGAGCCAGAGGTTTAATATTTTGCTGTTGCTATAAGCTTATGGTCCTTATCAATTTTGTTTAAATGGTGACCCTGGGGTCACATCTGGCCCCGCCCCGGGGGTCACAGTTTTCCATCAATGCTTGTTTTAAATTTTTTAATTTCTTTATTTTTTTTATTTTTCTTATTTTTTTTTTATTTTTACATCTACTGGCCAAGGGCCAGCAGGGCTTATGGGATGGTGTGTTGTCCGTCTTCCGTCGTCCGTCCGTCCGTCGTCCGTCCGTTAACTTTTCTTCAAACGACTTCTCCTCAGAAACCGCTTGGCTAATTTTGACCAAACTTCACATGGATGATTCTTAGATAAATGCTTTTTAGATTTGTTAAAATTAGGTCAGCGCTACATCCAAGATGGCTGCCATTACCATATATGCTCGGAACCTTAAAAAATCTTCTTCTCCAGAACCGCTAGACAGATTTCAACAGTTTTTCTTTTAAAATGATCGCCAACGCCTAGACTATCAAGTTTGTTCAAATAAAGTCCCCGGGGTCAAAAATGGCCGTGCCCTTGGGGTCCAAAGTTTGTATATTGAGGTTTTGCATGTTTTTCATATAGACATATAGGAAAAAACTTTAAAAATCTTCTTCTCTGAAACTACAAGGCACAGAGCTCTCATGTATTACATGTAGCATCAGCTTATGGTCCTCTGCTAAGTTTGTTCAAATGGTGACCCTGGGGTCAAATTTGTCCCCGCCCGGGGGTTACAATTTTACATAGACTTATATAGTATTTTTTTCTTCATCTTCTTCTCGGAAACTACAACAGCCAGAGGTTTGATATTTTGCATTTACTATAAGCTTATGGTCCTTTACCAAGTTTGTTCAAATGGTGACCCTCGGGTCACATTTGGCCCCGCCCCAAGGGTCATATGTTTTACATAGACATGTATAGGGAAAAACTTAAAAAATCTTCTTCTCTGAAACTGCAAGAGCCAGAGGTTTAATATTTTGCATTTGCTATAAGCTTGTGGTCCTCTACCAAGTTTGTTCAAATGGTGACCCAGGGGTCACATTTGGCCCCACCCCGGGGGTCACAGATTTATATAGGCTTGTATAGGCAAAAATGAAAAAAAAATCTTCTTCTCTGGAACCACATGGCACAGAGCTCTCATGTATTACATGTAGCATCAGCTTATGGTCCTCTACTAAGTTTGTTCAAATGGTGACCCTGACGTCAAATTTGTCACCGCCCCAAGGGTCACAGTTTTACATAGACTTATATAGGATCTTTTTTTTTTAAAAAATCTTCTTCTCGGAAACTACAAGAGCCAGATGTTTGATATTTGACATTTATTACAAGCTTATGGTCCTTTACCAAGTTTGTTCAAATGGTGACCCTGGTGTCACATCTTGCCCCGCCCCGGGGTCACAGTTTTACATAAATGCTTGTATAGGGAAAAACTGAAAAAATCTTCTTCTCTGGAACTCCAACAGCCAAAGGTTTAATATTGTGCGTTTGCTATAAGCTTATGGTCCTTTACCCAAAGGGTCACATGTTTTACATAGACATGTATAGGGAAAAACTTAAAAAATCTTCTTCTCTGAAACTGCAAGAGCCAGAGGTTTAATATTTTGCATTTGCTATTAGCTTATGGTCTTCTACCAAGTTTGTTCAAATGGTGATCCATTGGTCACATTTGACCCCACCCTGGGGGTCACAGTTTTACTTTGGCTTGTATAGGCAAAAACTGAAAAAAACCTTCTTCTCTGGAACCACATGGCACAGAGCTCTCATGTATTATTTTGCATGTGATCTTAGCCAAACTTTAGCAGATTTTATGGCTTTCTTTTTCTTTTTCTTTTTGATTTTTTTGATTTTTTTTTTAACTTGTTTACATGTATTTTTTAATTGCTTTTTTTTAATTTTTTTTTTTCTATGTTGGACCAGTCGGACCAGTAATAGAGGAGTTATGGCTCTTGATTTAGTTAAAAATGCTATATTTTTCCTCATTAATACGGTAGGGCCTTTATTTTTCATCTTTTAATATTTACCAAGCTTTACCAGATTCTTTAGTTATGGCCCTTGATTTAGTCAAAAAGCTGTTTTTTGCCCGAAACTTCCAATAAAACATAAATGGCAGTCACTCGCTTCATTGATGTTATAAGAGCCATGTTAGCCAGTAGAGCGTCCACAGGCCCTCTTGGGCCTCTTGTTTCCCACAAAATTTGGAAGAGGCCAAGGCCTGTCATTGGGGGAAAACGCGCTTATTTCTCATTTTGGGGAAAATGTAAGATGTCATCAATTATAAATAGAACATTACTATATGCTTTTGTTATATTAATTTATTATATTGACTTCTCAGTCAGACCTGAATTAACACACAAAAACACATTGCAGAATCAACGTTTTTTCTAAAATTCAGCTGCTGTCTGGTTATTTTGTTTGGTGGGACGTGGGGTTGATGTTGCGGTAGAGTGTATGTATGTGTGTGAGAGAGAGAGAGAGAGAGAGAGAGAGAGGGGGGGAAAGAGAAGGTTGGGGGTAAATTCAACATCTAACAATGATCCGCTATTGAGAAAGACTATTACGAGTTAGAAAATCTTATCCAAATTCATTTGCCAACAGAACAGATAATGTTTAGCAACTGAAAAATCCTTACAGATTTGTGAATAATTTAACCTGGTTTTACCTCAGAGATTTAGACTAGTAGAGAAGTAGAGAACATAACCAAAGTTTGCAGGTCATTTATGGAAGACACCTCTGCCTAACATAATAAATTGAATTATTTTAAATATATGCATGTCATAAAACATTCTTGGACTGCACTATCGCAAAGAATCAAAGAAATATAAACAGATCAGACAGGGAAAGTAGCATTCAAGGAGGATAGTCAACCACAAAACACAGAAACAAACATGCAAACAGACAAACAAGAAGGCAAAAGTAATAATAAAAGCAAACGACATCACAAACACAAAAAGGGTTAACAATAGGGCTACCGCCTTGGAACGGTCAGTGGTAAATTAGGCCACTGGGGGTTTAAACCGGTTCTAGGGTGCACCAAACCTCACACTTATCCTACTGTCATCCCATTAAGACAGGACAGTGTAAATAAAGAAATCCCCGCCATGATCTAATCTCTAACCAACAAGGCAGCATCACTAGGCAATATAAGCAAAACACAAACATGCTCGTGTAAATATAATACAAAAAAACAATAGCCTAGAAAGCCACAATGAAGGTACTCAATGATTTGGCAGAAGCCAGAGCAACAAGAGAATACACCATTAAGGGCACGACAAGAAAGATCATATACAAACATCTATGAGCAAATATAGGAATGTTGATCATCACTGGCATTAGCAAATTATTAAAAGCACTTCTCCAGGGAACGAGTCTCATATCACTAGGGCATCAACCAACCATTGTCCCAACTGTCTAGCAGATATTTGAACACCTCTAATAATTGTTTTGGCAATGTTATTAAATCAAGTTTACCAGTTTCCCACTTGTAAGTGAGAAAGTGTCGATTCTTACGGATGGCGGGAGGTGTACAGTAATGGTTCTACCCAGAAAAAGTAGGTGGTCTGCCTCCACCACAAAACAGATCGACCGTCATATATAACCTTACATGTATTATACGCGTGATGCGGTTATGTGTATCATATAAGGGATACCATTGCTTCACTTAAAACATGAGCATGTACTATTTGTATGTTATGGTGGCTGATTCTGCCATTTTTCGTCTTTTTGTCTTTTTGTTATTTCGCCGCGAAAAGACGGCAGAACGAAAAGACAACAGGACGAAAAACGACAAATGCAGTGCGAATATATGACAGAATGAAAAGACGAAATAACGACAAAACGATAAGACGACATTTCAAGGGCGAAAAGACGAAAAGACGATACTTCAGCCGCGAAAATATGCCATTTGATATTGTCATTATTTCATGTAGCCTTCTGTCGTCTTTTCGCTTCTAATCTGTCTCTTTTCGTTCCGTCGTTCTTTTGTCTTTTCATTTTGTCGTCTTTTCGTTGCTTTTGTCATATTTTCGTCTTTTTGTTTTGTCGTATGTTCGTCTTTACGATTTGTCGTGTGTTTGTCTATTCATTATGTCGTCTTGTCGCCTTCCGGTTGGCATGCGCATTTCGGTGATTGTGGCTATTTCACGGTAACTACTAAGAGTTGGGACGATTTTGAATTGTTTAAGAAATGAGTCAAAAAGACAGGGTGTGTGCATACCTTATGTCCAGTCAATAATAAACGGAGGGTTTTTATTTCTTTTAAATAAAAACTAATATTTTGACTCTGTAATTTAGAAGTAACTTTCCGGGACTTTTTTAAAAATTAATGATCATAATTTATCAGGACCAGTCTTACTAATTATAATGTTTTGACGTAAACTTCATATTCTTAATAATTAAATTAGTATGTACCAATGTAGGATGGCTTAGCGAACATAGCTATGAATTTGTTTATATACAAATATAATAAAATGACTTTGTAATTAATGATTTACATTCCGGGGCCGCTTAAAAATAGAGATGATTTTGGCTACATGGACCTTAGCGGTCACATTCTTCTATTAAAAAAAGTGACAAACAAAATAATGTTTTGGCTTTTAACACTTTCATTTAACACTAACTTTCCGGGACTGTTTATTGAAACCATCATATCACAATGATTACACCTTATATTTATTAATCTAGGATAGTATAACAAACATAACTAAGCATTTCTTTAATACATATAAACAGGGAACTGTTTGTTTAATACATATCAACACGGAACTGTTTAAACATGTACGTGACTGTAGGAACGTTTCATACACGTTCCTGGTGACTGATAATTTTGCTAACATGATTGTCCATTTGGAAGTCAATACATGGCAAACACTAATATTTTATTTTACATTTAATGTTATTTAAAATAGTTATGTAACATATCAAGGTGATGGTAATACGTTAATAGTTTAGAACTATGTATACAACATATGAAATGTAATAGACAAGAAAGGAAATAACACATATGCACATTCTGAGTATTTAATATGCCATTAGCTCGACTTTTTCAACAAAAAGAGCAATGGTCATCACGTTTTTGCTATGTGGCCGTAAAAGGTTACCCCGACTAGAAATCAGTAGTGGTATTACTTACTGGTCCTTTGGGATCATCAAGCCAAATGTATGTGGCTTTAAAGTAGAATATCGCTTTAGCCGGTGCTAGGAGGCGTGAGAGGTTTTGCACTTTACATTACCTCTCATGGACAGACTCAATAAAACCGAGTCTGCTACTTTTGTCTCTTGTTTGTGTTTGTTGCTTCCAATGGATCCACTTTTCAGTATTTATTAGTTCAATTCAATACTTTTATTATACATAATTACATGTTTACTGCTTTACACAAGATTAGTGATCAATATAAGTATCATATTATAGTCACCATGAAATGACCGCAATGACCGAAACGAGCATGTCAACTGGAAGCCGAAAAGACGAAAAAAAAAAACAGAACGAAAAGACGACAAAACGAAAAGACGTAAAGAGGAAATGGCAGAATTCAGCCACCATAGTATATCACTAATGTTGCGTAATAACATCGAGTTGGTAATTAATCGACACCTTTAAAGTATATATATAGCCAGTTGGCAAGAAAAGACAGCGATACGATGGTTCTAATTACGCGGAATCCGCATCACGACATACCCCGCTTACCCGCGATTTTGACTGGCTACACGGGTTGTACTGGATATGATAATTAATAGGCCACAAACGTGATGATTCAAAAGAAAAGGTTAAGACGCATAATGTATAATTTGATGCACGTAGTCACGTCACGATTTTTTTTTTATAATGCAATATTGTATTCATATAAATATTACAGAGCATTATCGCTTACAAGTGGTTCATATATATAAATGATGTACGTTATATACGACGGTCGATTATTTGTGGTGGAGGCAGACCACCCACTTTTCCTGGGTAGAAGCAGTACTGTACATCACCCGCCATCCGTAAGAATGATGTACATACACTACATGGCAACATAATATCTAATGTATGTAGTACTATTGATTTTTATATATAAGGCTATACAATGTTTAATAGGAAAGATGTTTTTAATCAGAAGGATAAAAGATCCTGATAAATCAGGGTTTAAAGGAAAAGAAATAGTGAAGTAGAAAGAACGAAGAAAAAGAAAGACCAGCCAGTTGCAGAATTTGTGTTCCCGGTATAGGCAAGATAAGCGTTTAAGTGTTTTGTTGAAGAAGAACCTCCATTTTTCGTTGTACTGATTTTTTTTATCATGTTTTAGAGCAGTCTTCTTTTCTATTTCAAAATAAGTATAATATCACTCCTGTGAAGATTGGAATGGTATTTATACATTATTTTTCTTTGTACAAATAATTATAAAATTGAGAACATCTTTGTTTATAATGGAATCTAAAATCCAAATGTTATTTCTTTAAGTTGAAACAAATGTTGATATTGTTTTTACTTAGAAACTATGCAGGTTTCACCATAAAGCATGTGTGTGCAAACATTCCCAAAACAAATGATTTACTGATTCCACATCCATAGCGCAATATCACATATTATATATATCATGTATATGTGAGCTTACTGTGTTATATACCATTAACTTCTTGTTTGTTGCAACTGTTCTCATGATGTACTTATTTGCAAATTTCATAACTGTTTGTAGGTGGGTTTTTTATATCATCAATCAAGATTTTTCTTACCACAGAAACTTTGTACCAACTATTCATCAACTGATGTTACTACATGATGTGAATATATTTAAAATTTAGTGTATTATAATTAGTTCACACTGAATCAATCATATGTTTTAATCAAATAGTAATGAAATGCATATTGCATCAACAATGTATATTTGTATTGCGCCTAATCGTGGGTTCAGCGTAACATTGTTGTAACTACATACACATAGGGAAGAAGATACAACAGTGCTGCGTTAAACCCTCGTTATGTATGTTAAATATTGTGTTTTCTTCATTTCGGAATATTCCAAAAACCACATATTTACCTTTGGGGTGAAGCTACTTTAAGGCAAAACATTTGACAAAGAACAAATATATGTTTTTAAAAAGGGTTCTTTAACAGATGTTAGCTCACCTGAGCAAAACCAAATTGAGATAATGTGATTGCCTTTTATTCATCATTTGTACGCATGTATATTTGTTTTATAATCCCTTGTATAATACTTTCTAAACAATCAAACACTAATAAGCAAGACATCGGTAGAAGCGGTGGATGCTTCCCGAATATAGGTACTCACGTAAAATACAATCATGAAAAATTGTTGGAGAAGATGAGCGGACAAGCTTTATATTTTAGAAAACGTCAAAGCCCCGTAAAACCCCAAAAATCATTCACCTGGAACACCCTTACAATAAGCGCTACTAGCTATCGTAGTTGAACTTCTTATAGAGTTTCTTGTATATCGGACCAAACATGTAGTTGAGCGGACAAGCTTTTCATTTGAAAACATTCAAAGTCTCATAACTCCGCCAAAAGAAATCAACCAAAATACCCTGACAATATGCGCTTCTAAAATCATACTTCTTATGACGTTTCATTAAGTCGCATGAACATGTTGAGCGGACAAGCTTTGAATTCGAAAAAAACTTTTAAGCCCAGTTTCACACGAAGAAAGCATTCAACCAAAACGTCCTGAAAGTATGCGCTACGAAAAATCATAATGGCACTTGCTATGACGTTTCATGAAAACCGGATGAAAAACGTAGAAGAGGGTAAGTGGACAAGAAAGCGAGACTGATAGACATATCTACGGACGCGAATGATGATAACTATATGCTCCTCGAAAATTTCGGGAAGAATTAAATCATCAAGGAAGTCCCTGACAATTTCGGTCGACATTCATATCTCGAATGTATCTTAAAGGTCTCCATATTGGCTACATCATACTAGCATGGAAATTGCATTCAAAACCAATCGTACGACGTATATTACCGAAGCTAGGTGAGCGCCTCAGACATATTTGGTCTCTGGTTTGGTTATATAAATAAGAACAGAAAGCCACATTGCGCTACATTGTACTACAAGCGAATTTCGTCATGAACATTTGGATAGCTTTAGGCCTGATTTGCTGTGCCATTGGTATGTTTGTCTTGTGTTGCTTTCTTTGCTCGTGGTGTTTTAATATAAAACGTCAATCGTGATTATTTTTGAAACTTTATTTTTTGTTTTTCTAAATGAGTTTCATTGTTATCATGGTTATAAATCATTATTAATAATAATAATAAGCATTTGCTGTCTTCATATAACTAATTGTTGATTATATTGCACTAATACTATACTTAAAGCAATGTTAAAATAACGGAGACAACTAAGATTAAAAAATCTAAATTGTGTTACCTTTTATTGAAATAAATGCAAGCAGATTAAAAGTCAATATGATACTGAATTAATAAATTAAGGAGTTAATTTTGGTAACTACTTCAAAGTGCCGAATGCCGCGTTAACGTCTCCTTGACGAGATAATCCCTTTTTTTTAATTTAAGAGTGTTTTTTTTTAATTTTTATTACTCAACAATATTTGACTGAAATTATTTTTTATGTTAGAGTGTTGTTTTTAATTTTTATTACTGAACAATATTTTACTAAAATTTCATATTTATATTTACAAATGTTTATACATAAATATGATTTCCGAATGAAATTTTATATGTAAACTTACATCACCGAATGATAAAACAATTATATTCATGAAATCAAAACAGTGACTCTTTTGTTTTTGAAAAACAAAACATGTCGAATTCACTTAAACAGTGCAAATTATAGTGCATATAAAATACTGAAGTGTCGAATTTGAAAAGCTTTATGTATTTGCAAGTTTTAATGATACAATGTCAAAAAACACTCCGCTGCATTTCAGCTACGGCACATGGTACAACGTGTCCAAGTCAGATACCAGTTCAGATAGGAACATGCCCGCCTAAATGGGCATGCTGGAGAAATGGCGGAACGTGCATAGGACCACTCTGTTGTAGAAAAAGTTATTGTCCACCTGGATGGGTTCCGGTGTATACAACTTGTGATCCACCGAAAAATTGCGAGTGGAGTGGAATAGGAAAGTGCTTCGGGTCAATCTGTTGTGTACCACGCCCTATATACTAAAGAGAGACTTCCATAGAGAAAATGTCAACATTGAATTGTTTTTCTGGGGATAGAGAAACTAAATATTTGGATTAAGCTTTTAAATCAAGAACTGTATCCGTCAACTACACAATGTATTATTATAACGTATTTGGGGGCTTTTTGTTTGACTACTTAAAGGGTTTAATATACTGGCTACCGGGACAGTGGTTGCAGTTTTAGTTTTATGCAATCTGAATAAAAACAAAATAGTATTACCATCCTTTTCTGTTCCGACCACTTTTGCTTTATGGCAGAAACTTAATTCAGAATTTGTTTTCTATGATAGCTTACGTCATCTCAAATAGATGAACGGTATCTATAATTGTAATGGGTTTGTTTTTAGAAGTGACAATTGAAACTTTTAATAACCCTCAGAAATGTAAAATATATATGCTACTCAGAAACAAATAAACATAACTGAACTATTTTAAGGAGTTATTACAATTCTAAGTTGAGGTTGTCGCAAATAATATCAAGGTTGACATGTTTCCATGAACTACCATGTATGCTTTACCATCTAAAGAAGTTTGACATCTACACATCAGCTTAACATAAGCCATATGTTAAACGAGTTTGGCAAGATAATGCGGAAGAATCTTTTTGCTTAAATTTTTTAGAGAGTTTTTATTTTTACCTGGACAAAGAAACATGCGAAGTATTAATCTTTTAACGTAGTGTTTCTGCGCCATGTAATTATATTCAGTTATATTTTGTATATTATAATATTATATTATATTATATTATATTATATTATATTATATTATATTATATTATATTATATTCAGTAGCGTTATACTTAATTAAACCAAAGACGTAAAATCATAGTGTTGTCTTATTATATCTCAAAACGAACTGAATGTTGTTTAACGGCTCATCAACACAGTATAGGTTATTTAGAGCCGCCCCATAGAGGGGGGAAGGATACATAGGAATCCGGGAACCTGCCCTACTCTTATTTTCGAATAGATTCTAGTCTCGATCATCCGGACCTCTCGCGAGACTTCTCTCAAAGAAGTCCAAACGATGGTCTGGAGTAAAGCTTCTTTAAAAATTTTGACATAAAAACGAGGTGTGTACAAAAGAAAATCACCGGCCTCTGATTGGTCAACTTCAGTTTGTTATGGAAATCCGTGGGAATCACCACCTACGTCACGATGGCGTCAAAAAATACGTGACGTTACGCGCAATGTTGTGCAATAAAATTACTCCAAACATAGTCAGCGGATCACGAATAATGCTAAAAATTAAATTTTAAACATCATTTTGTAAGATTATATTATGTTTTTAGAGAAACTACAATAAAACGGAAGTTTAAAGTATATTTAATAAGGACGTCACACTTTCCATTGGAACTAATGTTGCGCGTAAGTCAACGTGCACTTTGATGTTGCAATCAAAATGACGTCACGTCGCAGTCAGTTTTGGCGGTTGGCGCCGTCTATCGGTCAAAATGTTTAAAGAACAGTGAGTCCAGACGCTCGCTAGCGCTCGCAGTCAGCTTGAGTGTGTCTGGATGATAGAGACTAAATAGATTCCTGTGGTTCTTTAACGTGCTCGGAGGATAGACCGATTCACGGGACCGCCCGGTTTAGTCCCCATCCGACGGCATTTTGATAATTCTTTCAGCTTTTTTCAAGTTTTTCAGAGCCCTTTAAAATAAACTGTCTTTGAAAATAGTGTATCAACCCCTTTAAGCTTTTATTTCATACCCCAGTCAACCCCGTTTTCGCTTCTTGGAGATGGGACTGGATGGGTATGGAAGTTAATACTCGGACAACGGGGATTTCTTTATTTACACTGTCCTGTTTTAATGGGATAACTGTAGGGTAAGTGTGAGGTTTGGTGCACCCTAGAACCGGTTTAAACCCCCAGTGGCCTACTTTGCCACTGACCGTTCCAAGGCGGTAGCCCTATTGTCAACGCTTTTGTGTTTGTGATGTCGTTTGTATTTATTATTACTTTTGCTTTCTTGTTTGTTTGTTTGCGTGTTTGTTTCTGTGTTTTGTGGTTGACTGACCTCCTTGAATGCTACTCTCCCTGTCCGATCTTTTTATATTTCTTTAACATACATAAACACATTGCATAATCAATATTTTTTCTCAAATTCTGAGTGTGTACTGCTTTCTGATAGGGATAAATTTCTACCACAGTTTGGACAAAAAATCAGTGTGAATTATCATAATAATTTTAAATGCCATTTTATTTCTCTTGCCGCAGGAGTAACTACATGCACTCTGTTAGTAATACACTGGTAAAACGATATGACGCTGTTCCCCCGTCAACCCTGAACACCCGGGTCATACCCTGCTCAAACCCTGAGCAACCTGAATCAGGGTGGGGGTCAGGGCAAATTATAATGCATTCCTTACATACATGTACCAATTCGTTTTGCCTGTACAACAACACATCTTAAGCTGAACCAAGTTTAATAAATACTGAAAAGGTAACCATTAGAAGCAACAAGCACAGCCATGAGGTAGCACAATATATATAGTAACACCCTTTGAGAAGCATTGCTTTTGCTTTTCTTTTTCTTTTGTAGCATATGGTATATAGATGATGCCGGACACCAAAACCCTTTGTCTGGGTGTTAGATGTAATACTTTCAAGAACAAGTAGACACCAAAACATATATTTGGTTGTCTTCTAAATGCCTAAAAGGGCTCTTAAGTCGAGAGATGGAACGCATTTAAATACTATCGAAAGAAATAGGCAGCCACTGAACAGTTTCTTTGATCGTCTTCCATAAAGTAAAGTAAAAGCAAATGCAATATTCAAACTGCTTTTTGTAAACAAGTACAATTACAAGTGGGTATGTGTAGGGCGCCAATATGTCCGCATCTTGCCAATATGTCCGCAACGTGCCACTGTGTCCGCGGATATATTGGACTCACGTTAGCGTAAAATATGTCCGCAACGAACGAATATGTCCTCGGCAAATTTAGGGGGCGTTTCAAATAAGTCATATCGATCAGCAAAGATCGATCGATTGATTTGCTACTTTGGTATTTTGCTAACTAGTTTGTTCATGGATAGGGGATATTAAAGCAATAATATAGACATGTATAATAAATTGATAAAAATAAGGATGTATTTAATTAATTGGAGCAAACAGCTTATAATACTAGTTTATATTTGTTAAAACAATATATATTAATAAAGATGAACAAAGAAAAACGAAAGTATAAATATATATAAAATAAAAACACAACACAACCATGTATTTCATTGATGAAATAAAGGAGGTAGGTGTAATAACGCAGAACCCTGATAAACTAAATTGATGCATATATTTCCGGAATATGATATATGCGTTTTGCAATCTAATAAGAGTATCGAAATAGCCAAGTGGTCATTTTTTATATTCTTTTATTAAGATTTGATATGATAATGACAATAATTATTATGTTTAATGTACAATTGATATATATTTATATATATTCATTTTTATCACATAACATGGCTTTTGGGAGTACAATAAAGCCATGCTTTATTTGTCGTAATACACTGGTGTATTACACTTGCAAATGAGGACCGAATCACTGTGTTTGTATACATTAAAACATTTAATCCCAATTGTTTGCATGGTATATCATACGGTACGTTCAGACGCCTTAATTATTTATCATTATTTGAACTCTTACTTCATAAAATGAGTGTTAGTTAAATTTGGTTTAAGGTGTCGCATTATTTTTAGGGCGAACGCAGTTACAGCCGCTTAACGTAGCGACGTCATGTAAACAACAAAACGACGTCATGTTTTGTCTTACAAATTGCAAAAGTGAAACTATCACGTCATAGATGTGTTATGTGATAAAAGAATATTTCATTCGTGACTGTGTATTATTGACTTTAATAAACTCTTTGGATAATAAGATAGGATACTCGGCAAGAGCCTCGTATCCTATCATTTTATCAAACTCGTTTTTTAAAATCAATAATACACAGTCACTCATATAAGATCCTCTATATATCGTATACTAAATCGTGTTTAACGTTTAATTTCTAAATAAATGATAAGTTTTTAGGTTATGTTAATGAGCCAAGCCTAAATATATATATTTTTTATTATTTATTACGCATGATTGTTCAACTGACCCGTCACACTCCTGTCAAAACAGTCGTCTATGCATTAAATGGGGTCATAGTGAATTATATTTATCATATAGTAGGAAAATACCTTATCAAACCATTACCAAACCATACACTAAATGTATTCTAATTAGTTCGCACTGAGTAATGAAATGCGTATTGCATCGACAATGTCTATTTTTAGTGTGCATAATCGAGGGTTCAGCGAAACATTCTTGCATTTAACGTTCGTTATATATGTTTAATAATGTGTTTTTTTCATTTCGGAATATTCCAAGAAACACGTATTTACTTCAGGAATGGGGGGGGGGGGGGGGGGGGGGGGGGGGGGGGGGGGGGGGGGGGGGGGGCATATTTAAGGCAAACATTTGACAAAGAGTAAATACATAAAAATATAGTTATTTAACAGATGTTAACTCACCTAAGACAAATCAAATTATACTAATGTGATCGCCTTTTATCCATCGTTTGCCCCATCTGTAAGTCAGTTATACAATCAGCTATACAATTCTTTCTATCAAAACACTAATGAACAAAAAATATGTAGAACAGGTGGATGCTTCCCGAATATAGGTACTCATGAGAAATACAATCGGATGAAAAATGTTGGAGGAGTTGAGCGGACAAAATTTATATTTGAAAAAAAATGAGATATAGGGTCCTATAGAAACCATAGCGTCTGAACGCAATGGCATCGTAGGTCCGCACTGTACTGCAAACAAGGTCTTGATAATACCATGAAAGAGACAAAAAACAACAGAAAGGGGTGGTGAAGACAGGGTTACCGACTTGAAACGGTCAGTGGGCAATAAGGCCTACTGGTCAGCTTGAATCGATGTTATATGCGCACAATCCTCGCTATTATCCTGTCTTCAGCGCCCAAATAGACAACTTCAAAGTCCCGTACCTCCACCAAAAATAATTCAACTGGAACACTCTTACAATATGCGCTACTTGATATCATAGTAATACTTACTATAAAGTGTCATGAATATCGGACGAAAATTGTAGAAGTTGAGCCGACAAGCTTTTCAAGTGAAAACATTCAAAATCTCGCAACGTCGCCAAAAAGCATTCAACCAAAACGCTTAAACCACGTATCCAACCATAAGGCATTCCAACCAAAACGTCCTTTGAAGTTTCAAGAAAATAGGATTTAAAACGTAGAAGAGGGTGAGCTAACAGGAAGAAAGCGGACGAAAAATCGGGAAGCATAAAAACCATCGAGGTAGTCCCTGTCCGTTTAGGTCGACCCTTCATATCTCGAATGTATCTAAAAGGTCTCCATATTGGTTACGTCATAGTAGTATGTCATGCCTTAGATTCCCGCCAAAAGAAATTAGAATTCAAAATCAATCGTACGACGCATATTACGGACCAGGATAACTAGGTGAGCGCCTCAGACCTATTTGTTCTCTGGTTTGGTTATATAAATAAGAACAGAAAGCCAGATTTCACATTGCGCTACATTGTACTATAAGCGAATTTCGTCATGAACGTTTGGATAGCTTTAGCCTGATTTTCCTGTGCCATGGGTATGTTTTTTTGTTATGTATTATTTGCTTGTGGTATTTAAATCTACATACATAAATCTTGATTGTTTTTTTTGCAACATTATTTTATATTTTTCTAGATGAGTTTCATTGTTGTTAATCATAATTTATAATGATTTTAAAACTTCTAAAAAACATAATTGTCATATAACTAATTGTTGATTATATTGCACTGATAATACATTTAAACCAACTAAAACTTACGAAGACAAATAAGATTGATAAATCTAAATTGTATTACCTTTTACTGAAATAAATGCAAGCGGATTTAAAGTCAATATGATACTGGATTACTAAATTAAGGTGCTAATTTGGGTAACTTCTTCAAGAGTGCCGTGTGTCGCGTTAACGTCTTCTTGACGCAGTCCCGTTTTTCAATGTTCAAAGATTTTACAGTTATTTTAATTGCTATAAATTTGACTGAAATTTTATATTTATAGTTACATTACAATATGATTTTTGATTGTATTTTATATATACAGTTGCATTACAGAAGTATGTCGAATTCACTTAAACAGTGGTGGTTATAGTGCATATAAAATACTGAAGTGTCGAATTTAAAAAGCTTTATTTATTTGCAAATTTTAGTGATAAAATGTCAAAAAGCACTCCGTTGCATTTCAGCTACGGTACATGGTACAATGTGTCCAAGTCATTTACCAAATCAGATAGAAACATGCCCGCCTAAATGGGCATGCTGGAAAAATGGCGGAAAGTGCTTCGGAACACTCTGTTGTAAATTCATATGTCCACCTGGATGGGTCCATGTGCATACATCTTGTGATCCACCGATGCAGTGCAAGGAAATCGGAGGAAAGTGCTTCGGGCCAGCCTGTTGTGTGCCACGCACTACATACTAAAGGGAGACTTTCAGACAAGATGTCAAAACTCAATAGCTTTTCTGTGGGATGGAGTAAATATATACTTAGCTTAAGCTTTTAAATCATGAATTGTGTCAGTCACCTAAACATTGTGTTATAATAATGCATAAAGGATTTTTTATTTGACTGCAAAATAGTGTTACCATCCTTTTCTGAAACGTTCAGTTCAAACCACTTGTGTTTTATGCCTCAAGGGAAGGTAATTCAGATTTTGTATGCTATGATAGCTTTATATGTCTCAGTTAGATGGACGGCAACCAGTTTGGGGGTTAACAGTTTTGGTTTTAGAAGAGAAACTATTGAACTTGTGAATAACACTCAGAGTTGTAACATATATATGTTAACCAGAAAAAAGTAAACACTACTGAAATATTATTAAGTAGTTATTTTAATTATATCACTTGTTGTCGCAAAGAATATGTTGCGTTGTTGTACATTATTGTTATACACTTCAGTATGCTGGTGTTGTGTGTTTGCATTTCACTGTTATCTCAAAGTTGAGATGTTTCCGTGAACTATCATGATTGTTTTGCAACCTAAGTTTGACTTCTAAGTAGAATAATAAGTGAGGGTACCAGGCCAGTTTTCCCTCGCGGGGAATGAGAAAAACTAGTGAAATATGCCAAGGGGACTCAGGCGTTACTCTCATTTATATCACTAAGATCTAAATTTAAGTCACGCCTAAATCAACACCAATATATTTCATTAGTTTTCTCAAGCACCCCGCTCAGGGAAACTCGCCTGATACCCTCACTTATTATACTACTAATCAATCCGGTTTTGTCATTTTAATAACATAACATTTGCAACTCGTTAAGCAAAGTCAGACGGAACTGGGCAGTAGTCTTCACCATCGCTCTGCATATCATTATTTAGGAGAGCGCAATAATTCGACTTTTGGCGAAGCTACTTTCGGCGAAGTTTTCCAATCACACGATTCAAAACGGCATCAACTCCGGGTCTAGACTCGGCAGTTAAACAAAATCAGAAGGAGCAAAGCAATCATCTTCATCATCACTATACATATAAATCAAACAGTTATCAAGTGGGGGAAAGATATCAAAGATTTGCAAGACAAATTGAAAACCCTAGTAGGCCAAAGAAAAAAAAAGTGTCTCCGGGAGGTAGGACACCGAGAGCAAAAATAGCAGCAGGGATGAGAGGGGGGTGGGGGGGGGGGGGGGGAAATGTCAATGAATCACAAAAACAATTACAGGGATTAGATGGAATATTGAAAATCAAGAAAGACCAAAAAGAAGACCAAGAAGAAGACCAAAATGACACCGACGATACACGAGAAATGTCAGATGATAGTATAGATCAAAATGACACCGAAGATAGTACAGAAGATATTCTGGATGAATTACGAAATAGATTCGAGGATCTTTAGACAAAAGTAAAACATGACACGCAGAAAAGGAAAGATCTGTATGAAATCGCAAACACATATATGCAGTTGAAAAAACTTAGACATACAGCTGAAAAAGAAAGACAAGAAATACTCGATTGGTTGAACAAAGTTTTTGTCACAAATCAATACAGATAATCACATATGTTCACCGAAAATAGAAATTTAATCTAAACCTATATTATATACAATGAACTCAGAAAAAGCTACCAAAGAAAGAAACATGGAGATAGACGGGAGCACCTTGGGGATTCGCTCGAGAAGATATCTAGCATACTATATAGCAAACGAAAATGCCTACGACAATAACCTGGTATCAGATGTTTCAAAGGTGGACTACACAAAGGGGAATAGTGGGAAAACAAAACTGCGATCGATCCCAGGGATAGAAAAAGCTTTCATCGATGATATATATGTATTTGGGTATCTAGGAAAAAAGGATATTCAAGCAAAACAAGGAAAGGTGATGTTAACCGAAGGAAAAACAGGCGCTGCAAAAAATATTGTACAAACAATAGCAACATTTGTGTCAAACACAATTGGACGTGGACGAGACTATTGTATTGTCAGAATCTTTAATTGCACATTGAACAAGAATCAGAACAGCAGTATCTCGATTACTATAGAAATATTTAAATCGCATACAAGTAGTAGATCAAGAAAGAACTGGGACCGCATATGGAAAGGAAAACCATTAGGAAATGTACTCGCAAAGATAGATGTGTCAAACATTCCCATGGGTGTAGTGGAAAAGAAGAAAATGAATCTCTGTCGACTTCAAGAAAGCGTGGGACTAGGAATATACTCTATAGATTACCCAAGAGACTATTCTGGAACAATGAAAAGATCCAGTCTGGTTGATTATTTCAACTTTGACAGAACGAAGAGCCTATTTTCTGGAATGCAGACTGAAGAGCCCACAATTCTAGAGAATACGAAATCAGTCGGAAATAATGTCTTCACTACTATACAAACGAGAGGTGGAAATGTCGTGAGAACAAAAATATACAACAAGATTGTCTCAAACTTTGAAGCGGGGGATGTACAAAAAGTATTCGGAGGGCATCTGGCTGATTTTGTTGATTCCAAATCTGAACGTTTGCGAAATACATTTTCACACCCGGATGTGCAAAAAAGAGGATGTACTAGAGTTGAACTTTCAATATACGGAGACCACAACCATTTGTCAGGAACACATATTCTAGAAGAAACTGTAGAAGAACTCCCGGGTATATTCTACATACAACCAGCAAAAAATCAATGGGCAAATCTAGCAGAGAATATTAATAGAAATACGATTATGCTAGACAGAGTTCAAAATACATTGTACATTGTTTGGTATTGTAACACTCACACTGGTAGAATTGTAGGGACTTCATTCTCACCAAAAGTATCATGGAAAAAAGCAAAGAAGTATGCTGTGTCAGCATTTGGCTTTCGTCGTTGCCCAATATTTGTGCTTGATATACTGCGATACGAAAATGGAAAATTTCTATTTGCTCCACTAGAATGCTACACCAAAGAAAAAGATACGAAAACAATCCTTTGTGGTCAAAATCCTTCCAAGGCTAGAACAACGAAGATAGAACCAACAGACTACCTCCCACCAACAAATTGTGTAGAGTGGATATGGTAGAGAAAGGGGAAGAATAGAATAGGTGATGAGAAGCCTCCATTTCAAATTCTTCGACAAGAAACAGATAGAAAGATATCAATGAACTCCACCAAGAAAAGAGAAAAAATAATTGCACAGATATTTGAAGAAGAGGAAAAGGGAAAATGGGTAGAGGTGAACAAAAAAGTACAGGAGAAAGTTTGGGAGGAAAAAGAAAAGGAGTTGAGTGAGTTGGAAAAAACATATGAGAAAATTAGAAAGAGAATAAAAAAGATTAGAAAACGAGTAGAACAATTGTATTGTGATTTTCCCGATTGTATATAATATGTTAGTCGCATACCTATTGGAAAATACTATCTGGTGGGGTTTGCAAATTATACCAAGGAAAAATATGATTGAAAAATTTGCTATTTGAAAAACGATGCCGGTGATATCTCAGCATGCTTGATTCGATGAAGTTTTAGTATTCTTGATTCTGTGGTATCTCAGTATGCTTGATTTGATACTGTTTCAGTATTCTTGATTCTGTGATATCTCAGCATGCTTGATTCGATGCTGTTTCAGTATTCTTGATTCTGTGATATCTCAGTATTCTTGATTTGATGATATCTCAATATCTCTGGTTTGCTGCAAGTTCAGTATTCTTGATTTGATGATATCTCAGTATTCTTGATTCTGTGATATCTTAGTATTCCTGATTCGATGCTGTTTCAGTATTCTTGATTCTGTGATGTCTCAGTATTCTTGATTTGATGCAAGTTCAGTATTCTTGATTTGATTATATCTCAGTATTCTTGATCCTGTGATATCTCAGCATTCCTGATTCGATGCTGTTTCAGTATTCTTGATTTGATTATATCTTAGTATTCTTGATTCTGTGATGTCTCAGTATTCTTGATTTGATGCAAGTTCAGTATTCTTGATTCGATGCTGTTTCAGTATTATTGATTCTGTGATATCTCAGTATTCTTGATTTGATGATATCTCAATATCTTTGGTTTGATGATATCTCAATATCTCTGGTTTGCTGCAAGTTCAGTATTCTTGATTTGATGATATCTCAGTATTCTTGATTCTGTGATATCATAGTATTCTTGATTCTGTGATATCTCAGTATTTCTTGATTTGATGCTATTTCAGCATCCCTGGTATTTTGATATCTCTGACTGGGTGATATTTCAACACGCAGCTCCACAAACATTACCAGAACCCCATTTTGATATATCTCTACCGAAAAATATGTAGAGACACATCTGAAGTTTGGTAAGTCCTCTTGCTAGCATGTCCTAGGAAAAAACATTACGAGAACCCCGTTTGGTATACCTCTACCAAAATGAAATGTAAAGATGCACCTGAAGTTTAGCAAGTCCTCTTTCGGTGAAATTTCCCCAATCATCTGAATCGAAATCTCAACATTCTGTCCAAATAACATCAACATCAGGCTTTCTTGTAGGAGTATTTCTGTCATTTCCAATACTGAGCAAGATATGTTTTTTCTTTCCATCCCCTAGATACTTTTCCATTTCTCTTTGTAGGTAGTAGCCATATATCCCTACTTCTTTGTTGTCAATCATCACATGTAGATATATTCTATCTTCCCAACGAACTTTCGTTCTAGAATATTTGCATACTTTATATGTTGTTTTCGGAATATCTTTGACATGTTTTGTAGAACTCGGAGGAGCCGTTTGTTCAATACTATTTTCTACTATATCATCTAGTACTGTAATTGCTAATCTGGCTTTCTTCTTTGTAGGTGTTGTCTTCTCTTTTCCAAGGTGTACTAGAATTGGTGACTTCGTTTCTTCTGTAACTTTCTTCATTTCTTTCTCCAGATAGTACACAAAAACTGGAACATCATTTTCTTCAAAGTACAAACATGGTATTGTTTTCTTTCTGTACCGTACACACTTCCTGCACATGTAGTCACCCTCTGGCATAGAGATACAACTCACTGCCTTTTTCACTTTTTCATCACAATCCAACAAATATTCATTTGACTCTAGATACTCCTTTTCACTTTGTAGTAAAGTTTTTCTCTTTTTGCTGCAGTTAATCTCCAATATCTTTGTCGGATTCCATTGTATTGTTTTTCCACTCCATGTATTTTCTGTAGGAGGAAATATTTCCACTAGTACTTTGTCTAGTATGCATGAACGTGAGTCGCTCCAGTTATCATCAATTGTGAGTCCAAGTTCCTCTACTTGTTTACAAATCCTCTTCAATCCTTCAGTAGCATAGACTTCGTTTTTCAAATAGCAAATTTTTGAATCATAATTTTTCTTGGTATAATTTGCAAACCCCACCAGATAGTATTTTCCAATAGGTATGCGAAACCTCCCAAACTTTCTCCTGTACATTTTTGTTCACCTCTACCCATTTTCCCTTTTCCTCTTCTTCAAATATCTGTGCAATTATTTTTTCTCTTTTCTTGGTGGAGCTCATTGATATCTTTCTATCTGTTTCTTGTCGAAGAATTTGAAATGGAGGATTCTCATCACCTCTTCTATTCTTCCCCTTTCTCTTCCATATCCACTCTACACAATTTGTTGGTGGGAGGTAGTCTGTTGGTTCTATCTTCGTTGTTCTAGCCTTGGAAGGATTTTGACCACAAAGGATTGTTTTCGTATCTTTTTCTTTGGTGTAGCATTCTAGTGGAGCAAATAGAAATTTTCCATTTTCGTATCGCAGTATATCAAGCACAAATATTGGGCAACGACGAAAGCCAAATGCTGACACAGCATACTTCTTTGCTTTTTTCTATGATACTTATGGTGAGAATTATGTCCCTATAGTTCTACCAGTGTGAGTGTTACAATACCAAACAATGTACAAAGTATTTTGAACTCTGTCTAGCATAATCGTATTTCTATCAATATTCTCTGCTAGATTTGCTCATTGATTCCATTGATTTTTTGCTGGTTGTATGTAGATTATACCCGGGAGTTCTTCTACAGTTTCTTCTAGAATATGTGTTCGTGACAAATGGTTGTGGTCTCCGTATATTGAAAGTTCAAATCTAGTACATCCTCTTTTTTGCACATCCGGGTGTGAAAATGTATTTCGCAAACGTTCAGATTTGGAATCAACAAAATCAGCCAGATGCCCTCCGAATACTTTTTGTACATCCTCCGCTTTAAAGTTTGAGACAATCTTGTTGTATATTTTTGTTCTCACGACATTTCCACCTCTCGTTTGTATAGTAGTGAAGACATTATTTCCGACTGATTTCGTTCTTTCAAAGTTGAAATAATCAACCAGACTGGATCTTTTCATTGTTCCAGAATAGTCTCTTGTGTAATCTATAGAGCATATTCCTAGTCCAACGCTTTCTAGAAGTCGACAGAGATTCATTTTCTTCTTTTCCACTACACCCATGGGAATGTTTGACACATCTATCTTTGCGAGCACATTTCCCATTGGTTTTCCTTTCCATATGCGTTCCCAGTTCTTTCTTGCTCTACTACTTGTATGCTATTCAATTATTTCTATAGTATTCGAGATACTGCTGTTCTGATTCTTGTTCAATGTGCAATTACAGATTCTGACATTACAAAAGTCTCGTTCACGTCCAATTGTTTTTGACACAAATGTTGCTATTGTTTGTACAATATATTTTGCAGCGCCAGTTTTTCCTTCGGTTAACATCACCATTCCTTGTTTTGCTTGAATATCCTTTTTTCCTAGATACCCAAATACATATATATCATCGATGAAAGCTTTTTCTATCCCTGGGATCGATCGCAGTTTTGTTATTCCACTATTCCCCTTTGTGTAGTCCACCTTTGAAATATCTGATACCAGGTTATTGTCGTAGGCATTTTCGTTTGCTATATAGTATGCTAGATATCTGCTCGAGCGAATCCCCAAGGTGCTCCCGTCTATCTCCATGTTTCTTTCTTTGGTAGCTTTTGCTGAGTTCATTGTATATAATATAGGTTTAGATTAAATTTCTACTTTCGGTGAAAATATGTGATTATCTGTATTGATTTGTGACAAAAACTTTGTTCAACCAATCGAGTATTTCTTGTCTTTCTTTTTCAGCTGTATGTCTAAGTTTTTTCAACTGCATATATGTGTTTGCGATTTCATACAGATCTTTCCTTTTCTGCGTGTCATGTTTTACTTTTGTCTAAAGATCCTCGAATCTATTTCGTAATTTATCCAGAATATCTTCTGTACTATCTTCGGTGTCATTTTGATCTGTACTATCATCTGACATTTCTCGTGTATCGTCGGTGTCATTTTGGTCTTCTTCTTGGTCTTCTTTTTGGTCTTTCTTGATTTTCAATATTCAATCTAATCCCTGTAATTGTTTTTGTAATTCATTGACATTTCTCCCCCATCTCATCCCTGCTGCTATTTTTGCTCTCGGTGTCCTACCTCCCGGAGACAATTTGTTTTCTTTCTTTGGCCTACTGGGGTTTTCAATTTGTCCTGCAAATCTTTGATATCTTTTCCCCACTTGATAACTGTTTGATTGCTTGTGCCATGATCGAGTGTGATATGTATAGTGATGATGAGGATGATTGCTTTGCTCCTTCTGATTTTGTTTAACTGCCGAGACTAGACCCAGAGTTGATGCCGTTTTGAATCGTGTGATTGGACAACTTCGTCGAAAGTAGCTTCGCCGAAAGTCGAAAAATAAAATTATTGCGCTCTCCTAAAAAATGATATGCAGAGCGATGATGAAGACTACTGCCCTACTGTTATGTTATTAAAATGACAAAACCGGATTGATTAGTAGTATAATAAGTCAGGGTATCAGGCGAGTTTCCCTGAGCGGGGTGCTTGAGAAAACTAATGAAATATGTTGGTGTTGATTTAGGCGTGACTTACATTTAGATCTTAGTGATATAAATGAGTGTAACGTGTGAGTCCCCTCTGGCATGTTATAATTCATATGATTGTTCGTGCTTCCTGAAGTTACAGAGTTTCTATTTCAATCGATTTCTTATTTGCAAGCGTGTCTTTATTTGCAACTTCATGTTCACCAGCCCATGTCGAAATCGGGTATTTAAGCGAGCAAATATAACGCAGGAAATCAATTACTGTATATACATCGATACATCGACCAGTGCACATCGTACCTATACACATGTAACAACCATTTTTACAGAAAAAAGTTAGCCTCGTTCGAGGCTTGAACACATGACTTTCTGATTTCAAGTCCAATGTTCTAACCACTGAACTATAACGCTACTTGAGGAAATAGTATACTACTATTTATTATGAGGCAAAAAAACTGAACATATTTGAACGCAACGCAAGATGGATCAATAAATATGTAATCCATCTTGTCTCACGTGTAACTTAACATTGGCTGATGTAATACTGTATGTTATCAATATGAAACTAATACTTCGTCTTAAAACAACCAGATCTCGACTTGTTATTTAGCGATTGATGAGTTTGTGTGTGCGCGTTTGTTATTACGTAATGCCTATTTAGTGTTAAAAATGATACATCATACCCGTAAATAGCCGTGGTCTAGAGGTTCAGAGTACATCCTACAAAACTGACAAGGCTGTGGTTCAAATTCCGTTCCTGGCAACTATTTGTGTTATCGCATATATTCTGAAACCGTATATTTATCAATGCTACCTGTACGGAGGCTAAATAAAAATGTGAAATTTTACACATCGATTTCTACTTATATACCGACTTTTGGGTGTTTGTCGATTTGAAAAATCTTCACACGTGACTCATTCAATTTCATGAGCTATTACTAGTTAAAATAGGGTCTGTGTAGCTTTAAACAATAGTCATTCACTTCATCATAGCGACAAAAATCACTCACTTCATCATAGCGACAAGTCATTCACTTCACCATAGCGACAACAGTCTTTCACTTCACCATAGCGAGCACGTAAAATGATTGCATCGATTACACAGAAAAGAAAGGATATTTGACGTTAGTTCAGACTATAAATTAAATAGTTGAATTTGCTTTTAAAATAAGTATAAAAGTCGAACAGGAAATGCAGCTTTCGCAGAACACTGTAATCCCAAAAACACACAAAAAGACAAACATGAATGTCAATGTTAATTAAGAATAAAGGCATATGACGTCACAAACGCAAACAGGGTTGACAATAGGGCTTCCGCTTTGGAACGGTCAGTGGCAAAAAAGGGGTTATAAACCAGGTTCTAGGGTGCACCAACCTCGACTTAATTCCTCATAAATAAAGTCATTTTGAGTTGAGCGCTTAACACAAAGAAGGTATTTGCCAAATTGTAAGTGTACTCTTTCAATTTGATTTGCATGAAGCCCCAAACTCCGTTTCCATAATTTAATATTGGAGTTATTAATTTAACAAATAAGTCCAATGTATGCAGAACTGTAAGGTGTTCAAATGTTGATAAATATCTGTTTAACTCAAATATTGCTTTGTGCGCTTGACCGGATAGTGTAATTTGCGCCTGGCTGAAAGCTCCACCTGTAGTAAACACTATTCCCAGGTATGAAAATGTATTTACAATTTCTAACATTATTCCATTTATAGAAAATTATAAATTTCTTGGCAATATACCGCCTTTTCGAAACACCGTTATGTTTGTTTTGCTTGTATTTACCTTTAATTTCCATCTGTTACAATAGCTACATACAATATCTAAAGATAAATGCATATCTCCGGGAGATTTTGAAAATATAATAATGTTATCTGCGTTAAGTAAAATAAACACTTTCAACATGTCAATATCATTCCTTCAGAAAGTAGTCCGCTTGGTCGTTTAAATACATAGAAAAGAGAAAAGGTGATAAAGATTCCCCCAATTTCGTGTAAACAGTTTTCCTAATGTACTAAGTAAAATCACTCTTCTAAAATGTACCTTTTTTATGTATTGGTATTATATAACCATCATTCCATGTGTCCGGAAAGTACCCATTGTCCATTATTTTATTAAGCATGTTTTCTAAATATGAAACAAGTGTATCTATACCGTGTATAAAACATCATTTAATATCCCGTCTGATCCTCTAGACCGACCTTGACCTAGTTGTTTAACATTTGCTCTTATGTTTGACCCGGTAATATGAACGTTTAGTTCATCAAACATGATTTGCATTTCAGAGTTGAAAAACCTGTCATTAAATCAATTATATCTTCATATGCTTCAAAGAATGAGTCGCTAGGATTGTTAATTGCTTTGAAATACTCTCAAACTTGTCAGTCGATACATTTTTTGCTTATTTAAAGAAACCGAATCTTTCAAGAATTTCGTGGTAATTGTTTTATCAGTGGGAATAATCATCTGGAAGAATGTTATTCAGTATGAGAAATATTCTATGCTGAAACAAAATCACATTGATTCCGAATTATTGAATTAAATTCGCCTATATACATGAAATTACAGTTATCATTTGTTAAGTTTTCAATATAAATCATATTTTCCAAGAAAATGTCATCAACGTTTGAATCAACAAAAATATTCCTACTGGAATTTTATAGTACAATAAAACAAACACACACGTATAAGTCATAGTCAAAATTAAACATCTTTCCATCTAATTTAATCCGTATATAATCATTGTAAAATACAAGGTATTAGGATCGTCTGCATATATATCCCTAACATATATAATAACACAGCCTAAACATCTAGTAGTTGTTTTCATTTATGTTGAGTTTAGTTCATAATGTGAAAATCCATTTACACCAAAAGCAGACATATAACATCATTGTCTTTTTAAAATTAACTATAAATTACAGTAGTATAAAAAGTCATCGAACGACTGTGGTAGCCCTATTGTCAACCATTTTGTGTTTGTGATGTCCTTTGCATTTATTATTGCTTTTGCCTTCTTGTTTGTCTGTTTGCGTGTTTGTTTCTGTGTTTTGTGGTTGACTGTCCTCCTTGAATGATACTTTCCCTGTCCGATCTTTTTATATTTCTTTATATACACGTTGAGTATTAAGCATTGTTCTAGACTGTCCATCTCATTGTCATATTCAGTATTCAAAATAAATCAAACATAATTTTCTATTTCTGTTCATATGTTTGTATAGTGTTACTTATGTTTACTGTCCTCCTTGAATGCTACTTTCCCTGTCCGATCTTTTGATATTTCTTTTTATGGTTAAGGAATGATTCGATATTTTGATCTTTCCATAGTCAGTGAATACCATTAGGCTAGTTTAAGGTGCGTGGAGCAGGAGAACGTCAATACGACGTTACGCCTTACTTCATACAAACAAAACAAGTTCATCAGACGAATTAAAAATTTACTGCATCTTGTTTCATGGGAATTAAGGAGTAACAAGACGTAATAGTTTATTGCAGCATGTGCAGTAAAATGCAAACATAGTCATTAAACGCATGATAACTCTTATCTATAACAATTAAATAGTAATAATTTCTATATTTATCATTTCTACGCCAATGTTACAAACATTTAAGTTAAAATCAGGTCGTAGGTGAAAATCAAAATGTTAGCTATATTTTGATCGCCATTTTGAATTTAGAGCCTTTTCCTACAAAATGTAATCAAATAGTTTTAGACACCATGATAAACATTTTAGTATCTAGTAATCAATGTGGTAGTAAACAGCTCACCTCATTAAGCTGGTCGAAAATTGAAAAAAAAAAGAAAAAATCTAGATTGTTAGCATTTTCCCCTGTATTTGTTGTTGTTGTTAATTAATTATTTCATTAAAACATGATATATCGTTAAAAACAATTGAATATTCAACTTATTATATATATTTCGTATTTATCGACTTCGGCCGTTTCCAAATGTCTAATCTCATACTCTTTTATTACATAGTCTTGATTTATAACTACTACATCAAATTTACATTAAATTTACACACATTAATGGCCACATTAGGTTGGTAGGTGACATACTTTAGATGGAAAACCCTTAAACATAACACTAATTGCAGCTATTATAGAAATCTGAAGTTCAAATTAAAGAAAGACGAATATACTGTAAAATCGGTTTAGTTCATAGATATCGCCTATGTAATGAACACAATCTTCTAATTTATAAATTGTTCTTAGAATCCAGGCTTTATTCCCCTAACAAGTTAACAAATACTGAAAAGGGGATCCTTTGGAAGCAAAAAACACAAACAAAAGGCTTGTTAACTATAATTGAATGTATCTAACGTGGGTCACGTCACGTAATTGCATTTATCGTGAAACTGGCAAAAAATGGCATACATTTAAATATAGATATAAAAATTGAACAGGAAAAGTAGCATTCAAGGACGACAGTCAACCACAAATACCCAGAGAAACAAAGAACAACCCCAAAGATGAACAAAATGCCAAATAAGACATCACAAACACAAAAGGGTTGACAATAGGGCTACCGCCTTGGAACGGTCAGTGGCGAAAAAGGACGCTGTGGGTTTAAACCAGGTTCTAGGGTGCATCAAACCTCACAAGTATCTTGCTGTCATCCCAATAAAACGGGACATTGTAAATAAAAAATTCCCCTCATGAAATATTCTCTAACCAACAAGACAGCATTAATAGGCAATATAAGTAAAACACAAAGATCCTTGTTATATACAAATACAAAAAACAATACCATACCATAGAAACAATACCATTAAAAGCCATTATTCATCAATCACGCTTTTTATAGAACAATATACTGACATGTTAATACGTGATGTGGATATATTATAATTAGTTCATCTGAATCATATATGTTAATCAAATAGTAATGAAATGTATGTTTGTATTGAGCCTAACAATGAAACATTGTTGTAACTACATACGATTAGAGAAGAAGGTACAACAATCTTGCATTAAACCCTCGTTATGTATGTTTAAAAATGTATTTTCTTTATTTCGGAATATTCCAAGAAACACCTGTTTACTTCTGGGGTGGGGCTACTTTAAGGCAAACATTTGACAAAGAGTAAATACTCAGTGAATATATATTTAAGAAATGTTAGCTCACCTGAGCAAAAGCAAATTGAGCTAATGTGATCGCATTGTTTTTATTTACATATTTTTTATTTACATCCATAATTAGCCCATATGTAAGTTTGTTACACAATCAGCTATACAATTCTTTCTAAATAAACAAATACTAATAAGCAAGGTTTGAATTGGATTTTATAGTCGCACCAACAGCTTAGGTCACATGGCGACTTTCCAGCTTCCATTGATGGAGGAAGACCCCAGGTGCCCCTCCGGGCAATTTTCGTGCACGGGCGGGCACCTGGATAGAACCACCGTCGTTCCGCAAACCAGCTGGATAGCTTCCTCACATAAAGATTCACTAATAAGCAAGAAATCGATAGAACCGTTGGATGATTCCGCATATAAGTGCTCATGTAAAATACAATCGGTTGAATAAAATGTTGGAGGAGTTGAGCGGACAAGATGTATATTTGAAAAACTTCAAAGTCCCGTAAAACCGCCAAAAATCATTCAACTGGAACATCCTTACCACTAAGTGCTACTAGCTATTATAGTTATACTTCCTATAAAAATTCTTGAATATCCGGCGAAAAATGTTGAAGTTGAGCGGACAAGCTTTTCATCTTAAAACATTCAAAATCTCCGCCAAAAAGCTTTCAACCAAATCGCCCTTACAATATGCACTACTAAAACTCATG
This sequence comes from Cyrtodaria siliqua, assembly GCA_037043455.1. NCBI lineage: Eukaryota > Metazoa > Mollusca > Bivalvia > Adapedonta > Hiatellidae > Cyrtodaria > Cyrtodaria siliqua. Next base: position 57,756 of record JAWPHD010003640.1, on the reverse strand, counting down.
CTAATACATCCTATAAATTTTCTGGAAAATCGGATGAAAATTTCGGGAAGCATGAAAATCATCGAGGTAGTCCCTATCAATTTAGGTCGACTCTGCATATCCCAATTGTATCTATCTAAAACGTCTTCAGATTGGTTACGCCATACTAGCATGTCGCGCCTTAGATTTCCGCAAAGAGGAATTTGAAATTAAATTCAATCGTACTACGCAAATTCAACCGTTCTACGCATATTACCAACTTTTCATAAAAATCCGTATACGGCCCGCTTTAATTCGAATTCTAGTGCCTGCAGCAGCACAAACATCTCCAAACGTTTAACTTCCTGTCTTACTGCCGTTAAATAACACGTTAAACAATATTATGCTAAAACTTATGAAAACACTAGGAACTTTTTGTGTTGGTCTATTAAATATTCAGGAGACAATCTTGATAAAATTGGCAATAAACGTTAAGTTTCATCTTATGACGTATGACTTCTCTACACTTTATACAACTTTGTGGTTTTCTGGGCTATTTTTTTTTTGTATTTATATATACACGAGCATCTTTGTGTTTTACTTATATTGCCTATTAATGCTGCCTTGTTGGTTAGAGAATAGTTCACTTTCATTTACACTGTCCCGTTTTCATGAGATGACAGTAGGGTAAGTGTGAGGTTTGGTGCACCCTAGAACCTGGTTTAAAACCCCAGCGGCCTTTTTGTGCCACTGACTGTTCCAAGACGGTAGCCCTATTGACAACCCTTGTGTGTTTGTTATGTCTTATTTTGTCTTTTATTCATGTTTATATAAAGTTGTTCTTTGTTTCTGTGTGTGTTTGTGGTTGGCTGTCGTCCTTCAATGAAAACTTTCTAGTTCGATTTTTATATCTATGTTGGATAGCTAGGTGAACGCCTCAGACCTATTTGGTCTCTCGTGTGGTTATATAAATAAGAACAGAAAGCCAGATTTTCAATTGCGCTACATTGCACAACAATTGAATTCATTGCGCTACATTGCACTACAAGTGAATTTCGTCATGCACGTTTGGATAGCTTTAGGTCTGATTGGCTGTGCCATTGGTATGTTGTTTTGTGTTGTTTATGTGCTAGTGGTGTTTAAGTAGATACACGTTAATCTTGATTGTACTTTTAATTTGTCTAGATGAGTTTGATTGTTATAAATTATTACTTATAATGATTTTAATATTTCTAAGCATTTTTGTTTCTTCATATAACTAATCATGCTAATTGTTGATTATATTGCACTGGTATTTTATTTAAAGCAAAGTTAAAATAACGAAGACAAATAAATGGAAAAATCTAAATTTTATTTACCTTTTATTGAAATAAATGCAAGCAGATTTAAAGTCAATATGATACTTGATTGCTAAATTAAGGTGCTAATTTTGGTAACTTCTTCAAGAGTGCCGTGTGTCGCGTTAACGTCTTCTTGACGCAATCCATTTTTCAATGTTCAAAGATTTAACAGTTTTTAAATTTATAAATTTCTGAACGATATTCGACTGACATTTTATATTTATAGTTACATACGTTTACATTAAAATATGATTTTGTGTATGTTCAGTTACATTACGGAATTATTGTAGACTATAAAATTATATTCATGAAATCAAAACGTGACTCACTTATTTTTGAAAAGAAACATATAAAAAAAATATAGTGCATATAAAATACTGAAGTGTCGAATTTAGTTGCAAATTTAAGTGATACAGTGTCAAAAGACACAACACTGCATTTCAGCATAGACCTACATGGGTATTTATATCCATAATTTCAGCTACGCCACATGGTACAACGTGTCCAAGTCAGAAACCAGTTCAGATAGGAACATGCCCGCCTAATTGGGCATGCTGGAGAAATGGCGGAACGTGCATCGGACCTCTCTGTTGTAGAAGTTATTGTCCACCTGGATGGGTGGCGGTGTGGACGTCTTGTAATCCACCGTCAATGTGCGAGGGAAACGGAGTTGGAAAGTGCTTCGGGTCAATCTGCTGTATGCCACGCACTACATACTAAAGAGAATCTTTCAGAGAAAAGTGAATTGATTTTCTGTGGATTTGGGGACTTTTTTATTTGACTACTTTAAGGGTTTTAATAGACTGGCTACCGTCGCAGTGGTTATAGTTTATTTTATTTTTATGCAATCTGAATAAAAACAAACTAATGCTACCATCCTTTTCCAACCACATTTGCTTTATGCCAGAAATGCAAAGCTAACTATTGTTTTGTTTTTAACATTTTATTTCAAATATCAAGTTTACATACCTTTTTAAACGGACAGCATGTATGTGATTTTTACGACCTCATACAATACATGCAAGGGGAACTTAATTCAGAATTTATATTCTATGACAGCTAAGGTTGTTTTACATAGCTGGACGGCAGCCAGTCTAATGATTGTAATGGTTCTTATTTTAGAAGAGAAATAAATATGTGTGAAAAACACACAGAAATGAAACAGAAAGAAATGTTAAATATATATATGTTAACCAGAAACAAATACAGATAAAAAAACGTAACTATTTCATTCGCAAGGAATATATTGCGTTGTTGTTCATTGCCTTCATACATTTCTGTATACTAGAGTTGTGTGTTTGCATTTCACTTTTGAAATGTTTCCATGAACTGTCATGAAAGTTTTGCAACCTAAGTTTGACATTTACACATCAACTTAACATAAACCTATGGTTTACTTTAGCAAGATAATATGGAAAAAACTAAAACAACAATTATATATGTACGAAAAGACATGCGAAATATTAATATGTTAACGTTAGCGTTTCGACGCCATGTAGTTATATTCAGTAGTTTTATACTAAATTCTAATACACTCGCACTATATAGCCTAGTTTAAAATATCTCGTTATATTCAACGATATATCACTGTAACGTTTGCATGGTTAAGAGAATAAGCAAGACAAAGCGAAATATATCACTGTAACGTTTGCAAGGTTAGGAGAGTAAGCAAAGCAATACGAACGATTTCAGATATTGCGTTATTTTCACAATGTAGGGGTATTAGAATAGAAATAGAACATCTTTTATGGTGAATTATCATGTAATATATCACGGATTGTCGTTCAGTTGTAAACACTAATTTCACGAATTTATTGTTTACAACTGAACGACAAACCGTGATATATTACACGATAATTCACCGTAAATGATGTTCTATTTCTTAAATGAAACCAGAGAGGTAAAATTCTATTATTGCCTCTGATTAAAGATCTCCGCCCATGTTTTGTTTCATGAACATGTATGTTTACTTCAATTGAAATCAATACACAACAATAGATATTTACAATTCACACATTGCAATATCGTTGAAAAGCGAGAATAATATTTTATTTAATGACGTAGGAAACTTTGAACAGGTAAATTAATCCACAGGAAAATGTATTTATCAATTATCTGGCAATAGTTGTGCAGCTAAACAATTCAGATTTACCTCATTTCCCCGTGCAGTCACGCAGTGGTAAAAGTAGTATCTACGTCATGCAAATACTACTTATTTTTACGTACAACTTAGTAGGGGTTTTAAATATATGTTTCTCTCCGGGACTATCAAGAAATGTTTATATGATGTTTAAGAGTTAAATTTGTTAATTCATAATACTACAAAAAGGGTGGTCATTCATCTTTAAACGAACAACATACTGTATAAAAGATACACGTTTTCAGTGTATCTCTGGAACTTATTCCTCATAAACAACAACGAAAGCAAGAAATCAACACCATAGCTAGAACAAGCAAAGGCGTAAAATAAGTGCAGAGAGAAAATAATATTTTACATGAAGCTTAAACAATACTGAGATGGAGTGTTGCTCGTCATCAATTGCAAGCCCCCAATTTTTATTTATTTTTATTACCAGACACTTCTTGGCCTGGAGTACAAACCTAAGGACCACATCTTTCTAAAATACATGCTCGATTGCGCCAGTAAGGTTGCTTTCTACTAAACATTTTATTTTCAAGGAGTAGAACCTCGCTCCGTTATGCATTTACACATTCACACGTATACGTTTGATTTCTGTGTCTTTTATCACAGCTAGGCGCCCTGCCGTAATTCCTCCGATGATTGTCTGTCCTTGATTGTTCGCAAATATTTCTCCCTATATATATATACAATTATCAAAGAAATATAAGGTATATAGATAAGAAAAAAAAGAATACTATATTAAAGTATACGACGTTTGTGCACCTTATATAATATACCGTTTAAAGATATACAGTCTAAGGATGACGCGAAATATAAATGTTGTTGATCTTTTTGAATCACTTGTAAAGGTGTCACTAACCTCTGAGATTAAACAACGTGATAATACTATAATGAATTTATGATGTGAGTATGTAGTGCGAGTTGATGCATGTGTTAGGATGCGTGTCTCCAGTGGGAGTTAATGATCATAAAATGCCTCCGATGAAGTTTGATGGTATGATGGCCACCACTGAGATTTGTTGAGGTGATATGCCTCCGTAAGAAAATTGATGCCCGTCCAAACACGTGTTCCCGTGGATGACCGTCCAAACACGTGTTCCCGTGGATGACCGTCCAAACACGTGTTACCGTGGTTTGCCTCCGCAACTTCCTAACCTATCTGTGTATGTACGGTTTTACAGCTGGTTTACACCCAGTTGGTTTATAGTGTCCAGATGGTTTAGGCTGTAACGATCCATACTTTTAAAACCAGACAATCTCATACAATCTGTGTTACACATTATCATTATTATTAAAATATGTTAATCATATATATCATTTTGTCACAAAAAAATATCGAGTAGAGCGTATTGGTCGTACATAGCTTTGTAAGCACTTGGCGACATATGTCAGTCACATGCTAATCCATTGTTCAGTTGAAACAAATTCACCAGTTGCATGATATATTCATGTATCACGGAAAAGCGTGCAATTGTATAGGACCGGTCGAGTGAGTTCGGCAGGGCCGTTCAATAAGTTTATATATGCGTTAATGCATGTAAAAGTATAGGTATTTTACTATCTATCTTTATAAAGGGAAAAATTATGTAAGGGTCCTTTCGTGTATAATTTTAATACTGCGCATTTAACCACGTGTACCACGGAATGAACGTGGGAAATAATGTTTTGGGCGGAACGTTGGTTATAAAATGCATTGTTCTCCAGTCATGGCGGAGATTGTTTGAACGTTGCTTTGTTTGCGCAGAAGTTGGAAACGGCGAAATTCACAGGCAATATGTCAGTATTTATTTTATGAAATTTCATCGTACATTTGTATTCAGTGTACGTCGCCATCGTGTTTGGTGATGTTACAACATCCGGTTAGCTTTTATGTTTCTCAGACATTAACTTGATACACTAGCAGATGATTCAGAACATATATGTCGAAAATATTATCTAAATGCTTCACACACTTCTCGGCAAGTCCATATAGTGTAATCGTCCAAACTGCCGGCAGCAAAAGAAAGGCACGCTTTATTATTGTTACAGGCTCTAGCAACAGTACTTTAAATAAAAGCAATAATCTTGTCTTTAATAAGTTTGTGCGGTAAAATTGTATATAGTGTTAAATTATCATAAGTACTTTTTCATTAAACTTGACGTTTATCAGTGTAAATAAAGAAATCCTCGCCATGGCCTATTCTCTAACCAACAAGGCAGCATTAAAGCTACAGACCATCTATATTAACTGGTAATAACTCATGAATATGAATGAGTCACGTGTGAAATAGTTTCAAATCGACGAACACCCCAAAAGTCGGTATATAAGGCAGAAATCGATGCGTAAAATATTACATTTTTAATTAGCCTTCGTACAGGTAACATCGATAAATATACAGCTTCAGAATATATGTGATAAAAAAAGTACTTGCCCGGAACGGGATTTGAACCGCAGCCGTTGCGCTTGTAAGTTTTGAAGGCCGTACATTTAACCACTAGACCAATGCTATTTATTGGTTTGTTCTAGCATTATTAACACTAAATAGGCATTAAGCAATAACTAGCACACAAACAAACTCATCATGCGCTAAATAAAAAGTCGATATATGGTTGTTTTGAGGCGGAATATTGGTTTCATATTGATAACATATAGCCTTACACGGCAATATCCTGGTTTAGCCCCAATTGGGGCTAAAGTTTTGACCTCTAAATTCTGACATTCGGCTAACCTATAAATCACATTGCAATAATGCTACATTCGGATAGCTTTTAATTTTATCCCTATATCATTCGGATTACTTGGTTGTTATGCTATTGTTTAACGGTATACAGTTGACATATACTGAAAGTGAGAAATACCATGTGCCTGAAAGAAACACGAAATAAAGCGTATAATCACTGTAATACTGTTTAGAAAGCATGCGGTGATATATTTCGTAAAATACACACACTCATATGCGCTTTATTCCGTCGATATTTAGTTTTATCTTCGTCTCAATACCTCCATGGATAACGGTATACACAATCTTTGAACTCACCTGCCGTTCATTACGGAATAAACCGCATACATAGAAGTCGACATTTACTAAAAATGACAATTATCCTGTACTAGAATTTAACACGAAATAAATCGTATATTCACTCTTATACTGTTTAGAAAGCATACGGTGATACATTTCTAAAATACACACACTCATATGCGGTTTATTCCGTAGATCGTTAGTTCTAAAGGGTATACAAAATCTTTCACCTCACATCATGTTATTACGGAATAAACCGGATACATAAACGTTGACATGTACTGAAGGTGACAATTAGCATGAAGTGAAATAAACACCAAATAAAGAGTATATTCACTCGAATACCGTTTAGAAGACATACGGTGATATATTTGTAAAATATACACACTCATATGCGCTTTATTCCGTGCATAAATACTTCCATCTTCGTTCAGTAGATCGAAAGTTAAGGTTATATAAAACGTTCACGATAACTGGTGAGTATTTATCAACTATCGTGAACGGTTCTTTGTGAAACTAATGCATGGGCATGATTTTCTTGTAAATTAAATTAATACACTATACTCCTGGTTTAGCCCCAAGTTCTATGCAAATCGCATGCCATTTTACATACACTTGGGGCTAAAGTTTTAGCCCCAACTGCATGTAAAATTACACTGGATTTGTATAGAAATTGGGGCCAAAACTTTAGCCCCAAGTTCACATTTGAAGACACTTCACTACCCCCAAAACATTACCATGCCCCATTTTGCTGAAGAAATTTATCCCCCGAAGAAAACCCTCTTCCCGGGAATACTTCCCTTCAGTAGCATTACATATAAATGATGCTTAACAACTAATTTCCTCGCCCTATATATACTCCTGGTTTAGCCCCAATTTCTATGCAAATCGCATGCCATTTTACATACACTTGGGGCTAAAGTTTTAGCCCCAATTGCATGTAAAAATACACTGGATTTGTATAGAAATTAGGGCTAAAACTTTAGCCCCAAGTTCACATTTAAAGACACTTCCCTACCCCCCAAAACATTACCATGCCCCATTTTGCTGAAGCAATTCATCCCCCGAAGAAAACCCTCTTCCCGGGAATACTTCCCTTCAGTGGCATTATATATAAATGATGCTTAACAACTAATTTCCTCGCCCTATATATACTCCTGGTTTAGCCCCAATTGCATGTAGATTTACAATGCATTTCTATAGAAATTGGGGCTAAAACTTTAGCCCCAACTGTATGTAAAATGGCATGCGATTTGCATAGAAATTGGGGCTAAACCAGGAGTATATAACGGAGGAAGTGTATTGATTTAATGTACAGGGAAATCGTGCACATGCATTAGTTTCACAAAGAAGCGTTCACGATAATTGATAAGTACTCACCAATTATCGTGAACGTTTTATATAACCTTATCTATCGAGGTACTGAACAAACATAGAACTATTTATGCACGGAATAAAGCGCATACGAGTGTGTATATTTTAAAACCATGTTACCGTATGCTTTGTAAACAATGTTGTAGTTGAAATAGGATTCATTTTGTGATTAATGAACGTACATGTCAATTCTGACTTTTCTTATACACGATCTTATATGTATGCGATTTATTCCGTAATAACATGAGGTGAGTTGAAAGATGTTGTACGTTGCGATTTAAATCGAGATATTGTGATTGGTTTCGAGATGTTGCGATTGGTTTCGAGAAGTTGCGATTTTCCACTTGTAGGCAGTAAGAGATGTTGCGATTAGTTTTCACGTGAAGAAAACTGGCGGTTTGCCTTGGCAAACTTTAGGCAAAAATCTTCCTCAAAACTTTAGCCCCAATTGGGGCTAAACCAGGATATTGCCTATTACACCAGGCAATGCTAATTTACACGTCCGACAAGATGGTCTATATATTTATGGATTCATCTTGATTTGCGTTCAAATATATGTTAAGTTATTTTGCCTCATAATAAATTGTAGTTTGTAGACCATTTTCTTAAGCAGCGTTATAGCTCAGTGGTAGAGTACCTAACTTGAAATCAGAAGGTCGTGTGTTCGAGTCACGAAAGAGACAAATCTTTTTTCTTCTGTAAATCATGATGTTACCTGTGTACAGGTACGATGTGCACTGGTCGATATCTATACAATAAATGATGTCCTGCGTTATATTTGCTCGCTTAAATACCCGATTTTGACATGAGCTGGTGAACATGAAGTTACAAATAATGACACGCCTACAAAGAAGAAATCGATTTATATAGAGGGCCTGTAACTTTAATAAGTAAAACACAAAATTGCTGGTGTATATATGAATTTGTTTATATTTAAATATGACTATGAATTGTATCTCAAGCCTGAAATATAAATGAACATGAAGTTTCATGCTTGTAAAGTATTTGATTTAAATCTAATTACCACTTACTTGCCAGATTTGCCTATTAAGACGGTTGTGTTGACGCATTTTTCTCAAGAAATGCAAACTAACCCAGTTTAAACAACACATTAATCTTATTTAAACCATACAATATGTTTTGTAGAAGAAGAAGAAGAAGGTGCTTTATTCACCTCGTAATAGGTCTAGTATGGTCGAGGCCACCCCCATAGAAAAAAATATAAAAAGATCGGACAGGAAAAGTAGTATTCAAGGAGGACAGTCAACCACAAAACACAGAAACAAACAGGCAAACAGACAAACAAGAAGGCAAAAGTAAGAATAAATGCAAATGACATCACCAACACAAAAGGCTTAACAATAGGGCTACCGCCTTGGAACGGTCAGTGGCAAAATAGGCCACTGGGGTTTATTTCAATAATTTACAATAAGTCATAATGACTCATGAACATGTTTTAAGTAGTAAATTGTATAATAACATATATTTAAAATATTTAACAATTTTGAACTAACACAATAGTATATAATATCACTCACATATGGATGTTTATTTTATCCAATAATGCATCCTACTATTTGTATAGTATTCGACAGGAAAGCATATATATAGCATATCTATATATTATAAATGTATACTATTACATATATGTTCATGAATATATTTTTAAAACTACGACATTTTTCTGAGTAGAAGATTACTTCTTAATTCAAAAGCTGTGTAAGCATACATTGCTAACAATTTTGTATCACGATTATTTTCTGATTTAAACAACTCTATGGATTTATGCATATTACTGAGATTCATAAAATACGATTTAAAATATTTGTATACTATTTTTTTTATATAACTTGCCTTTATATAAAAAATGGAATTTCAAGACGATGTTATTCTAAATTTCGGACATAATTAGTATTTAAATAAAAATTAAATTTAAAATCTGACAAATTCGATAAAACATTTCTCGGCTCATGTTATGTAAACGCTCATTCCAGTTTTTCATAAACGTATCATTTAGACGTTGTTTCAACACACGTAGAAAATAATTTGTATCACCAACTCACGATGCATACCATACATCATGAAACCTAAGGTAAAACAATTCATTTCTTATAAGTGTTGCCCAATTTTTTTAATGATGAAAGATATTTAAATAAATTAACATCATATTATAAACAATAAAATTATATTTCCATTCATTTGACTAAAATCTTTAACCAACATTTTATAGCAATACAAATACGACGAGACCGGTAATTCTATCGACCTAATTCCCCATAAATAAAGTCATTTTTAGTTGAGCGCTTAACACCAAGAAGGTATTTGCCAAATTGTAAGTGTACTCTTTCAATTTGATTTGCATGTATGAAGCCCCAAACTCCGCTTCCATAATTTAATATTCGAGTTTTTAATTTATCAAATAAATCCAATGTATGCAGAACTGTAAGGCGTTCAAATTTTGATAAATATCTTTTTAACTCAAATATTGCGTTGTGTGCTTTACCGGATAGTGTAATTTGGTCCTGGCTGAAAGCGCCACCTGTAGTAAATAGAGAATATTATGTCAGTGCCTTTTAATATCAAGTTTATTAGGCGAGGCTTAGAAAACGAAGAATGGCGAGGCTCTGTTCAATTTCGTGCCGAGCCTAATAAACTTGGTAGTAAAAGGCACTGACATAATATTCTATTTATCATGTATAGTATCCACATTTTCTGTATGATTTACTATTATTACCTATTCTCAGAATGTTACGCTTATCGAGGATGCCGCCATGTTGTTGTTTTTTGTTTGTTTTATGACGTCAGGCAACGTGACGTGCATGACGTCAGATAACGTTACGTACAATAAACGTCTAGGGATTCCGCATTGATTTGTTCTATTGGTAAGTGCCAAATAAAGCAAAATTTAATAGGTCACCCCTTTATTGGGCAGAAAAGTGCATATCGGCATGATAAATACTATTCCCAGGTATGAAAATGTATTTACAATTTCTAAAATTATTCCATTTAATGAAAAGTATAAATTTCTTGGCAATATGCCGCCTTTTCGAAACACCATTATTTTTGTTTTTCTTGTATTTACCTTTAATTTCCATATGTTACACTTGTTACAATAGCTACATAAAATATCTAAAGATCATGGAACGACTGTGTTATCTAAATGTTGAGTATTAAGCATTGTTCTAGACTGTCCATCTCATTGTCATATTCTCTATTAAAAAATAATCAAACATAATTTTCTAGACTTTTTTTGCATTTCTCTTCATATATTTGTATAGTGTTACTTATGTTTCAGGAATGGATTCGGTATTTTGATCTTTCCATAGTCAATGAAAAGCATTAGGTTAGTTTAAGGTGCTCGGAGCATGAGAATGTCAAGACGGCGTTACTCCTTACTTCATACAAACAAAACAAGTTCATCAGACAAATTAACAGTACTGCACCTTATTTGATTCAGCTCTGCCCAAAAGTAAATGTTTTAAACTGGGAATTATGGCGCAAAAGACTCAATAGTTATTAACACTCATTTCCATATTTATCATTTTTACGCCAATGTTACAAACAGTTAAGTTAAAATCAGGTGGTAGGTGAAAATTATAATGTTAGCTGTATTATGGGCGCCATTTTGAATTTAGATCCTTTTCCTACAATATGTAATCAAATAGTTTTAGAAACCATGATAAACATTTTAGTATCTAGTAATCAATGTGGTAGAAAACAGCTCACCACCTTAAACTTGTCGAAAAATCAACTTATTACATAATCTTGATTTTTAACTTCTACATCAAATTTACATTGAATTTACACACATTAATGGTCACATTAGGTTGTTAGATGTTAAGCTTAAACATAACACTAATTGCAGCAGTTGAAGAAATCTGAAGTCTTGTTGCTCTGGCTTCTGCCAAGTCATTGAGTACCTTCATTGTGGCTTTCTAGGCTAATGTTTTTTGTATTATATTTACACGAGCATGTTTGTGTTTTACTTATATTACCTATTGATGCTGCCTTGTTGGTTAGAGATTAGATCATGGCGGGGATTTCTTTATTTACACTGTCCTGTTTTAATGGGATGAGAGTAGGGTAAGTGTGAGGTTTGGTGCACCCTAGAACTGGTTTAAACCCCCAGTGGCCTACTTTGCCGCTGACCGTTCCAAGGCGGTAGCCCTATTGTCAACCCTTTTGTGTTTGTGATGTCGTTCGCTTTTATTATTACTTCCGACTTCTTGTTTGTCTGTTTGCATGTTTGTTTCTGTGTTTTGTGGTTGACTGTCCTCCTTTAATGCTACTTTCCAAGTCCGATCTTTTTATATTTCCTCATGATATGAAGCGTTTCCACTGAGGTTTGGTGAGGTGATGTGCCTCCTTATACGAACTGATGACGGGCGAAAAACGTGTTGCCGTTGTTTGCCTCCACAACTTCCTAACCTATCTGTCTAGGTACGGTTTTACAGCTGGTTACACCCAGTTGGTTTATGGTGTCCAGATGGTTTAGACTGTAACGATACATACTTTTATCTGTGATACACAATATCATTATTAATAACATATGTGAATCATACATATCATTTAGCGGTGTTATCAATTTTGTGTATATACGCTGCCAATAGATTATAAATATTATTCCTGCTTATGTTACATAATTATGTATCATTATATAGACAGGGATCTCCTCCCAACTTTAAACAAATGCACATAACATAAGACGTCATCATATAACTCCACCACGTCCACCACGTGGTTCGATGCTCAATCTTACGTATATTAAATCTATAATATTGCCGTTATCTCCAATATAGTTAAAGGCAGAATATGCTTATTAACACATAAACTGAAACAGTTGAAGACGCACTCAGAAGAGTTACAGCTTAGAGAATTTGCCTAGAGCACGAAACTGGTGCAAATTTTAAGAAAGGTCCATACTGTACACAATATGCCGAATAAATATTTGTGTACTATTTACGCTGTATCCTACACATTGCGCCGACGCTAAGCACAACACCGGAAGTGTGTATATCCAAATGTTTTTATTATAGCACAGGTAATGTTTATGTAAAAACAAGAGTTAAAATGTCAGCGTGCCTTTTTAACGAAGCATACTTTTCTAATCAAATGTTTCTATTAACGGCTGGGTATATCGGGGGATTAAATGCACATTTGACGAAAATATTATACACAAATATATGACAAAAAAGTCTCTATTATTTCCGTTAAGGTTAACAATAAGCATATTCTGACTTTAATTTATTATGTCATATTTGACTAACGTATATATATACATATTCAGACAACTGATCGATAAAACACATTGCACCGGAAGTATAGCAACATTGCAATAAAAGATAACGGCCTCCATGAATACGATTTGGTAAAATAAAACACATTAAATAATCTATTATACCTTAAAAGTCCATGGAAACGCACATCTCAACAAAACAAACTGTCAATATCGTCAACACGAGTGATGATTTTCTCCACTGCAAGCTAGAGAACGAGTTAATTTATAACAAATTTAAGTTCAAAAGGTTATTGTGCGCGCTCTTCACGACTTTACCAGTGGTACAACTGAACTAAGGTATCTCACACAAAAGGACCCTTACTTAATCCTGCTACTTTAGAAAGGTGAGCCATAAAATAACTATATCCTTTATACACCTTAAATAAAGATAATATAGCTGAATATAAGGCTATTGGGTGTGTAAACAAATTAAATAAGAGGGGTGTTATGCTTTGTCTACTACCAAGTTCAAGATTGTAAAACATTGCCGTAAACCCGTATTTCGCTCAACACGGGATTCGAACTCGATACCTCCGGATTGACAATCCGTATACATAACCATTAGTCCAACAAGACAATTAACAGTACTTAGATATCTCCTCCCAATTGTTGATGTCGGAGTATATTAACAATAGGTTATATTATAATACAGTTGCACGTGCTTTTTATACTGTTGCACGTGCTATTGTTTGTCGGAGGTATAGTATTGGTTTGATTGGTTAAAATGGATAAATGATTGACAACTGGCGACATGTTAATTGAAATACTACTTTTCATTTTAAGTATATATTGGTTTAATAATGGACTTTGGATTATGTCTCACTGTTATTTCAACAAAACATACACAGTATATATTCAGCGAATACTATTTTAATGTTGGAATTTGTAATCTATATTTTCGGGGGCATTTTATTTTCGAAAGTCTTTGGTGTACGTATGCACTTAGAAACGCATTGAATCACACACACAACCGAGCACATGTCAGGATAATAATAATAATAATAATAATAATAATATAATATGGTAGCAGTATATCGATACAAATAATGCTATTGATCAACTGATTGGATTAGCCCAATGTTCAGGTACTGACCATTTTGGAAAAAAAAGTATCCTGGCTCTGATCTAAATAAACAGACCATCAAATGGTTGGTAAAAGATCCAGCCTTCTCTCACATTCCTGGAAAAAAACTAATCTGGCTGTGAGTCCAATTAGAGAAAAATATAACCTGGCTCCCTCTTCAGTCTATGATAAATGTAGATATACTCCATCAGCCACTGGATTCAACTTGGAAATATTTAACCACAGTCTGGCTACATCCACATCTTCTGCTCAGAGGTTGATCGAAACGCCCATTTGAAATGAGTTAAGAAGACAGTGATAGTATTCATGGTTGTAATACATGTGATATACATATATCATGGTAGCAATACATGTGGCATACATTAGTCATGGTAGTTATAAATGTGATAAATACACTGGCAATGGTGGTAGTAAATGTGTTGTATAAAGTGTTATGAAGTGTGATCATGGTAGTAATTAGGTATACAATGGTCATGGTTATAATTAATGTGGTATACGTAAGTCAGGGTTGTAATAAGGCCATTATGTTCTGATAATTCGTTTTACGAACCCTCCTACGACAAAACAAATGTAGGTATTTTATTTTTTCCGTAGGATATTTGATATTGTATTGTGGTTTTTTACCTCCTCTCAGGTTTATTTGCTTCCCTTCCTCCTACAGCATTTCGCTGACTTGATCGTTCGTAAAACAAATAATAAAAAGTAATGGCCTGCATGTGATGTACATTGGTCATGGTAGTGTGTAAATAATGCAATCCTGTGAGGGTGACGGTGAATATTTATCAACCTTCTGAGGCTATTTATTTTATTATACTGAAAACTATGTTTGAAAAAGATATTCAGTTATTGGTTATTCTAAATATTCCTTTGAAAAAACTGAGAAAACTGTATTACTTCTCACTGTTAGAAAATACATTTCTGAGGATGATTATTTGTGTTCGTTTGGAATCTTCAGCCGTGAACTCTTGAACATTACAAAAATAGACTATCATTCAAGTGACTCACTCCATGGAGATATTACAAGCAATATAAGATATTACAAAATGGGAAAATGGAAAACATGGGTGTTGACATCTCAGGTATATTATTAATAAATATGATATCAATGGTCATGTCATGGTAGTATTAAATGTAGTAGGCATAGCTCATGGTAATAATACATGGTGTATTCAGTGGTCATGATAGTAATGAATGGGATATTCAGTGGTCATGATAGTAATGAATGGGATATTCAGTTGTCATGGTAGTAATAAATGTGGTATTTAGTCTTAGTAGTCATGTTAGTATTAAATGTGATAGAGAGTGGTCATGGTAGTATTAAACTTGTGACATACAGTGGTCATGGCATAGAAAATGGGATAAAGAGTAGTCATGATAGTTATACATGTGATGTACTTTGGACATGTTAGTAATCATTGTGGTATGCAGGGGTCATTGTAGTATTACATACAAGGGTCCTGGTACTTGTGCGATGGACTTTATGAATATCAACAAGTAAGTGGACTTAAGAAGCAGCTTTAGCCATATGAAATGCTGCCAGGATACAGACAAAGTATGCGCTATATGCCAGTGTTAATAAGAATGTTACGAACCATGGTAGACATTAACCAGTACAAGACAATCCCCTACACCACCAAACAAACATCCAATCAATACATAATTTAGAAGAGCAAAAGGGAGCTCATATAGAAAGCAGACAAGGATAAGCCTACCTAAAGATTAAAACCAGCACACGTAGTTCTATCCACCAAATATGAAGAGATCCATATGAAACAATAGCTGTCGGAAGGACAGCCTGTTCCACAATTCCGTGAGAGTCAATTTTAAACAAGGCCACTGACACTTCTGTCTCACCAACCATGGTGCCAGTTCATTCACAAGGTCAAGCTTAATTGTGGAGGTCAATAGGTGGTGCTGAGGTGGGGTGTAGGGGGTGCGGGGAGTGTGTGGTCAGTAGACATATATACCAAATATCCAAGCAAGACCTTCAATACCCCGGAAAGAATATGAACTTAAAGAGGGTGGGAAAGAGAAGTGAAGTGTTACTGAATTTGAAGAAGAAAAAAAAATATTAATATTTTCATTGATGGAGTCTAAGGTGGAGAGTGTGTGGGGGTGAGGGTGAGGAGGCGAGGTGTGAGAGAACAGGATGCAGACATGGTAACTGAAGAGAAACCAAAAGGAATAAAACAAATATTTGTCTATTAATCTGGGGTGATGGTGGTGGTGGTGCATGAGTGGGGGAAGGTGTGGGGCTAATGTAATTTACAGGCGTGCCAGTGTTACTTGATGTATGCAGTGCATTTCATTGAAATATATGAAGTTGTTTAAAAAACTTTAACCTCAAAACTCTAAAGAAGGCTAAAAATATCGGACAGGGAAAGCAGCATTCAAGGACGACAGTCAACCACAAAACATAAAAACAAACACGCAAACAGACAAACGAAAAGGCAAAAGTAATAAAAAAAATGCAAACGACATCACAAACACAAAAGGGTTGACAATAGGGCTACCGCCTTGGAACAGTCAGTGGCAAAGTAGGCAACTTTTCTAAGTTGAAAAATAATTATCATCTGGCTAAAATGAAATAAAAAGTGACTCTGATGACACTTGTCAAGCTCCTTGGACATAGATATATGGCTAGTGGGTATTGAAATAAATGGACTTGTCAACAAATAACATAAAAGTAATTCTAAAATACAATACAGAAAATATTTGTCCAGAAAAAGGGTCATAATTTTGCTAAAATGCAATATAGAGTTATGGAACATGTGTCTACTAACATCCATGCATTACTGAAGTTGTATTAATAATAAACAATCACCTATTGAAATACAAGGTCTTGCCTTAAACAACCTTAACCAGAACTTTGAAGTCGAAAAAGAGACATAAATTTGCCTAAATGCAATATAGAGTTAATATGGAACATGTGTCTACTAGTGCCCGAAGTTGATATTCCAAGCTTTACTGAAGTTTGTTTATGTTTTCAGTTGTTAAAATACAATGGACTTGTCAAAAAATAACTTTAACCGGAAATTCAAAGTAAGGAAAAGGCCATGCTTTTGCTTAAATGCAATACAGAGTTATGTAACGTGTGTCTACCAGTGACAAGTGGTTGCTGAAATTGTTTGACTCGGCAAACAACTGAAAACCAGTGTTGACGCAGACGTTGAGTAGATCTGCAACAGCCATTCTTATTCTAAGAATAGTAAAACAAAACAAAATTCTGGCTTTCAAGTTGACGAAAGAAAAATAATCTGGCCAATGTACTAGGCGAAATAAAAAATCCGGCTTTAAAGAAATGAAAAAAAATCTCAGCACCCCAACTTCACGCCCCACCCCCCCACCCCACTTCACACCCACCGCCCACTACCCATCACACACACACCGCCGAAATAAAAACAGTCGGTCCCTAAAGCATAGTGATTGTCAATTCCCCCGTGGCCCCCATCCAACGTGTATATCAAATTAATTTACAACTCACATATCTGCCTTACATGTTAATTAAGTCGCCCGATTCAAGCTACGTGCATCCTCTAAAATGCATATGGTGAACATAATTCGAAAGGACAATGGGGAAAACATGGCGTAAGCAAGTGTCACCCAGTGCGACAAGTGATCAGTACAGACAAAACACTCTACACAATATCAGTTCATGTTTAATATATCATCCAGATAGATACAAGAGGCTTCGGTGACATCTGCCTGAGTATCTGGTGAAAGACTCGTCATGAAATTGCTTTCATAGCAATACAAAAACAAAAGGTCCAAGAGGGCCTTATCGCTCTACTATCATGTTAACGAGGCAACATATAGCATATTTAAGAAATCCAAGGCAATAACTCACGTGGAAAATGATTCGAACTGGTTAGGTTTTTAACTTGTCTGAGCGTTCATTGATATAAACAATCTGGCCAGGTCTGGTAAAGATCAGACGAAAACAGAAAGGCCTAACGACTTAAAGAAGCAACAAATATCATACTTAAGAAATTCAAGGGACATAACTCATGTGTTACTACTTCGATCTGGCTGTTTTTAGACTTGTCCGAGCTTTCATGAATATCAACAATCAAGTTTGGTAAAGATCATGAAAAAGGAAGGCCCTATCGTGATAAAGATGCACAATATAACACATCTAAGCAAATCAAAGGCCATATAACACATGTGAAAATTGTCCGAACTTGTTTTTAGGCTTGTCCGAGCTTTTATCGATATCAACAATCTAGCCTAGTCTGGTAAAGGTCAGATGAATGAAGGCCCTATCGTGTTAACTAGTGGAAAAAATATTTAACTAAATCAAGGGCCATAACTCCGGTGTTACTGGTCCGATCTGGAATGTTTGCGAACTTCTTCGATCTTTCATTTATTGATATCAACAATCTGGCCAAGTTTGAAAATGATCGAAAGAACAATGACCTATCACGTTAACGGGGTAAAAGTTAACGGACGGGCGTACGGTGGAAGAGGGACGATAACTCACCATCACATAAGCAGCTCTGCTGGCCTTCTGCTGGCCTTCGGCTGGCCACTCCGGCCAGTAGAGCTATCAAGTCTGCGACAAGAACTTGGCGTTTAGTGTATCCATCACCGGAATTTTTAATAGACTAAAAAAATTATTTCAATATTATCAAATAGCAAATAGAAATAAAGCTGGCTTTATAAGGCTGTTTATGTAATTTTGGAATCCAATACATAGTTGCAAGTTTATTTTGCTTTTCATCAAGCAGTGCACTGCAATGAGTTATACGCGTGGAAACAGTTTCATCCGCAGTAGATTGAACTGGAGTATACGCATTCGTGATCCCGAGTTCCAGAAATAAAACATTGACATAAGGAAGACGTCAAACAATGATAACATTATTAGCTTCTTTACAGCCGAATACGAATTGGTCATAAAAGTCCTGGATATCCGATTTCAAATTACGAAACAAACATCTAGGTGTCGGAGGATGTAGAGAGGAATTAGCTGGATTAGCTGGATACAGTGTTATACGGGTATGTATTATTTCAACAAGTTACTCTTTCAAATTAGAAAAGTAGTTCAGGTCCACATGTACTCTATGATACCATTTTATACTAAAATGCTAAATAATTTGGGAGATCTGAGCATGACACGTATCAATATTAAAACTGAAGGCAATCAATGCTTCGGACCTTAGAAAAGAAATGACGAATGAGTTTAGCTATAATATCAAATAACCAGTGATGATGACATGACCAGCCGGAGCATAGCAACATATGTTTTTTTACAGACACATTCCTTAGGCTGTTGTTTTTTCATTTTTAGGGTAGAAACCTTGTTGTTGTGTTGAAAAATAATAGTTCTAATTGTTGTACTACTTATAGCCAATATTTTATTGGAATTGAATCAATAATACGATTTTCCCCAAACATAAGTACATAAGAGGGATAGAAACACACACACCCGTACCCCCACCCCACCCCCCTCCCTCCATACATTCATATTCATTTTTCCATTTTCGATCATGCTCATTCAAGGTCTTTATCATCACACCGCGTATGCAAACATGCAAACGTGGCTCCATCGTAAATGGATTGTCTACTATAGAATTTGCAGGAACTCTACAGTTCTGCAGGTATGAAGGTTCTAGGCCCATTCTCCATATTTTATCTTGATGTAAATGGAGGATGAGCCTGGCATGTACATTCCTGTTAGGTGCCATATAACCTATCATGTGTTGGTGCGCCTTAAAACCCAATTCAGTTCAATTCATGTACTTTTAATGTCAATAAAATCAATATTCTTATTAAGATATATATGTTTTGGAAAATATCTGACGTGGTCAGAATCCTTGTCAATATGGAGACGAAGAACATGTGGTGTATAGCTTTGAATTATGGAAGCATTATTACATAATGATCTGTACCGAATAAACAATGTGTCTGCGTCCTCATCGATCAACTCATGCGAAGAAATGGACAAAGGAGTAAGAAGTGAAAGTATAGTGCTTTCTAGACTTTTCAAAGTAGCTATCCCGCCCACAACAGACACATTTTACAACATAAGTATACACCGGTTCTTAACCTACTGACTACGAGGTATATGCATAACTTGCATATTTTGAGAATCAGAACTCTATAGACACAGTATAACAGCTTTACTCATAATTCAATTTACGCATATTTAATCACGAAAATCCCAAAAATAAACCTATAATTCTAACCGGCACATATACATTATTATATGACCTGAACATCTGGATAGAGTGTTGATGGACGGTTTTGTGTTTAAGTTTGCATTTATTTGGCAGGTAAGTTTCTTTAATACTAGTATGTAGATTAGCGACTGACATTGTTACGTTGAGCAATTGCGTGTGTCCTTGTAATATGTTTACTTTGCTATAGCTGCAGAAGTACATGTTCCCTTGCACGTAAACCTTGCATAAACACTTTTATTTTAATGTTTTGTAAACAGTTTTATAATATAACGATATCTCTTCATAGTATACGTAAACAAATGATACAACATTTAAGACACGTTTTAAAGCCGTTTGCATCCAGAAAGACAAATGTTCAGACTTTGACCATAACTCAGATAAAACATTTAGTCTAAAACAAATTCTCTAAATAGGGCCATTTTGCAAATATTGATTGTATATTACTAAATTTATGTGTTTGTCTTTGGAATGCAATGACAATTTGCGGACATTATCGATGTCGCAAAATGCAACAAATCAAATCATACAATATTTATTTTGCGGGACATTTTATGGACGATACTACATGGCGAGAGGCGAGAACGTTGTGCAAGACGTATGATAATATACTTTAGTCTACTGCGTGCGTGTGAGCGTGCGTGTGAGCGTGTGTGCTCGTATGCAAGCATTTATTTACACTACCTGTATTGCACTGGACATTGGCACTGGAAAGATAGGACATACTTTCTGAATATTTCGATAATTAACCTAAATTCGTAGTCAAACGTAAGAGTAAGTGTTTCTTATATGGGTTACTTATTTATACTGGGTGATATCAACAGTGATATATATATACAAACGCCGGCGTTCAAACCACTTATATATCTAGGGTTGATATCAGCACGTTAGCGAAGTGATTAGGAATATTCCAAACAAACACCCATTGGCATCTGTAGTCAAGCTGCTTTAACATTTGACGAAGAGTAAACACGTAAATTAATGTTATTAAACAGATTTTAGCTCACCTGAAAAACGCTTAATTGATCACCTTTTGTCCAGTCATTATACAATTTGTTCTAAACAAAAATGTCTAGCGAGGTAGTCCTTCCCAATTTAGGTCGACCCGACATTGGCCATACTATATGTGTATTCTAACGCACTTGACAAAATTCCTGCAATCCGACCGGTTGGCGTTCAAAAATGCGACTATTACATAACGCTTAACCCGTCGTAAATCCAGTCATGTGACGTTAAACAGTCCTAAAACGTGTCGTCATCTAGTTTTATTTGAAAGCGTGCGTGAGAAAAATTGTCAAAAATTCTGAAATTGGTCAGAAACGGATTGGTTAACCAATATTGAAATGTTGACCTTTGCGACGGTATATCAGTCATTTAACGGTCGCAAATCGTGTTTAACCGCTCTGCTAACGCGTCGCCATTCAAAAAAAGTTGCGAGCATAAAATGACTGATATGCAATCGCAAAATTCAGAAGTTCAATACAGTTAACCCAATATTAAACATTTTGCAAGTAGGTATCAGTTGTTATGCGGATAATGTTTTAAATGTTGCTTCAATATTTGACATGACAAATGCCAGTGGCATGGAGAACCACGTTTGTACAAATTAAGGCCATAATGACGAAATTTCCGCGGAGTCAAATGATTGTATATAGAGACGTATAGTGAAATGCTAAACCTATAAAACTCCTTGCCGAAACAATGTTCTTCTCTGAAAGCAATGGGCCAGTACTGAGCTTTTACATACTGAAAAGAAAAGAAAACGCATTTCCGCTATGTATTGTATGTTTAATATGCTACTGCTAACCGAATGGTACAGGGCGACCTTAGGCCTGTCGTTTATACAGCACAGAACACACAAATGGTTACCCCTTTAAAGCTTCAGTATCATTTGGCTCAAGCAGGTGAGCAAACTAAGACTTTAAACGTTGTAATCTCTTAACATTAAACACAAAACTGAAATACCATGACTTTTCAAGCGAAACTTCAACATTTCTGAATGTTGTGTAACAAAATATACTTTGATTAAAAGGTCTACTACATGCCAGAGTTGTCCTTTCTGTAATTAGTTGTAACCCCTTTTTGTGCAAAACACGTTGAGATATATCTGGAATATTACGTGGAATTAGGTTTATATAATAGTGTAGTATAGGCAATTTTTTTATTATGCGTTTCTTTTTCCTATCAGTATATTTAGCAATTAACATAGAGTACGAATGTCTGAAGTCAAATAGTTTGTAAAGAATTATAGCGAATACTAAAGATAATTTACTGAAAGCTCTGACCAGTGCATTCATATTTGGCAAGTTTAAAAACATTATAGAAAGGAAGAACGAAGTATGTATGGTAACCCATGAGATTATTTAGCTATGTATAATAATTTGTATCGAGACACTGCTTTAATAACTGTCCTGGACTCGGTTTTATAAAACAACTTGCGACAATTTAGATCGTAAGTCAGTTTCTTAAATTCATTACTTTGATTTACAATTCACAACTGTACGCGATTTCATTTCATTTTCTAATATATTTGGTATTTCAGCACATACTGCACACATAATTGTCTACATTAAATGCTTAGTTTCAAAAATGTCAACAGTTTTAAAATCGTAAGATGTTTAATAAACGGGGCCCCCAGGGCACTGTTTTATTAAACATCTTATAATAAGTATCAACTTTTAAAATCGTTCACTTTTTTCTCCTAAGCATTCAATATAGACAATGTGTGCACGTAGTGCAGAAATATCACATGTATAAAAAACTGAAATGAGATACGTTTATTTGAAAAGTGTAATTGATAGTGAAGCATTTAAGAAATTGATTTACGATCAAAATAGTCGCAAGTTGTTTCATAAAACGGGGCCCAATTCGTACGACGCATATTACCGACCTGGATATCTAGGTGAGCGCCGCAGAGCTATTTGGTCTCTCGTTTGGTTATATAAGTAAGAACAGAAAGCTGGATTTCACATTGTGATACATTGTACTACATGCGACTTTAGTCATGAACGTTTGGATAGCTTTAGGCTTGATTTTCTGTGCTGTTTCAGTAGGTTTGTAATTTTGTTTTATTTGCTTGCGGTTTTAAAATGGGCATACGGCAATCTTGATTTTGTTTGTAAAACTCGCGGCGTTCCGTTAGTATATTAGTTCTATATAATTTTGGATTTTGAAAAAAAAAAAAAAAATGCAAGCAGATTTAACGTCAAAATGGTACTGGATTAATAAATCGAGGTGCTAATTTTGATAACTACTTCGACATAGCCGTAAGTTTACTCTAACTTATCTCTTGACGCAATCCAGTTTTCATTGTTTAAAGTTTTACAGTTTTGAATTTTTATAAATTACTAAATCGGATTCGCCTTAAATTTTATGTTGTATTGTATTTTTACATTACACTGTACTTTTGGCTAAAATTGTAAATTTATAGTTACATTACAGAATTACTTTTGATTTTAGAATGAATTGTTAAAATTAGATTTTTTTAAAAAGTTCATAAAACTGTATTCATGCAATCAAAACAGTGAGTGACTCCTATATTTTTGAAAAGATGTCCAGAGAAAGTAATTGAGAATATCAAATACTTAAGTGTCGAATTTGAAATATTTTATTAAGCTGCAAATTTAAAGGATACAATGTCAAAAGAACGCTACGTTACATTTCAGCTATGGCGCTACCTGGATGTCCAAGACATTTACCAGATCAGATAGGAACATGCCCGCCAGCGTCGACATGCTGGTCAAATGGCGGAACATGTATTGGAAGACTCTGTTGTAAACATATTTGTCCACCTGGGTGGGCCCGGGTGTGGACATCGTGTAACCCACCGATACTTTGCACGGGAAACGGAGGACTGTGCGTCGGATCATCCTGTTGCATGCCACGCACTACATACTAAAGATGGACTATCAGAAAAAATAATAAATCAGATAGTCAGCACTCAATTCTTTTTCTGCGGGATAGAGTCATTATATACTTGGCTTAAGCTTTAAACGCATGCATTGTATCAGCTAACTACTCATTGTGTTATAGCGAATGTTGTATGTCGCGTGAAACTACATTCACTTTGAATCATGTTTTCGTATGTCGAATGTCGAATGGTGTATGTCGCGTGAACGACATTGACTTTGAAGCATGTTTTCGAATGTCGTATGTCGAATGTCGAATGTTGTATGTCGAATGTTGTCCGTCGAAAGTCGTATGTCGCGTGAAATGACATTCACTTCGAAGCAATTTTTTTGTTTCGTAGGTCGAGCCGACTTCACGCAGCTTATAATAATGCATTTGGTGAAGATTTATTTGACTACTGTAAGGGTTTTAATAGACTGGCTACCGTGTCCGTGGTTACACTTGTGTTTTATTGTTGATGCAATCAGAAGAAAAACAAAATACCATACTTTTATGATGGGAACTTTATTCTGAATTCATGTTCAAACAGACAAATGGACGGCAACCAGTTTAGGATTTAAGGTTTTGTTTTCAGAAGAAAAAGAAATACATGTTTGAATTACACTGAGAAATGTAAAATCTGCCTGTTAAACAGAGAACAGTATAGATGAACAAAAGTATGTTTAGGATATATTACAAATATATACCTTGAGATTGTCTCAAAACATATATTGCGTTGTTGTACATTGCTTTTATACATTTGTCTTTACTACGTGCTGTGTGTTTGTGCTTCACCTGTACAGTAAAACTCCCGTAGATGTTTATCATTAATTAGAATGTACATTTTGCAACCTATGTTTGACATCGACACATGGGGAATGCAGTGACACGGCCAAACAAACTTTATTATCAGGAGTTCTGAAAAGAACGTGGAAAACGGTGTAAGCATTATCAAAATCGGATAATAAACAAGAAGATATGACTATTTGAAGGTTGTTGTAAAACGGATATGTAAGACGCCATTTTGAGAAATATTAGGTCATAGTTCTAAATCACCATATATGGCATATTGGTAAATATTATTTATAGCAAATGAAGAATCACTGCACATGCATGTAAATTGGACTAAATTCCCTTACTAGTCATATAATGCATTATACCACTTTAGTATGCTTAAGGTTTATACCTTTGGTGTGATGTTCCCAATATAAATCAGTTAATAAACATATTTATAAATATATATTTATAGAACAGAAAAGAACAATCTTTGATTATGTACAATCTCAGGCAACATGAGTTGCAACATGAGAGAATTATTATGCATACAACAAATTAAACAATTACTAATTTTGAATTAAAAAGGATCAAACAAACACCACTTGATATGGTGGGAAAAGTTAGGGGGATAAAAGTTGCGTGGAATGACATTGCAGCTTCAAATGTGAAGCATGTAAATATATATATTATATACTTATTGTTTAACAGTTTGTTATAGAATTCGGACAAAGACACATAGATTGATTTGTATTTTGGTTGACGAATGAGTTAGAAGCTCCTTAAATTTTATAACATTAGCGTGACGGTAAAAATACCGTGGAATGTACTTTTTACGCAGAGGGTCGAAATGAGGGCATTTTAAGAGAGAGTGAAATTCGTCGCCAATATCAGAGTCACACAGAGTACAGCGCCTTAAGTTGTACGGGATATTTGCAAACCTACCAGTTTCGACAGGAAATCTATGGTTAGTTGTTCGGAATTTGAATACATTAATATAGTAGTTTCTCGGTAACTTTAGATATGGTTCAAATGAAAGGTCGTCTTTGAATAGGTTATAATTACGCCCTTTGGACGAATTTTGTAGGTCTGCCCTCCATGATTGTGTAAATAGGTCGATTAAAGTTTTTTTAATGAATCGATGGACATATTTGCTTTGCAATAAATGGCGATTAGTCGAAATATCGGAATTTCCTGTGTTGTCAAGTATATTTTGAATGTATTTTAGCCACCTGTATTCGTAATTAGTTGTATTAACCATTGATTCATAACATAAGTAACTAAGTTTTGTTTGTTCACCTAGGATCAATTTATTCCAAAAGTTTATCATTCTCGTTTGTATAGTGACTGCGATTGGGTGTCTGCCTAATTCCGCATATAGCATGTAAGAAGAGGTGCTTTTTTACTGTTTGTAATTCTTTTTAAAAAATCAGTATGTACACGTTCTATTATATCTAAGTTTTCATATCCCCAAACTTCGCAATTGTAGGTTAATATTGGTAGAATTGGTTGGTCGAATAATTTAAGTTGGAGGTCTAAGGGTAGGTCTAGGTTATTGATTCTTCGATAAAGTAGAAATGACACTTTCTTGGCTTGTTCGGCCAAGTGTTTTCTTGTGTTTAGAAAGCTACCCGAGCTAGTAAATATTACTCGTAGGTATTTGTATTTATTTGTTATTTCGATTTTTTCCGGTCCTATGTTAAATGAGAAACGGTTTATGTTTCTGGCACCAAAGACAATTATTTTAGTTTTGTTGTAGTTTACTTTTAATTTCCACGATAGACAATACTCGTGGAATTTATTTAGACTTAATTGGAAACTTTCGGGTTCTCACCTAGGATAATGGTATCGTCAGCATATAGTAGTATTATAATCTTTATAAAGATATTTATTTGGGGTTCGACTCTAATTCCATCTGGGCCTGTGTTAAGCAAATACTCCTGTAAGTCATTTAAAAAGATAGCAAACATTATCGGTGATAAATTTTCACCTTGACGGATTCCCCATTGACTCACAAAGAAATTCGAGGTGTCGTTGTTTATGGACACGCATGAGTTAATATTTTGATACATGTTATATATTATACGGAAGAATTTGCCTTTAAATTCATTACTTAGGAGTTTGCGCCATAGGCCTATTCTCCATATGGAGTCAAATGCCTGTGTGAAATCTATAAAGCAGCAGAACAACTTTTTCTTTTGTGAACGTAACATTTCCACCAATTTGTGTAATACAAATATATGATCAGTTGTGGAACATTTGGCTCTAAACCCTGCTTGATTTTCAGTAAGATTCCTTTTTTCATTTAGGAACTTGTTAATTCGTTCGTTTAGTATAGATGTAAACAGTTTGCCGAAACAACTTAATATGGTGATCGGGCGATAATGTTCAGGTCTTAAGGGATCGCCTTTGTTTTTGAAAATGGGTTTAATGACGTCTTCTAACCAACTTGTTGGGAGAAACCCTGTATCAAGAATAATATTGAAGAGCTTTGTATATATCGGTAGCATGACTACTTGAGTAACCTTAATATATTCGTTATTTGGTCATCATCAGAGGCTTTTGAGTTTTTCAGTTTAGATATATTGTTGAAGATCTCGTCTGGCGTGATAGGCGAGTTTAAAATGACATCGTCATCCGCAACAATAAATTCGAATGGATCATTATCTTCTTCGTTTTCTGGAGTATATGTATTGATATTTTTAAAAATACTCATACAGGTAGTTTAATGGCGGCGTCTTACTTACTGTGTTTGGCTTCATCCTATTGAGATATCGCCAATATTCTTTAGGACGTTTTGAATGGAGATTTCTAAGTGTTTGCTGGCTATCATATTTGTGCTTATTAATAAATGCATTTAAAGTTTTTTTTGTATGTTTTGAAGGCCGATTTATATGATTTTTTGTTGTTCTCGTTTTTTCGTGTTTGATATTTTTCACGAGCTGTATTGTACTTGATCCGCGCGTTTCGGCATTTATGACCGAACCACGGTTTATTGCTTGGGTTGTTTGCAAGGAGCGTATGTTTGGTTTCCTTGGACCAAAAGTATTTATTGCTGTTTCGTAAAATAGTTGCCTATGAGTCGGTAATATTGTCTACAGATTGTTGATCAATATTGGAATTAAACGTGGAAATTGTGTTATGGAGGAATTGAACTTTGCTTCGGTCTAGTTTGTCTAGAAAAGCATGTTTATTACCTTCGTCCCATTTGGGTGAAATTTTACGTGTATTAGGTAGTGTTAAGTTCTCGTTATTTAAGGCTGTACTGATGTTTGTGTATAAGACCAGTGAGAGAAGCGCATGACCGTCTGAAAAGAGCGGATCAAGATCAATAACTTCGAAGTCATTTAATAAGTCTAGGCTTTCGCGAGAGCAAATGCTATAGTCAATTAGCGAAATCTTTCGAAACGTGCATTTAGCAATATCCTTATCTTTACCGAATCGACCGTTTAAGACAATTAAGTTATTATTTCTGTAAGTGTCAATAAACAAATAGCCATGGTTATTTATTCTGTTATCTTCGGATTCCCTGTTTATCGTCAAGTTATTATTAGGTAAGTTCAAAATGGCATTATAAAAATCAATTGTGTCTTTGTCAAATTCAAAGTGATTAGCCAAAAAAGGGTCAGCGACAACGAAGTCGGCTAACTTACCGGTTCGACCGTTGGTGTCTCCCATGAGAAGTACTTATTTATTTGAATTGCACATGTTTTCAATTTCCGAATCTAAATATCCATATGAGTTCATGCTGAAGAACTTCGAGTTTTCGGGTGGTATGTAGACTATACCCAGAATAACATCTTCCTCCACATTAAAAAATGATTTAAATATTGAACATATGGTCATTTAGAACTGTGATGTTATTGTTCTCAAAACTGCGGTTTTTATACTCGTTTCAAAAGAACTTTTAAATGAACATATCTTCTTTGTTTATCATCCGATTTTGTTAATTCTTTCACCCTTAAACTGGCTATTGAAGAGGGTAGATTTAGAAATATAGAGAGGGATCAAAGAAAGTGTACTTTTTGCAATATAAATGTTGTTGAAGATGAATATCACTTTACTTTAGCGTGTCCGTGTTATAGAGAAATAAGAATAGAATGTTTACCTAGATACTACTGTAGCTGGCCTAGTTTACAAAAGTTTAAATCGTTGTTATCTACGGATACTTCTAAATTATTAAATAGGCTAGCCAAATATATTAGTCTTTCGAATACCAAACGTGAGAGCTTAATTAATAAAGATATACTTTTAAAAAGAATGCGCAGGTGCAGTTTTTGTAAGTGTTTTATTATTATTATTATTATATTGTATTGTATAACTGTTCTAATAATGTAGTGACCAACAACCCAACACTGTTTTCATAATGCCTTATGTTTACACTGCAAATATGTGTTATGGTATTGGTATTCGTGAAGCCCGTGCAATCACACTGTAGATTATCTATATAGGTCATAGGTGGATAATGTACTATACATAATATTTAATAGTGTTTCGAGTCCTACCAGTGGTGTGAACAACTTGTATGCTATAATAACTTTCAATAATATATACGTGTTTATCCTTAAATGTGTTTACTCATACCTAAATATTTCTCATGCTCTTCTCCAGAACATTTTTTAATATATGTGTGTATTTGTATTTAGTATGTCTTGTATGTATTACCGCCTCAATGCTGATGGCGATGGACATTGTAAAATGTTTATGCTTTAATAAAAATTGAATTGAATTGAATTGACAAAGTTTTTCAGAACTCACACTAATAACAATTGATTGACTGTATGCTTACATTCCCTTTCACATAACCAATAACTGCATAAACAATCTGGCCAAGGTAATTAGGAAGACTATTTTTGCTTAACGCTGACTTTTAGGGTTTAATTTGAACTTGGAAAAAGAAATATGCGAGATAATATTACTTTAACGTTAGTGTTTGACTGTCATATAGTTATATTCAATATGTTTTATCGTTTTGAACATATAACCCTTCAAAATTGAAATATTAATTAAAACAGAGATGTACTAGCATATTATTGTATCATTATGTACCTGATTAAACGAACAACATGCAGTCCGGAAAGATACACGTTTTCAATGTAAAGAGATTATTCCTCATAAACCACAACGAAAGCAAGAAACCAACACCACACAATATCTAAAACAAGCAAGGTAGTACGCCAGCGTAAAATAAGTGCCGAGAGAAAATAATAGTTTATCGGGGGAAAATAATGAAGGGCGCACGCGTCAATAGTTCTCATTGTCGGACTAGACTGCTCTACTGCGCATGTCCCATTATAATCATCACATGAAGAGAAAAGCGAATTAGACGATAATTAATTTCTCTTCATGTGAGTGATTCTCATAGGGGGCGCACTCTCACTGGAGTTCACGTGGCGTGTAGAACGCCAGGTTTTGACATTCAGCGTTGGATGACTGACCAGTTAACACGTTCAAATTTTAGATTGGGTGTATTACGTTACACAGTGAGAGAATTATCAGCGGACACGCTAGTACACATGAAAAAATAAAACTATATAGATAAGTATTGTTAATTTACAAACGGTATTTATAGGATCAGTAGTTTAGCTGGCACAGGTGTAAATATTTGATAATTTATTTGTGTTTTCTACACGAATGATCAGTCGTACATGTCTTTTCATTACTTCAGGTTTCAAAAAGCTTTGAACATGATGAATAACCTGAAATGTTTACATGTTCTCAGAAAATGATAATAGCAAAGATGAGATAAGAGTTCGTGGCTGCTGTGAATTATTGTAAAATGTTTACAACACAATTTTAGTGTTGTATGCTGTCACACGTAAGCTTGCACGTGAACGTCATGCATGGTTGTGTGGTACAGGTTGCGGACCACTAATTAACTTCCCGTAGACGGCTGTATGAGGTGACAGCTGGTTACTGACACACCTAAACATACAATGTCCAAATTCTGGCTCTTATTTCCAAGAAATGTTCATGACATGTCATTCAAATCCATAAAATAGCCACCTTTCCCCCTAAGCAAAGTCACTTGTCAATTCTCTGTTTACATTCATGTCAGATCCGCAGTAAAAATGGCCGAAATCTCATTTGCAGTTAATGTTACCAAAACATGAAAAAAAAAGTTTTGTGCAAAACTTTCATTCCCAATAAATGCACCCATCTTAGCTAACATGTTACACATCTAAAACTTCAAGTTGCAATATTGTCACAGCATTTTCAAATTTGCATGACCCTTCACTCCTGCTGCAGGTCAATCCGGGAAATGGGCGTGGCCTGTTTTAATGTATATTTAGGACACCGCAACCTATAATGGACTTTCAGTTTGGCAATATTTCAAAGTGAATTTTCATGAACGTACCAAAACTTGTTAGATCATATATATCTCTGCAACTGAATAAAATGTCATACTTTTCTTGTGATTTTTGGTTTTATGATACTCCATGTATTGTCACAACAGTAGGCTGCTTTATAATGTCCATCTTTAAATTTTAAAGAGAGCTTTGCTTCATTTCCCAAAGGTATATATAGGTCAAATTAAGAGACTTTTTGATGTATGGCTATTTACATGCCACATGTATACAAGTCAGTAATAATAAATATAATGAAACTGAAGCACAAACCTCAAAGATAATAATTGGCATAATTTTCAAGGCAAGTTTTATCCAACAAGCCTCAATTAAGAGAAATGCATGTGTTGACACGACGTCAGGTGACGTCTATTATTAGTTATTGGGTTTGTTACTGACCCCCTACAGAAGTATGTGGGGTCAGTAAGTTGTATAGGGGGCGAGGCGATAGCCGAGTCCCCCTATATATCTGACTTACCCCACATATTTTTGTAGGGGGTCAGTAACAAACCCAATAACTGATTTATTGCATAAAGCACATTTTTTAAGGCAAACGCCGATATTTAACCCATTTTAACCGTCAACGTCAATGAAACGTTCGCGCAATTTGACGTCATGACGTTCACGTCACGACCGGTACAGTTTAAAAACATTATTAAATTTACTTATTATTTTTGTGACTAACAATTTACAGAACTATTTGCAAATGATTTAAACTTTGAATCGGAATTGCAGTCCATATTGTTTTGGTGACCCTCTATGAAATCTACTGACCCACTATAGAATAATAGAGGGTCACCATGTGACTGCTCTAATCCAATGAAACTCCTAGGATTTTGTGCGAGGTGCAATAAAACAACCTGCAGGAGCAGTCATGGTTTTCCAAAGTAAAAAGCCAGATGTGCTTTCACGTTTTAAGAAAGGCACCACTGTTTCGGGGCACGCCAAAAGGCGTATACACGATAATGCCAGCGATGAGCTCGAGGTCCTCAACAAATACATGAGGGTTCCGAAGCCAGATATGGAACTTGTGTTGGCGGACAGCAGGAGAGACGAGTCGACACGGTTTCTGCGACCGACACCCGTCCAGGAACCACAGTGGATGAAGTTAATCGACGATAGGTAGTCTGCAATCTTCTTCTTTTTTTACAGTACCTGTACTGTACTGTCCTCATTGAGCTCAATCATCTACTGTGTTTCCATTGAGCAGTTAGTATATCAGCACAGCATCAATGAAATGCATACTGTTGCCATATCACATATTGATCGGCAAACAACTGAAAACCAGTGTTGACGCAGACGTTGAGTAGATCTGCAACAGCCGTTCTTATTCTAAGAATAGTAAAACAAAACAAAATTCTGGCTTTCAAGTTGACGAAAGAAAAATAATCTGGCCAATGTACTAGGCGAAAAATAAATCCGGCTTTAAAGAAATGAAAAAAATCTCAGCACCCCAACTTCACGCCCCCCTACTTCACACCCACCGCCCACTACCCACCACACACACACCGCCGAAATGAAAACAGTCGGTCCCTAAAGCATAGTGAGTGTCAGTTCCCCCGTGGCCCCCTCCAACCTGTATATCAAATTAATTTACAACTCACATATCTGCCTTACATGTTAATTAAGTCGCCCGATTCAAGCTACGTGCATCCTCTAAAATCATGCATATGGTGAACATAATTCGAAAGGACAATGGGAAAAACATGGCGTAAGCAAGTGTCACCCAGTGCGACAAGTGATCAGTACAGACAAAACGCTCTACACAATATCATTTTGTGTTTAATACATCATCCAGATAGATACAAGAGGCTTCGGTGACATCTGCCTGAGTATCTGCCGAAGACTCAGCATGGCATTGCTTTCATAGCAATACAACAACAAAAGGTCCAAGAGGGCCTTATCGCTCTACTATCATGTTAACGAGGCAACATATAGCATATTTAAGAAATCCAAGGCAATAACTCACGTGAAAATGATTCGAACTGGTTAGGTTTATAACTTGTCTGAGCGTTCATTGATATAAACAATCTGGCCAGGTCTGGTAAAGATCAGACGAAAACAGAAAGGCCTAACGACTTAAAGAAGCAACAAATATCATATTTAAGAAATTCAAGGGACATAACTCATGTGTTACTACTTCGATCTGGCTGTTTTTAGACTTGTCCGAGCTTTCATGAATATCAACAATCACGTTTGGTAAAGATCAGACGAAAAAGGAAGGCCCTATCGTGATAAAGAAGCACAATATAGCACATCTAAGAAAATCAAAGGCCATATAACACATGTGTAAATTGTCCGAACTTGTTTTTAGGCTTGTCCGAGCTTTTATCGATATCAACAATCTAGCCTAGTCTGGTAAAGATCAGATGAATGAAGGCCCTATCGTGTTAACTAATGGAAAAATATTTAACTAAATCAAGGGCCATAACTCCGGTGTTACTGGTCCGATCTGGCATGTTTGCGAACTTCTACGATCTTTCATTTATTGATATCAACAATGTGGCCAAGTTTGAAAATGATCGAAAGAACAATGACCTATCATGTTAACGAGGTAAAAGTTAACGGACGAACGTACGGCGGAAGAGGGACGATAACTCACCAGCACATAAGCTCTGCTGGCCTTCTGCTGGCCTTCGTCTGGCCCCTCCGGCAAGTAGAGCTATCAAGCCTGCGACAAGAACTTGGCGTTTAGTGTATCCATTACCCGAATGTTTAATAGACTAAAAAAATTAATTCATAAGTTATCAAATAGCAAATAGAAATAAAGCTGGCTTTATAAGGTTGTTTGTGTAATTTTGGAATCCAATACATAGTTGCAAGTTTATTTTGCTTTTCATCAAGCAGTGCACTGCAATGAGTTATACGCGTGGAAACAGTATCATCCGCAGTAGATTGAACTGGAGTATACGCATTCGTGATCCCGAGTTCCAGAAATAAAACATTGACGTAAGGAAGACGTCAAACCATGATAGCATTATTAGCTTCTTTACAGCCGAATACAAATTGGTCATAAATGTCCTGGATATCCGATTTCAAATTACGAAACAAACATCTAGGTGTCGGAGGATGTAGAGAGGAATTAGCTGGATTAGCTGGATACAGTGTTATACGGGTATGTATTATTTCAACAAGTTACTCTTTTAAAATAGAAAAGTAGTTCGGGTCCACATATACTCTATGATACCATTTTATACTAAAATGCTAAATGAATTGGGAGATCTGAGCATGACACGTATCAATATTAAAACTGAAGGCAATCAATACTTCGGACCTTAGAAAAGAAATGACGAATGAGTTTACCTATAATATCAAATAACCAGTGATGAAGACATGACCAGTCGGAGCATAGCAACATATGTTTTTTTTACAGACACATTCCTTAGGCTGTTGTTTTTTCATTTTTATGATAGAAACCTTGTTGTTGTGATGAAAAATAATAGTTCTAATTGTTGTACTACTTATAGCCAATATTTTATTGGAATTGAATCAATAATACGATTTTCCCCAAACATAAGTACATAAGAGGGATAGAACCCCCCCCCCCCCCACACACACACACACACACCGTACCCTCACCCCCACCCCCCCCCCCCCCACCCCACATCCATTCATATTCATTTTGCCATTTTCGACCATGCTCATTCAAGGTCTTTATCAGTTTATATTACACCTTATCATCCCTTATTTTTTAATAGTTTTATCTTTATATATTTACATTAATTTTTAATTAATACTTCATTTCTTCATTTTTCTTCACTTTTTGCGCACAATATGACCTATTTATGTGTCGACGTGCCGTAAAACACCATTCATTCATTCATTCATCACACCGCGTATGCAAACATGCAAACGTGGCTCCATCGTAAATGGAATGTCTACTATAGAATTTGCAGCAACTCTACAGTTCTGCAGGTATGAAGGTTCTAGGCCCATTCTCCATATTTTATCTTGATGTAAATGGAGGATGAGCCTGGCATGTACATTCCTGTTAGGTGCCATATAACCTATCATGTGTTGGTGCGCCTTAAAACCCACTTCAGTTCAATTCATGTACTTTTAATGTCAATAAAATCAATACTATTATTAAGATATATATATTTTTTGAAAATATCTGACGTGGTCAGAATCCTTGTCAATATGGGGTCGAAGAACATGTGGTGTATAGCTTTGAATTATGGAAGCATTATTACACAACGATCTGTACCGAATAAACAATGTGTCAGTGTCCTCATCAATCAACTCATGCGAAGAAATGGACAAAGGAGTAAGAAGTGAAAGTATAGTGCTTTCTAGACTGTTCAAAGTAGCTATCCCGCCCACAACAGACACATTTTACAACATATGTATACACCGTTTCTTTACCTACTGACTACGTATAACAGCTTTACTCATAAATCAATTTACGCATATTTAATCACGAAAAGCCTAACATTAAACCTATAATTCTAACCGGCACATATACATTATTATATGACTTAAACATCTGGACAGAGTGTTGATGGACGGTTTTGTGTGTAAGTTTGAATTTATTTGGCGGGTTAGTTTCTTTAATATTAGCATGTAGATTAGCGACTGACATTGTTACGTTGAGCAATTGCGTGTGTCCTTGTAATATGTTTACTTTGCTATAGCTGCAGAAGAACATGTTCCCTTACACGTAAACTTTGCGTAAACACTTTTATTTTAATGCTTTGTAAACAGTTGTTTTATAATATAACGATATATATTATTGTATAAGTATACAAATGATACAACATTTAAGACACGTTTTAAAGCCGTTTGCATCCAGAAAGAAAAATGTTCAGACTTCGACCATAACTTAGAAAGAAAAGAAAACGCATTTCCGCTATGTTTTTTAATATGCTACTGCTAATCGAATGGTACAGGACGTCATTAGGCCTGTCTTTTCGGCAAGGAGGTTTAAACAGCACCGAACACACCAATGGTTACCCCTTTAAAGTTTCATTATCGACAGAATGCGCATTTGGCTCAAGCAGGTGAGCAAACTTAGGCTTTAAACGTTGCAATCTCTTTAATATTAAACACAATACTGAAATGGCTTGACTTTTTCAAGCGAAACTTCAACATTTCTGAATTTCGTGTAACAAAGAATACTTTGATTAAAAGATCTACTACATGACAGAGTTGTCCTTTCTGTAATTAGTTGTAGCCCTGTTTTGTATATCTGGAATATTACGTGGAATTAGATGTATATAATAGTGTAGTATAGGTATTTCTTTCGTTTATGCGTTTCCTTTTCCTTTCAGTATATTTAGCAATTAACATAGAGTACGAATTACTGAAGTCAAATAGTTTGTAAAGAATTATAGCGAATACTAAAGATAATTTACTGAAGGCTCTGGTCCAGTGCATACATATTTGGCAAGTTTAAAAACATTATAGAAATGGAGAACGAAATATGAATGGTAACTCAGGAGATTATATAGCTAGGTATAATAATTTGTATTGAGAAACGGCCTGGACTCGGTTTTATAAAATAACTTCTAAAAGTCAATTTCTTAGATTTATTACTTTGATTTACAATTCACAAATGAACGCGATTTCATTTCAGTTTATTATACATTTTGTATTTATGCACGTAATGCTCACATACTTGTCCACATCAAATGCTTAGGTGCAAAGATGCGAACAGTTTTACAATATGAGACTTATCGTAATGTTTAATAAACGGGGTCCTGGTTCGTACGACGCATATTACCGACCTTGATAGCTAGGCGAGCGCCTCAGACCTGGTGTCTCGTTTGGTTATATAAGTAAGACCAGAAAGCCGGATTTCACATTGTGCTACATTGTTCTACATGCGACTTTAGTCATGAACGTGTGGATAGCTTTAGGCTTGATTTGCTGTGCTGTTTCAGTAGGTTTGTAATTTTGTTTTATTTGCTTGCGGTGTTAAAATGGGCATACGGCGGTTTTGATTTTGTTTGTAAAACTCGCGACGTTCCGTTAATATAATAGTTCTATATAATTTTAGTTTTTAAAAAAATATATGTTTTTAAATAAATGCAAGCAGATTTAAAGTCAAAATGTTACTTGATTAATAAATCGAGGAGATAATTTTGATAACTACTTCAAGATCGCCGTATTTTTACTCTAACGTATCTCTCAACGCAATCCATTTTCCTTTGTTTAAAGATTTTACAGTTTTGTATTTTTATAAATTACTAAATCGGATTCGACTTAAATTTTATGTTTTATTGTATTTTTACATGTACACTATGATTTTGGCTGAAATTATTTTCGACTTCAGAGTGAAATGTTAAAATTAGATTTTTTAAAAACAATCAAAACAGTGAATCTTCTTCTTTTTTTTTGGAAAGATGTCCAGAGTAAGTAATTGAGAATATCAAATACTTAAGTGTCGAATTTGAAATATGTTATTAAAGATGAAATTTGTCCTAAATCAACAAATCCGTTGTTGATATGTTTTTAATTATTAAATATCATTATAAATACGATGTTTACTATGCTATTGATGTATGTTTAGTGAAAATATGTTTTTAAGATAAAAACCGAAAAGGCGAACAGGCATTGCTAAAAAATCGAAAAAAATCTAAGGGGAAAAACTCTTGCGCGAATTACCGGAAATGACGTCATTGGGAACAAACTATTTTTTGTTTACATTAGGACTAAACGCAAAACAGTATACCTTGTGTGAAAATGTGCGAATTAAGCGATGTCAGAGGAAATGCCCGTGATAAAACGGTTACACCATGTGCAACCTTACGATTTGGAGCCAGAATACGTGTCTGAGGACGAAAATACATCGGATTCATCAACTGATGATGAAGTCGTACGCGGTGCAGGTGCAAATGGAGAGCTTGTAAAGACTATCGTGTCATGTCATTCGTTACGTTCAGTGGTTCATTACACTATTCACTAATCTAACAAAATAGCGTATTTATACACTTACAGCAACAACAAACCAAAAAAAAAACCGTAAACATTGTTTTCATCGAAATCTGACAGTAAGTCACCCGCAACACTGCAATATCTTGGTACATACACAATAACCGCGAATTGTAGTATATTCCGAATGAATGGACCTGGTCTATACCTATACATTAATACATGGATATATATGTATGTAGATCTATGGTAATACGAGCGTCAGATTTTTTTGCCGATAAGTAGACATGGAACAAATATATTTATTAGATATTATCCATAATTGATAAAATATGAATAAAAACAATAATAAATGAAACAGCATATAATTTCCGTACACAATATATGTGTTGTATTTATTGACCTGAGAAAAGTGATATCGACCGAGGCGATATTAGGTCGATAAATAGAGTTTAATAACCAGTGTTTTTGAGATACGGGAAATATCTCCCGAGGTAGAGAAATGGCCCCGATATAAGAAATAGTGCGGAGCACGAGTTCTTATATAGGGGCTATTTCTCTACCGAGGGAGATATTTTCAGTATCTCAAAAACACTGGTTATTAAACTATACTCGGTAAAAAAAAGTTTTGGACTAGGGTATATAAAGTCATATAAAAATAAAACTAGAGGACAAAATTTAAGTATCTTTTTTTAGTAACCAAGGTCTACCCTACCCGGTTAATTTGGTACCAGAAACATTAAAGATTTCATTTTAAAAAAATATCGCGAACACACAAAGTGTCTGAAAAAATGTTGCAAACTCCATACAAAGTAACAGTTACGGACACATTCGAGTAACCAATAAAAAGATTATTATTTTTCGCAATCTTTCATTGTAAACGATAATTAGGCCTATTGTTGATTGTTGATCTATTGTGAATTATCAACTGAGATAATAAGGGTTATGGTCGAATGTCATGGTTCAGCAATCATTGTACGGGTTCGAACACTGCCATGGTCCAAAACTTCTTTTACAGATATATATATTACATAATTTAAAATGATTTTATTAATATTTCTAATGATTAATGCCTTTTTACACCAGAACGCCAAAACGTCATACAAACAAAACAAGTGGAACCGGAAGTCTTCGTTAATTTCCGTAATCGTTATTTCCTAGTGGCAGAATCTGACGATGACGTCCGTAAAACAATCGGAACGTCATTTGGCATTCCCGCCACTGACGCAAAAGGCCGAACAATGTTCCGTACTGGGAAATATCTCCCACTGGGCAAACGAGTAGATATAGCTTTTCTATTCCCAGTATTTCCTATACAAATCACAGACAAATATGTAATATATACACATATCGACCTCACTAAAAGGCAATAATTTTATAATATTGCTGATAACAGGGTTGGCATGGAGGAGTTAGTCCAAATTTACCACAGTCCTGACATGACCAAACTTAAATACGAGAGGGAAATGATAAATGGTCAAGGGTGGGCCACAGCTTGTGAGATTGAAACTGTGTCTACCATTTTAGGCTACAACATCAATGTAACATGAGTTTGGTGCAGAGCAATATCACATGTATTCTTTTTCAACCAATGAAGGAGAATTGTCATGTACAACCATTGACTTACTTTTGAACAATAAACAGTTTCAAGTTCTAATGACGCTGATAGTAAAAAATAAAAGTAAAAAGCGAATATCACCCACCGAAAACACGCATGGCAACAAGAGCAAACATAATTCAGAAAATTATATTAGTACACAATATTCTGAACCAAATAAGGACTCAAATTCCAACTCTAATATAACCAATGACACCCAATCTTTATGTAGGAAACTAGGAATCAAAACCTCTTGAAAACGAAACACAGTCAGAATCAAAGGAAAGGGAAATGAGAAATAACGCGAAAAAAGGTATTTTATCAAAACATATCAAATAAATGACATACCAGAAGCTGCACCATTACAGAAAGATGAAAAATTCAACCTTGCTATGGGTGCTATACTTGCCTTTGAAATAGAACAGATGTCGTAAGTTTTATCTAAATGCGAAATTTGTCTAGAAAGAAGAACTGAATTGAAAATGTTCAATGACACTGTTTGTAGTAGCTGCCAAAAAGATATGTCTGATACAAAATAATTCTCTCTGGAAAACAATATAAACCCAGGAAAGGTGCCTCTTGAGTTGAAAGAGTAAAAATAAGATAATTTTCAAAATTTGGTTTTAAAAAAAATCACACCGTAAATACCTTAACTTTTACAATAAACTTGGTTGAACATCTATGATAGAGACGAAGCGTCTCCGTGGTCGAATGGTTAAAGACGTTGCATTCTAAACCTTCACCTCTCATCGCTGCGGGTTCGAATTACACTGGGAGCTCGATTTGTAAGTGAGGAAGTGTCGATTCTTACGGATGACGGGAGGTTTACAGTACTGGTTCTACCCAGGATGACTCCAACACAAAAAAAATCGACCGTCATACTAGTGTATAACCTTACATGTGTTGAAAATGACGTATGATAAAGATCGAGTTTGAGTTTACCACCTACCACAATTTAGAGGTGTGTCAATGCCTGGCCATTGCTTGGTCAGCTGACTTTGATGATCGAAATTATGAATAGTCAATTAATTTACTCATATGTTGACTGACAAGAAACATAAGATAGGTTAGTATTTTATCAAAACAATATAGAATAATTTTTAAGACTAAATAAGAGTAAAATATTTGGTTTACAAGTTAAATTTTACATGCGATCCGATATATCATGTGGGTATTAATTTTAAGAGCTCTGCTCGGTCTTAGGCAGTGCCTAAAGTTCATATTAAAATATTGCGGTGCACTATTGAAGTGCAGCCTAGTTTGGGTACATACGTCGGTATATCACAAAAGCACGCACCATTTAGGGAAACCTAGTTTTATGATATATTTCCTGTTTATTGCAATTACTTGAGCGGTGTAATACCGCCGAGGGCAGACGCGTATTGCACAAGACGGATATATCACATGATATTTGTCGCGCACAAAGAGAGAAAAATACTATGATTTAAATAATATAGCCAAATGTATTATGAGCACGATATAGACAGTTAGTAAGTATACTTACTCATGTATACTTACTCTTGATATACAGATCGAAAACAGACCAAATATATCAAATTACCATAATATAAAGTATATTATTCTATTATACGTGTTTTACTTATTGCACGAGCTAAGAGGCGTTATTGTTGTGGCTTTGCGATAAAAAATTACTGAATTAATATAAAAGCTAGTAATATTATTAATTTTCTGCCTTGTAATAGATATCCATGAAACATTTTGTATTTTTTTTCAAATCCATAGCCCTATATATGTTGATAATATATATCTATAACACTATTAAAATTTGGAAACAAAGACACAGTGTTTATTTCACCGGATTCATTTAAATTTATATGCTGAACGTTCTTAGCAATTTTTTTAAAAAAGACGGCTACATAATATTAGAGCCGTCAACTCTTCATTGATTCACGTAAAGACGTATGCTTCTAATTCAACAGCTAAACATTCACGGTGTAAATAAAGATCTAAGACTATACACCTTTCTTCAATTTATCATACGTATACCCGATGAGGTGCTAAGATAATTGAACATAAATTTCAATCTTACTTCATCTCAACGCCGGTCGAATAGGCGAATACAACTTGCTTGGAGACGGCGGGGTTATGCACTTCTCATTTTTATAGTCGAATATCGTTGGTACCGCTGTTGATTTTAATCTCCAAATTCAAAGATAATGAAACCAAAGGATGGACTTCCCACGAAGTCAACTCACTTTGTTTGCTATAAACTCGCGCGTCTTTCGTAGGTTCCCACTTTCTCGACGAGTCGGGCGATTTTCTTCGGTAACGTTTACCCACAATTCAAATCTTAATGTATCATTATCTCGATTAGGGAAACGAAAGAAACTTAGGTTATTATCTTGTCCTTCTTTATGCAAACTTTTTCACCCAGCAACAGCACACGGCATTTTTAACAAGTACCATAAAACGTAATCCTACATAGACAATACTATACAACTCAATGCGACACCGCGAATCGTTTGGTACCAATGACGTCACAGGATCACGAGTCACTTACCTGTCTTCAAAAAGGGCGAAACTCGAAGCGTGTGCGCTATGAGATAAAATTGGCTACTGTGAGAAAACGGGACAACCAATAAGTGTAAGATTTGAAAATATTGTATATTATATACGTATATTTCCGAATATATAATCAAAATACACGCTATATTTCACCTTTAAGCTGCAAATTTAAAGGATACAAAGTCAAAAAAAACGTTACGTTACATTTCAGCTATGGCACAACCTGGATGTCCAAGACTTATACCAAATCAAATAGGAACATGCCCGCCAGCGTCGACATGCATGATGAGAGGCGGAACATGTATTGGAAGACTCTGTTGTAAACGTGTTTGTCCACCTGGGTGGGTCTGGGTGTGGACGTCTTGTAACCCACCGATACTTTGCACGGGAAACGGCGGAATGTGCATCGATTCAGCCTGTTGCATGCCACGCACTACATACTGAAGATGTACTATCAGAGAAAATAATAAATCTGTCAGCACTCAATTCTTTTTCTGCGTGATAGAGTCATTATATATCTGTATTAAGCTTTTTAAAAACCCGTGAATTGTATCGGTCACCTACACAACATAATAATGCATTTGGGGATATTTTTATTTGACTACTTTAAGGGTTTTAATGAACTGGATATAGACTCAGTGGTTGTCGTTTTGTTTTATTGTGTGTGTAATCAGAATAAAAGCAAAATAGAGTTACCATACTGAAGGAACTTTATTCTGAATTTGTGTTCTATGCCTCAAATAGTATAAAACACAGATGGATGGCAGCCAGTCTAGGATTTAACGGTTTTGTTTTTATAAGAATAAGAAATGAATGTTTGAATTACACTGAGACATTTAAAATCTGCCTGTTAAACAGAGAACAGTATAGATAAACAAAAATATGTTTAGGAGATATTACAAATATATACCTTGAGATTTTCTCAAAAAATACATTGCCTTGTGGTATATTACTGTTGTACATTTATGTATACTACTAAGTGTTGTGTGTTTGTGTTTCACCGGTACGTAGCATTTCTGTATATGTTTATTTTTAATTGCAGCATGGTCACTGACAATTCTCTTTGTAATAGCACAGGTGCAAATC
This sequence comes from Cyrtodaria siliqua, assembly GCA_037043455.1. Taxonomy (NCBI): domain Eukaryota; kingdom Metazoa; phylum Mollusca; class Bivalvia; order Adapedonta; family Hiatellidae; genus Cyrtodaria; species Cyrtodaria siliqua. The sequence continues at coordinate 14,313 of JAWPHD010003640.1, read as the reverse complement.
GTTTAATTGAAAATAACATCTGTCAGAATAAATGGTGTACTACAACTACCGTTACTGGAAGTTAGAGTATGGCAGGGAGCTGAAATGGACGTGCTACAAGACAAATATAGTATGGCTCGTTGGCTAATTTAATCACCTCATCACGCCCATCTCGATGTTTAAATTAACCAACTCAATGAGATCATACTCTATCTATTACTTAGAATGTATATTTTGCAACCTATGTTTGTCATCTACACGTGGGGATTGCTGTGACACGGCCAAACATTTTTTTTTATTATCAAAATTTCTGAAAAGAAATTGGAAAACTGTGTAAGCGTTGTCAAAATCGGGGACAATAATCAAGAAGATATGACTACTTGAAGGTTGTTGTAAAACGGATAAGGAAGCCGCCATTTTGAAAAATATTACGTCATAATTCTAAATTACTATAACGATTGTTTGGATTCATGCCTACATTCCCTTTAACATAACCAATAATTGCATACACAAACTTGCCAGTTATTTTTTCTTAACACTGACTTCAGTTTAGGGGGTTTGATTTGAAATTGGAGAAACAAACATACGAAATAATATTGTTTTAACGTTAGTGTTTGGGCGTCGGATAGTTATATTCAATAAAAACAAATATCGTGTTAAACATATAACCTGTCAAAATTGAAAACTTAACTCGGCCGTTTCCAAAGGTCCATTATCATACTCTTTTTTTAACTAAGAGTATGATAATGAACCTTTGGAAACGGCCGACAACGACACATACGAAATATTGCAGTCTCGGTTTGATTGAGACTGTTCATGAGCGGTAGTGAAATATGCTAGCTACCGCTCACGCCCTCTAGCCCCGGGTTGAGCAGAACTCAATATTAATAAAATCAATAGTACAAAATGTTAACCATCCCGAAGATGGCATGCATATGGCGGTGGACATGGGGTTCATGGCTTCCCCATGTCGTACGGCGTATGGTCCCAGTATCTAATAAAATTAAATGCCCCGAAGAGCGAAATAAACATAATGGAATTTAGTTGGGCGCAACGGTTATGAAGTCTGCGTATCACAAGTAACAGTGAAAAGACTAAATTAAAAAGCAGACAACATATCCTATAAGTGGTTAAAAACAGAGACTTAATAGCATATATATTATTGTACTAGTATGTACCTCATTAAACGAACAAAGTGCAAGACGGAAAGATACACGTTTTCAGTGTAGGAAGAGTATTCCTCATAAACCACAACAAAAGCAAGAAACCAACACCGTATATTAGCTAAAGCAAGCAAAGTATTATGCAAGCGTGAAATAAGTGCCGAGAGAAAATAGTATTTTATCAGGGGTTGAGTGGTTTGGGGGAATAATCAAGGCCGCACGCGTCAATATTTCTTATTGTCGGACTAGATTGTTCCACATTTGTTCTATCATGGTACGTCTTAAAGCTGTACAGTCCCTATTTTAACTGGTAATAACTCATGAATATGAATGAGTCACGTGTGAAGTAGTTTCAAATCGACGAACACCCCAAAAGTCGGTATACGAGAGGCGATTCACCAGTTTTGAAACACTTTTATTTTACCTATAAATTACAATTCATAAACATTTCATTGCAACAGATGTTCTATTTGGGATCCATGGAGGTTATAGATCAGCCTGCATCGCTTGGGCCATGACTCCAGCGTCTTGTTGATAACAGATTGCTCAAGTTTTTTCCATTCGTCCAGCAACGCTCGTTTAAGGCCTGCCAAAGTGTAGAGTTTCCGCTTCTACAAACGTCTTTTAAGGATCCCCCAAATGCCAAAATCCATTGGGGCTGCATCTGGACTTTTAGGCATCCACTCATTCGGTGTTACAAAGTTAATGTTTTGCTGGCGCATGTACGTTAACGTCTGCTTTGACGTATGACTTGAAGCACTGTCCTGGTAAAATACCATGTCCTTAATTGTATCACCTGGAAACATTCTTGGTGCATCCTTTGAAATGAATGGCTTCAGAACTTTGTCTATATAATACTGCGAATTAACTTTTACACCTTTAGGGATGATTCTTATCTCAGTTTTCCCATGAAAGCTTTCTCCGGCCCAAGCCATGAAGCCAGGTGCAAACGCATCGCGTTTAACAAACTTCAGTTTTGACGGATCGTCGTGGCCTTTACGGACGTAGCATACTCTGCGACGACCATAGCTGCCACCCATGTAAAACATTGCCTCGGCCGTGGTCACAAAGTTTTTCCATTTTCCACAATTTAAACGCCTATAAAGCTGCCATGAACGTTGACGTCTTTTCTCAATTTGAGATGCATTGAGCTTGTGAACTTTGCACTTTTTTCACAGTTTTGCATGAAGAACATTTTTGATAATTCTGTGTACGGTTGACTGAGATACACCTAGTTGTTTTGACATTTCCCGCTGTGTCGGTGGGTTCACCCTTTTGATCATCATGGCGACTTTCCGAATAACGTCAGATGTTGACTTTTTGGGCGTCCTTCGATACGGCCCTGCACTGGTTTTGTTACTACCAACACTGCGCGTTTTACCAATGGAATGCTTCACTCGATGAATGGTCGATATAGAAACATCGTGTCCTAGACCTTTTAACTCCGTCTGAATATTCCTATAGGACACATTCTTCTTCAAAAGGTATAAAATGATACCTTCCATAACATTGTCAATTTTCGGTCTACCCATGTTAAAACAGCCACGAAAACTAACATGTATATGTATAGCTTACCTTTATCAATTAAAACACGTGGATTTCGTGCAGTTGAAACGCTCTGGTTAATTTCAATGACCAATTCAAAAGTGTTTCAAAACTGGTGAATCGCCTCTCGTATAAGGAGAAATCGATACGTAAAATTTCACATTTTTATTTAGCCTCCGTACAGGTAACATCGATAAATATACGGCTCCAGAATATATGTGATAACAAATAGTTGCCCGGAACGGGATCTGAATCACAGCCTTGCACTTGTAAGATTTGAAAGATGTACGCTGAACCTCTAGACCACTGCTATTGATAGGTATTTAGTAGCCGTTTTAACACTAAATAGGCATTACGTAATAACAAGAGCGCGCACACAAACTCATCAAGCGCTAAATAACAAGTCGATATAAGGTTGATTTGAAACGAAGTATTAGTTTCATATTGATAAGATACAATATTACACCAGGCAATGTTAATTTACACGTGCGACAATATGGACTGCATATTTATTGATCCATCTTTAGTTGCGTTCAAATATGTTAAGTTATTTTGCCACATAATATATGGTAGTTAGTATACTATTTTCTCAAGTAGCGTTATAGTTCAGTGGATAGGACTTGAAATCAGAAGGTCGTGTGTTCGAGCCCCGAAAGAAGCTAACTTTTTTTTCCGGTAAAAAATAATGTAACCTGTGTATAGGTACGATGTGCACTGGTCGATGTATTTACAGTAAATGATTTCATGCGCTATATTTGCTCGCTTAAATACCCGATTTCGACATGAGCTGGTGAACATGAAGTTACAAATAAAGACACGCAATAGATTGATATAGGGACTATGTAGCTTTAAAGTGAATCCTGATGAAATGTATTTGATAAAATTAATAACTTCTTGTTTGTTTGTTGACTGAAGAAAAGCAATAAATTTAAATTGCTTGGCCCTTGGACATAATATATCATTTTATATATTTACATGACATAAACAAGCAAAACTTTAGTAGTTGGCGACGTCAACGCCCAGAATGTAATCACTCTGTCTAGCCTAGAACGCGTCATATACAGTATAATGTTCAATTTACGGTTTTGCTAACGTTCTAATAGATATGTACAACTAACTACGATAACGACTAGGACATCAGACTAAATACTAAGCAAGAGAAAATATTGGGGGCTGATCTCAAAGTTGTATAACAACCTGGGTTTTAGTAGGCTCACAGGGGATTGTGTAGAAAAAGATCAATATATATATACGACATATGCATCGACCTTTCAGACATTTTTTTCTTAATACAATTTCGAAGCAACCACCCATATTCGGCTGCAGTTCTAAGTAATTGATCGCTAAAAACAGCTTGAGAGGAGGGCACACATCACATGCAGATCCAAGAGTTTGGTTTGAGTATTTGAGTGGGGAAGGGGCGGGACCGCAGGGAGCGGATGATGCTTCGAAATAAAATGTTTTTCTACATGACGTTTAGTGAATTCTGTTGTATTTTTCCAGAATAATTTCATATTCAATCTAATGATGACTAACAATAGAAATGAAGCGCGCCCCATGTAATCCGGCATGCATAGTTTATACCTGTGGGATTTTAGAGGGTCATATATAACCGTACATGTGTTGATAATGACATTAAACACCAAACAAACAAACAAAACAAAATTCAATATCCGACTTTAAATACGAAACACTGTGTGGTTTTGAGAAACTGAAAGATCATGCAGCGTGTGCGCTTATCGCCTTGAATGCACACTAGAACAATTGAATTGATCAGTTCACCCTAAAATCGAAATGGATGAGGCCTCCACAATTGAAGGTTAGTTTGTATTTCTTTTACAATGTATGTTATACATAAGAGCTCATTTATGAAAGAATTGTTTCGCATTTATTTCGGCGTTTATGCTATATTTAAACGTCGGTAGTAAATGGCGTAATCCATGAATCGCGTTAGTTAGTACTTTGCCATTCACTACCGGCCATCAAAACCGCAGAAACGCCGAAAAAAAGAGGCGTCGAGGATTGTTCCATTTACTACCGGCAAACCCAAATAAACAGCGAAAACATGCAAATTAATTATTGTATTTACATTATTTTTCCGTCATTATAATAGTGCCAGCAAAAAGTCTAATGCTAACTAAACGTTAAAGAGAAACCACCACTGTCAGTGTCTTTTCATGCAGTGGAACATCCATTTTATGTTAACAAACACCGGATGCAAGCACAGTGCGTACATGCACTGCGTACAGTTCTTTCACCTCATTGAAGTGGAATAGCCACTTTCTATGCCTGCGCAGCCGAACTCAAATAGTCCCATCTACTTGAAAAATTAAGTATAATCGAGATTAAAGGCAATATTGTTTCACGCCCCTTACCCCCGGGTTGAGCAGAACTCAATATTCATAAAACCAATAGTACAGAATTTTAACTATCCCGAAGATGGCATGCATATGGCGGAGGACTTGCTACTTTTATTTTTATTATTCAATTCCAGCGGCGTATGGTCACAGCATCTAATAATATTCTATGTACCAAAGAGCGAAATAAACAAAATGGAATTCACCTGGGAGTAGCGGTTATGAAGCCTGCGCATCACAAGTAACAGTCAAAAGACTAAATTAAAAAGCAGACAACATATCTTATGGGTGGTTAAACATAAAGTTTCATCAATATCGGACGAAAAATGTAGAAATTGAGCGGACAAGCTTTTCATTTGAAATCACTCAGTCTCCGCAAAAAAGCATTCAACCAAAACACCCTGACAATATGCGCTACTAAAAATCATACACTATACTTCCTATGAAATTTATTTAAAAAAACGCATGAAAAACCTAGGAGGAGTTGAGCGGATAAGCTTTGGATTCGAAAAACGTTTAAGCCCCGTAACCCGCCAAAAATCATTCATCCGAAACGTTCTGAAAATGTACGCTTTTAAAATTCATAATGATACTTCCTATGAAGTTTCATGAAAATCGGATAAAAAACGTAGAAGAGGGTGAGCGGACAAGAAAGCGGACAAGATAGACATACATACGGACTGTCATGTAGGCAAACATATGCTCCTCCAAAAATTTGGGGAAGATCGACCCTGTATATCTCAAATGAATCTAAAAGGTTTGGTGCACCCTAGAACCTGGTTTAACTCCCAGCGGCCTTTTTTGCCACTGACCGTTCCAAGGCGATAGCCTATTGTCAACCATATTCTATGTGAGATGTCTCATTTGAACTTTTATTCATTTTTAAAATTGTTCTTTGTTTCTGTGTGCGTTTGTGGTTGACTGTCGTCCTTGAATGCTGCGTTTCCTTTTATATAACCGACGTCGTTTAATAACGTTACGTCAGTTCCGTTTTACTGTGTATATTAATTGTTAATAAATACGCCACTGAGGAAGGCCGCAAGGCCGAAAGCTACGGCATCAATATAATTGCTAGATTTTTTATATATATATATATATATATATATTTGTGAGACAATTCAATTCAGAATAACGAACTTTCTGTAACGTGGGATCTATAAGATACAAGCACAAACATTAAATATTATATGTGGAGAAAATTGTGTACAAACCACTTACCAGCGGATTCAAACCTAGGACATCAACTTTGACGCAGCGCCTCGCACAATAGCCGGCGCCTTAGAACACTCTAGCATCTTCATTTTGCATTTGATCTTTACTAAACTTTGTCAGTGTCTTTAAATGAATAAAAGGTTGGACGAGTTTAAAAACAAGCCAAATCAGACCATAGCACTAGAGTCATGGTCCTTGAATTACTGACCCAGGGGTCACATCTTTTACATATAGACTTATATAGGGAAAATTTTCGTCTTTTCTGATTCTACAAGTGCCAAAGGTTTAATATTGTGCATTTAACATAAGCTTATGGTCCTCTAACTAATTTTGTTTAAATGAATACCCTGGAGTCAAATTTGGCCCCGCCCCAGGGGTCGTATATTTAAATAGACGTATACAGGAAAATAATTTAAAGATGTTCTTTTCTGAAATTTCAAGCTCCAGAAGTTTAATAATTTGCATTTATCATAAGTTTATGATCCTCAAAAAAGTTTGGTCAAATGGTGACCCTGGGGTCCAAATTGGCCTCGCCCTAGAGGTAACATATTTTACATAGACTTATATAGGAGATCCTTTAACTTAAAAGCTCTTCTTCTCTGAAACTACAAGATCCAGAGGTTTAATAGTTTGCATTTACCATAAGCTTATGGTTTGCTCAAATGGTGACCCTGGAGTTAAATTTGGCCCCGCCCCTAGGAGTCACATATTTTACATAGACTTATATAGGAAGCAACTTAAAAATATTCTTCTCTGAAACTACAAGAGCCAGAAGCTTAATATATTGCATTTATCATAAACTTATGGTTCTCTACGAAGTTTGTCAAATGGTGACGCTGGTGTCCAATTTGTCCCCGCCCCAGCGGTCACCTGTTTTACAAAGACTTGTATATGGAAAATTAAAAATCATGTTTTCTAATATTACAAGAGCTGGAATTTAACTATTTTGTATTATCATAAGTTTATGGTCCTCTACGAAGTTTGTTCAAATGGTGATCCTAGGGTCCAATTTGGCCCCGCCCTAGGGGTCACATATTTTAAATAGACTTGTATAGGGGAAAACTTTCCAAAATCATTTTTTCTAAAACTAAAAGTTAAAGATTTTGCATTTACTAGAAGCTATGGTCCTCTACCTAGTTCATTCAAATGGTGACCCCGGGGTCCAATTTGGCCACGCCCCAGGGTCACTTTTTTTAAATAGACTTATATAGAGAAAACATTTAAAAACCATCTCTTTTGAAACTACAAGAGCCAAAGGGGAAAAAACATATTTAACTAAATCAAGGGCCATAACTCCGGTGTTACTGGTCCGATCTGGCTGGTTTGCGAATTGATATCAACAATCTAGCCAAGCTAGAAACTGATCGAATGAACAATGACCTATCATGTTAACGAGGTAAAAGGACGTCCGACAAAAGGGGGACATAGACGGTGGACAACTCAGCACCCAATAAGCTCTGCTGCCTTCTGCTGACCTACGGCCAGTTGAGCTATCATGTCTGTGACAAACTAGACCAAACTAAATTAATTCAAGAGTTATCAAACAGCAAATACAAATAAAGCGGGCTTTATAAGGCTGTTTATGTAATTTAGGAATCCAATACATAGTTGGAATATAGATATACAAATCGAACAGGAAAAGCAGCATTCAAGGATGACAGTCAACCACAAACACACAGAGAAACACAGAACAAATTTAAAGATGAATAAAAGGCCAAATAAGACCTCACAAACACAAAGAGGTTGACAATACCGCCTTGGAACGGTCAGTGGCAAAACAGGCCTCTGGGGGTTAAAACCAGGTTCTAGTGTGCACCAAACCTCACACTTACCCTACTGTTAACCCAATAAAACGGGACAGTGTAAATAAAGAAATTCCCGCCATTAACTATTCTCTAACTAACAAGGCAGCTTTATTTTGCTTTCCATCTGCTCCAGCCTTAAATCAGTGCACTGCACTGAGTTCTACGCGTGGAAACAGCATCATCCGCAGTAGATTGACCTGGAGTACACGCATTCGTGATCCCGAGTTCCAGAAATAAAACACTGACATAAGGGAGACGTCAAACAATGATAGCATTATTAGCTTCTTTACAGCCGAATACAAATTGGTCATGAAAGTCATGGATATCCGATTTCAAATTACGAAACAAACATCTATGTCTCGGAGGAACTAGAGAGAAATTAGCTGGATTAGTTATACGGGTATTTATTATTTAAACAAGTTACTCTTTCAAATTAGAAAAGTAGTTCGGGTCCACATATACTCTATGATACAATTTTATACTAAAATGCTAAATGAATTGGGGGATCTGAGCACGACACGTATCAAAATTAAACACTGAAGGCAATCTATATTTCGGAACTTAGAAAAGAAACGACGACTGTGTTTTCCTATAATATCAAATAACCAGAGATGACATGACCAGCCGGAGCATAGCAACATTTGTTTTATTTACAGACACTTTCCTTAGGCTGTTTCTTTTTGTGGTGATGATTTTTTTTTTGGGATGAAAAATAATAGTTTAAATTGTTGTAGTACTTATAGCCACTATTTTTTTGGAATTGAATCAATAATACGATTTTCCCTAAACATACGTACATGCAGTGGGTGGGAACTCTCTCACCAACAACCGCTAACGCGTCGCCATTCAAAAATAGTTGCGAGCATAAAATGACTGATATGCGATCGCAAAATTCAGAAGTTCAATACAGTTAACCCTATATTAAACATTTTGCAATCCACCGACAGATTTTGAAGATTTGTCAGGAAATAGGTATCAGTTGTTATGCGGATATTGTTTTAAATTTGCCTCAATATTTGACATGACAAATGCCAGTGGCATGGAGAATCACGTTTGTACAAATTAAGGCCATAATGACGAAAATTCCGCGGAGTCAAATGATAGAATATAGAGATGTATAGTGAAATGCTAAACCTATAAAACTCCTTGCCTGAACAATGTTCTTCTCTGAAAGCAATAGGCCAGTACTGAGCTTTTACATACTGAAAAGAAAAGAAAACGCATTTCCGCTATGTATTGTATGTTTAATATGCTACTGCTAATCGAATGGTACAGGGCGACCTTAGGCCTGTCGTTTAAACAGCACAGAACACACAAATGGTTACCCCTTTAAAGTTTCATTATCATTTGGCTCAAGCAGGTGAGCAAACTAAGGCTTTAAACGTTGCAATCTCTTAACATTAAACACAAAACTGAAATACCATGACTTTTTCAAGCGAAACTTCAACATTTCTGAATTTTGTGTAACAAAATATACTTTGATTAAAAGGTCTACTACATGCCAGAGTTGTCCTTTCTGTAATTAGTTGTAACCCCTTTTTGTGCAAAACATGTTGAGATATATCTGGAATATTACGTGGAATTAGATGTATAAAATAGTGTAGTAAAGGCAATTTTTGATTATGCGTTTCTTTTTCCTATCAGTATATTTAGCAATTAACATAGAGTACGAATTTCTGAAGTCAAATAGTTTGTAAAGAATTATAGCGAATACTAAAGATAATTTACTGAAGGCTCTAACCAGTGCATTCATATTTGGCAAGTTTAAAAACATTATAGAAAGGAAGAACGAAGTATGTATGGTAACCCATGAGATTATATAGCTATGTATAATAATTTGTATCGAGACACTGCTTTAATAACTGTCCTGGACTCGGTTTTATAAAACAACTTACGACAATTTAGATCGTAAGTCAGTTTCTTAAATTCATTACTTTGATTTACAATTCACAACTGAACGCGATTTCATTTCATTGTCTACATTAAATGCTTAGTTTCAAAAATGTGAACAGTTCTAAAATCGTAAGATGTTTAATAAACGGGGCCCCCAGGGCACTATTTTATTAAACATCTTATAATAAGTATCAACTTTTAAAATCGTTCACTTTTTTCTCCTAAGCATTCAATGTAGACAATGTGTGCAAGTAGTGCAGAAATATTACATGTATAAGAAACTGAAATGAGATCACGTTTGTTTGAAAAGTGTAATTGATAGTGAAGCATTTAAGAAATTGATTTACGATCAAAATAGTCGCAAGTTGTTTCATAAAACGGGGCCCAGTTATATTACCGACCTGGATAGCTAGGTGAGCGCCTCAGACCTATTTGGTCTCTCGTTTGGTTATATAAGTAAGAACAGAAAGCTGGATTTCACATTGTGATACATTGTACTACATGCAACTTTAGTCATGAACGTTTGGATAGCTTTAGGCTTGATTTGCTGTGCTGTTTCAGTAGGTTTGTAATTTTGTTTTATTTGCTTGCGGTTTTAAAATGGGCATACGGCAATCTTGATTTTGTTTGTAAAACTCGCGGCGTTCCGTTAGTATATTAGTTCTATATAATTTTGGGTTTTGAAAAAAAAAAAAAAATGCATGCAGATTTAACGTCAAAATGGTACTGGATTAATAAATCGAGGTGCTTATTTTGATAACTACTTCGACATAGCCGTATGTTTACTCTAACTTATCTCTTGACGCAATCCAGTTTTCAATGTTTAAAGATTTTACAGTTTTGAATTTTTATAAATTACTAAATCGGATTCGACTTAAATGTTATGCTGTATTGTATTTTTACATAACACTATACTTTTGGCTGAAATTGTAAATTTATAGTTACATTACATAATTACTTTCGATTTTAGAATGAATTGTTACAATAAGATTTTTTTTAAAAAGTTCATAAAATTGTATTCATGCAATCAAAACAGTGAGTGACTCCTATATTTTTGAAAAGATGTCCAGAGAAAGTAATTGAGAATATCAAATACTTAAGTGTCGAATTTGAAATATTTTATTAAGCTGCAAATGTAAAGGATACAATGTCAAAAGAACGCTACGTTACATTTCAGCTATGGCGCTACCTGGATGTCCAAGACATTAACCAGATCATATAGGAAAATGCCCGCCAGCGTCGACATGCTGGACAAATGGCGGAACATGTATTGAAAGACTCTGTTGTAAACAAATTTGTCCACCTGGGTGGGCCCGGGTGTGGACATCGTGTAACCCACCGATACTTTGCACGGGAAACGGAGGACTGTGCGTCGGATCATCCTGTTGCATGCCACGCACTACATACTAAAGATGGACTATCAGAGAAAATAATAAATCAGATAGTCAGCACTCAATTCTTTTTCTGCGGGATAGAGTCATTATATACTTGGCTTAAGCTTTAAACGCATGCATTGTATCAGCTAACTACACAATGTGTTATAGCGAATGTTGTATGTCGCGTGAAACTACATTCTCTTTGAATCATGTTTTCGTATGTCGAATGCCGAATGGTGTATGTCGCGTGAACGACATTGACTTTGAAGCATGTTTTCGAATGTCGTATGTATCGAATGTCGAATGTTGTATGTCGAATGTTGTATGTCGAATGTCGTATGTCGCGTGAAATGACATTCACTTCGAAGCAAATTTTTTGTTTCGTAGGTCGAGTTAACTTCACGCAGCTTATAATTATGCATTTAATGAAGATTTATTTGACTACTGTAAGGGTTTTAATAGACTGGCTACCGTTTCCGTGGTTACACTTGTGTTTTATTGTTGATGCAATCAGAAGAAAAACAAAATACCATACTTTTATGATGGGAACTTTATTCTGAATTTATGTTCAAACAGACAAATGGACGGCAACCAGTTTAGGATTTAAGGGTTTTGTTTTCAGAAGAAAAAGAAATACATGTTTGAATAACACTGAGAAATGTAAAATCTGCCTGTTAAACAAAGAACAGTATACATGAACAAAAGTATGTTTAGGATATATTACAAATATATACCTTGAGATTGTCTCAAAACATATATTGCGTTGTTGTACATTGCTTTTATACATTTGTCTTTACTACGTGCTGTGTGTTTGTGCTTCACCTGTACAGTAAAACTCCCGTAGATGTTTATCATTAATTAGAATGTACATTTTGCAACCTATGTTTGACATCGACACATGGGGAATGCAGTGACACGGCCAAACAAACTTTATTTTCAGGAGTTCTGAAAAGAACGTGGAAAACGGTGTTAGCATTATCAAAATCGGATAAGAAACAAGAAGATATGACTATTTGAAGGTTGTTGTAAAACGGACATGTAATATAAATCAGTTAATTAACGTATTTATAAATATATATTTATAGAACAGAACAGAACAATCTTTTATTATGTACAATCTCAGGCAACATGAATTACAATATGAGAGAATTATTATGCATACAAAAAATTAAACAATTACTAATTTTGAATTAAAAAGGATCAAACAGACATCACTTGATATGGTGGGAAAAGTTAGGGGGATAACAGTTGCGTGGAATAACATTGCAGCTTCAAATGTGAAGCATGTAAATATATATATTATATACTTATTGTTTAACAGTTTGTAATAGAATTCGGACAAAGACACATAGATTGATTTGTATTTTGGTTGACGAATGAGTTAGATGCTCCTTAAATTTTATAACATTAGCGTGACGGTAAAAATACCGTGGAATGTACTTTTTACGCAGAGGGTCGAAATGAGGGCATTTTAAGAGAGAGTGAAATTCGTCGCCAATATCAGAGTCACACAGAGTACAGCGCCTTAAGTTGAACGGGATATTCGCAAACCTACCAGTTTCGACAGGAAATTTATGGTTAGTTGTTCGGAATTTGAATACATTAATATAGTAGTTTCTCGGTAACTTGAGATATGGTTCAAATGAAAGGTCGTCTTTGAATAGGTTATAATTACGCCCTTTGGACGAATTTTGTAGGTCTGCCCTCCATGATTGTGTAAATTGGTCGATTAAAGTTTTTTTTCATGAATCGATGGACATATTTGCTTTGCAATAAATGGCGATTAGTCGAAATATCGGAATTTCCTGTGTTGTCAAGTATATTTTGAATGTATTTTAGCCACCTGTATTCGTAATTAGTTGTATTAACCATTGATTCATAACATAAGTAACTAAGTTTTGTTTGTTCACCTAGGATCAATTTTTTCCAAAAGTTTATCATTCTCGTTTGTATAGTGACTGCGATTGGGTGTCTGCCTAATTCCGCATATAGCATGTAAGAAGGGGTGCTTTTTTACTGTTTGTAATTCTTTTTAAAAAATCAGTATGTACACGTTCTATTATATCTAAGTTTTCATATCCCCAAACTTCGCAATTGTAGGTTAATATTGGTAGAATTGGTTGGTCGAATAATCTAAGTTGGGGGTCTAAGGGTAGGTCTAGGTTATTGATTCTTCGATAAAGTAGAAATGACACTTTCTTGGCTTGTTCGGCCAAGTGTTTTCTTGTGTTTAGAAAGCTACCCGAGCTAGTAAATATTACTCGTAGGTATTTGTATTTATTTGTTATTTCGATTTTTTCCGGTCCTATGTTAAATGAGAAACGGTTTATGTTTCTGGCACCAAAGACACTTATTTTAGTTTTGTTATAGTTTACTTTTAATTTCCACGATAGACAATACTCGTGGAATTTATTTAGACTTAATTGGAAACTTTCGGGTTCTCACCTAGGATAATGGTATCGTCAGCATATAGTAGTATTATAATCTTTATAAAGATATTTATTTGGGGTTCGACTCTAATTCCATCTAGGCCTGTGTTAAGCAAATACTCCTGTAAGTCATGTAAAAAGATGGCAAAAATTATCGGTGATAAATTTTCACCTTGACGGATTCCCCATTGACTCACAAAGAAATTCGAGGTGTCGTTGTTTATGGACACGCATGAGTTAATGTTTTGATACATGTTATATATTATACGGAAGAATTTGCCTTTAAATTAATTACTTAGGAGTTTGCGCCATAGGCCTATTCTCCATATGGAGTCAAATGCCTGTGTGAAATCTATAAAGCAGCAGAACAACTTTTTCTTTTGTGAACGTAACATTTCCACCAATTTGTGTAATACAAATATATGATCAGTTGTGGAATATTTGGCTCGAAACCCTGCTTGATTTTCAGTAAGATTCCTTTTTCATTTAGGAACTTGTTAATTCGTTCGTTTAGTATAGATGTAAACAGTTTGCCAAAACAACTTAATATGGTG
>JAWPHD010003639.1:0-210776 GCA_037043455.1 Cyrtodaria siliqua | reverse complement strand
AACATTTCCAATATTAAATGTATCGATTTGATCGAAAAATTCGGAGGAAGATATTGTATGTTGCGAAACATGTATTTTGATTGGCAAATCCGATGCCCTACCTACTGAGCTAGCTGGGTGGTCAATACAATTCAGTGAAGGATGTTGACAATATAATGAATTTAATGTTTAGCTGACATCGGGCAGATGTCATTTTGATATCGGGCAGATATTCTTCAGATTATTTAAAACCAACAAAACGCTCTTTCAAATCAAAAGGAGTATGCATTTAAATTGATCTTTAGGTTAATTTATATTTATCTGTAGACCAATACAAATAATTGAAAAGTAAGTATCTTTTATCAAATGAAAACAAAAATAAGTATAAACGTCGAACAGGAAACGCAGCTTTCACAGAACAACAGTAACCCAAAACACACGCAAAGTGATGAATGGCAATGTTAATAAGAATAAACGAATAGGAAGTCACAAACACAAAAAGGGGTTAATAACGCTTCTTTCTTGATTTAGATCTCTCTCGATTGAAAATGGTAAAATAATTAGCAAAATCTATGACAAGTAGAGATGATTTTAATTTTGACATTGTTAATTATCCCCACTTGGATGGGGATGGTTCCCAGAGCAACTTCTTATGGGGTGTATCTGTCTCAACATATTCGTTTTTCTAGAGCTTGTACTCGAGTTGATGACTTTAATATTCGTAATCTTTGTATAACTAAAAAGTTACTCAATCAGGGTTACCGTTACCATAAACTTCGTAAAACCCTTTGCAAAATTTTATTATCGTAACCCTGATCTTCTTTCCAAATATAAGAGTAGCTGAAGTTATGGACCAAAACTGATACAACCATCAACGAGTGTCATCCAGACAAAATATTTATATTTGGTAGTACCACACCGCCATACTGGGCGGTGGCTTATTTCTGCCATGTCCCCTTGGGTCGCCAAAACGGCACGCGAAAAGACGGCAAAACAGAGCAGCATTTGTCGTCTTGTCGTCTCCTGGTCGTCTTGTCGTCTTGGTGCCCCGCAAGCACGACAAGGCGACAACACGACGGATTTCACACGCCAAGACGACGATTGAAAGGCGCAAAGACGACAAATAAATGTGGCGCTTTATGTTTGTCGTTCTGTCTTCTTGTCGTCTGGGCGCCTGCCAGAACGACAAAACGAAAGACGACAAAAGGTTATAAAGCTCTCGAGCTAATAGGGCGTCTCAGGCCTGATATAGGGTGTGATATGAAAATACACATTTTTTTATTCTATTTATCATATAATTGAACTTTGTAGAAATTTCAACTTAGCTCACTCAGTGAGCTGTTTTCCAGGGAGAGAAAAAAAAGTTATATCTAGTCCATTCTGATCTGCACATGTCTGTCGCGTCAGTGGTACACAACATTTATTTTTGTGTCCGAACTCTTAAAATGAAAATGAAAATGAATTCCACTGAATTTGAAATTTTCTGATCAAGGTGGATTGTCATAAGTTGCTTATTTTATCCACGGATAATCATTATATAGCTAATTATCTGCCAGGATGGAAGTAACTAATGAAACGCAAACGACAAAAAATACACGTGATAAATCGTATACAATCGTAACTTATCGGTTATTTCCGTATCACTCCGGTAAAAGGATCGAGATGAAAATCGTTTTTTTCCGTGATATGACATTTTTTCACCCTATATTTCAAGCGTGTGATAAAGCTTTATTGCCCTGCAACGAAGTCCTGATTGAGTATGACTAGCTAAGTCTATGTCGTATCGTATATTCAAAAAACAAATCTTTTGTAGGTATATATAATAACACGATTTATCAAACAATTATAGTATGGAGAAGTGCATGTCATCTGAACATTTATTCTAGTAGGTTTGAAATGAGACCAAATTACGGACACACTGGCAATGTTACATTTGCATTTTAAAAAAACGGGGTTGCAAGGGCATCATTTGATTTGTAACGCATAATTCCAAAGATATTTCCCCACCAAAATGTTCCTTAATTGTTCTGAAAAAAATAAAGCCAACATCCTATAACTTAAGCTCGTTGTTAGATTTTGTGTTACGAAATTTTTATCAAATAATCTTAAATATGTTTAGACTAATAAAAAAAAAAAGCTTTCACCCACATGACATAAGCTATTCAAAACAAGACTACCTGGGTAAAATAGTGTCGAATGCAACAACTATTTTAACTTGTTCAAGTTATGTTGGGACCCCTTGGTACCCCTCGGTTATATACCAGTACGTCATGTTTCATATTCTTCTTGATGATCCTGTGTTCTCTCAACTTGAAATAACACAATGGGTGAAAACTTTCGTTTTCCTTTAAATGAATGCAAGTACAATATGACTCCGGAAACACTGTGATGAATATTGTTTTGTTTTAATAAATAACCGTGAAATAAAATAATTTCGAATACACACACTGATATTTTTGGTATTTAGGTGTATGTTTGTTTCTCCTTCGAGTTAATGACCGTTTCCGATGTCGCCACAAGTCTTATGTTTAACATAAGACTCATTTCACCGTCACTAAGATGCACTAAGTTGGTACAATGTTGGTGTAAACTAGATATCAAAATCTGTATATGTAGCAATGAGTTTAACCCCTAACCCGCTAAGACACGACTATAATAGTCCTTTGCGTCCATTGTAAACCCATATCAGTCTGCGAGTAACTCGTTGGCGGATCAGGTTTTACAAATGTCCGCTGCTGATCAGTCATTTCCCCAAAAACATCCTTTTTGTCACATAAATCGAATGGTCTGAATTCAAAGAAAGAACAGAATATATATGTAGCGGGTTACCGGTTAAGATTATTTTGTTTACATTTGAGAGTAATCCTGTCCATATAGAGATAATAAGCTACGAGGCTTTGACATCCTCCGTCTGTATAAGACAGTTATTCATCACCGCCAGTACTACGATCGTGGGGATTCCTATCGTCAACGCCATTGCGATTGGCCAAAACGCATCTCTGTTGTCCAAATCGTCTTCAGAGAAAGTAATTTTAATCCTTTCAGAATCAGGTTTGATTGACGATACAATGTTATGTAAGCCTGAAGTATTACTTGTGTGTTGATGTACTACTGTAGACGACATCTCGCCTGCTGTTGCATCATGGGTTATTGTTTCCATTGTACTACTTTCAATTGTTTTCTATTATAGAAACATTTGACAATTTAGCTGATGTAATGATTTCTGTTGTTGAATAAGCTCCACTTGGGGGAGAAGCTATACTTGTTGTAGTTTCGTTAGTTGATGTTTGATTATCCGCATTTGGAGTATGAGTTTATGTCACTGATGTGGGATGTATCACCACCAGGTAACATGCATTTGTTCAGTTGTTGAATAAGTTGTAGTTTTAGTACTTTCTGTATCTTTATTCATGGTTGTCCCAGTAGGAGCTATGCTGTTTGATGAACTGGTATAAAACACAGAGTTGTTAGACAATGAACTTGGATACGTATAGTTTGTTTCGTTCACTGAAAGTTCTAAGTTGCTCGTGTTGTTAACTCGGGCAATTTCTGTTGTTTGTGCTGTGCTCGCAGCTTGTGTTAGACCACAGCTGAAAGAAAGACAAAAACATCAATATATTAATGAATATTAAACAGATTGTTCAGTTGGACAAAGTAGTGATTATATTTGTACATTACATAATCGTGCCAATTAATTTTGAAACTAAAATTGAGTATTCCTTACATTTTGGTTACATATGCTTATGATATATATATAAATGAGAATATAAGTTATATCATTGTATTTCAAGTATAAGTTCTGTTCTGCAGGTCGTATAACTTTCATTGGATGTTTTTAATATATTATTACTAATATTTAACCTATATTGTATTGCATGCCTTGTTTCTTATTAACAGTGTAATTGGGGATGTAAGTGTCAGGTTTGATGCACCCTAGAACCTGGGTGAAACCCCCAGCGGATTTTCACTTTTTTTGCCACTGACCGTTCCATGGCGGTAGCCCTATTGTCAACTATTTTGTCGTTTTGTGATGTATTATTTGGCTTTTTATTCATCTTTAAAGTCGTTCTTTGTTTCTCTGTGTGTTAGTGGTTGACTGTCGTCCTTGAATACTACTTTTCCTGTTCGATTTTTATATCTATATTTAGTATTAATGGGTGTTTTTATTTGACTGTGTTTGTGAAAGTTACATTTCCTGTTCGACTACCTACTTTTATTGTATTGCATTGTATTTTTGTCCTCGTGAGCTTTTAAGCTCTTTAGAGTTCTTGAATAAAACTTTGTCGACATATCATCGCGTCAGATCGACACTATCTATGATTTCACTTTCTGTTTTTCTGTCTGAACTACCACACGATTATGTATCATGCATTTAATTTGCAAATGAATAAGTGTATTCGTAGTACCTTTGTTCAAGTTCAGACGAATGCAGATGTTTTGTTTAGCGATTATTAAAACAGCACGCACGAAGAAGCACATACACGAATCCGAAGAAGCACATATCTAAATGACCAGAATGTTCAACTATACTGAGCTAGAGAAATAGAGTAATTTGCATGCGTTTAATCTGTACATATGTAACCGTGTTTGTAGTTCAAATCCAAACGGAAGCAGATTTGTGTGCAGCAGTTTTTAACGATTAGTAAAAAGCCCAAGCTTTTTCGAACTTAAAGAATGATCTGAATGTAATATATCGCTCACATGCCAACTTATCGGAACCAATCAGATTGCAGATCGTGGCATTTGTTATATACCATATAATGGGGCAGTCGGTTTGAGCGACGTCTACTATGTGTCTACTGAACCTAAGGTTCAGGGTTCGAGCCTTATATAAGGCAAACATTTTTAAACCATACAATGTTAAGAAAAATATTATACGAAACTACTACGGAATAAATCTGATTGGTTCCGACAATTTGGCCTTTGAGTACTCTGTAACAATCATTGATTTACACAAGTAAAACTGGATACATTATGGTAATGCTAATTTATATTTGACAAATGTAGATGGAACCCATAGTAATATAAACATTAAGATATGTCTGTCAGGCAAATAGTTTAAACATGATGATGTACCTTGCCCTTAACACGATCAGGGACAATACACCTTATACGTGTCACTAAAATCTCAATTTTTGCTTGTCAAATATGTTTTCTACTATGAACTGTATTGTCAACCCTTTTGTGTTTGTGATGTCGTATGCTTTTATTGTTACTTTTGCCTTCTTGTTTGTCTGTTTGCATATTTGTTCCTGTGTTTTATGGCTGACTGTCCTCATTGAATGCTACTTTCCCTGTCCGATCGTTTTATATTTCTTTAAAAGGTAACAGTATTACTATAAAAAGTAAACGTAAAGCCAAAATCATTTGACATCAGTCGGCTTTCATCCATTTAAGTATTATTGCGGGCGGGTTACCGTCAAATCATCGCGTCAATTCGACACTCATCCTTTTGTATGTCTTTTATTTTTATATTCCCTTCCTTTATTTTCTTTAGCATCACACGATTCTGTATGCATTTAAAGTTTATTTGTGTTCGTAGCTCAAATCCAGTGCTTTTTTGTTTTAAATATATTTTAGAATACGTTAAAATATTGAAATTAGAGAAAATGTTTTTTTTTTATATTTATCGCTTTATAATGTGATTATATAATTAAAGGTTCTATACTTGTTCTCTTAACTTTCAGTTATATGAACTGGAGGCGATCTTGACAGTTTACAAAGGCAATCTATATACAATTTAAAACAATCAAAATATGATTCAGTTTCATATACAATTTGCACAATTCATTAACATGGACCACGTGCTACCTTTGGATTAATTACTGTTCATAACAATACGATTTTGTTTTTATCTACAGACATATGCTACTTAAATTAATTACGGTTAATTGAAATCTAAAAGGTTTACATACAACAGTTCTTTAAATTAATACATGTAATAATACATATAACAAGTATAGTTATAGGTCAGTGCTTTTACAATATCCGCCAATAGTAGCACAATTTTATTTATAACAAATAGTCACGTGACAAATAGTGATATATTGAGGCAATCGTGAACGTTCGGTAAATCACGTCAATCAGTGTACGAGATGTTGCGAATGATATAGAGGTAGGTTAATATATAATATACCACTATTGATTTGGGCCTTCTGATTGGTTGAAAAATGTATAGGGTCTATTAGGGCATATAGTCAGGTTGTAAGTTAGATTTTGATTGGATTAAATTATCCAAATCATAACAAATCCCCATAAAACATCCAAACAATATATTTCCAACATAAAACATATTCATTTCGGATATTTTGACTGAAATTTGCATTTTTATGGGTACAATTGTACTGAGAGTATATTTGCAAAAAGTAAAATTTCTTCACTGCCATTCTGGGGATGCCCACTTTCAGTGCAATATTAGAGGCTGAAAGCAATACCATACTCCAATTTGCTGGTCATTTTTGAGTGTCTCTAAGATAGTTCTTTAAAAAAAGTTAGGTTGTATCATCCGTTCCGATATAGGAATAGGGGTTTTAGGCCAAAAGTCTATAATGGAGGCCTATGGGAAATGCAATAGTGGTATAAGACCATTAAATTATGTTAACTTTGTGTTGCAATACTCGGGTGAGCCGTGGCCTGGTGGTAATATCATGTGAGCCAAAAGCATTTGACATCAGTCGGCTTTCGTCCGCTTGAAATATCTCGAGCGGATTGCCGAAAAATCATCGCATCAAATCGACACTCATACTTTTGTATGTCTTTTTGTTTTGTTTTCTTTTCTTTGGCATCACACGATTCTGTATGCATTTAAAGTTTATTTGTGTTCGTAGCTCAATCCAGACGGAAGCAGATTTGTTCTAATATTGTTTCCTGATTTTTAAAATTGCCCTCACTTAGTCGAATCAAAAGAATTATCTGAAGGTTTAACTATATGGATTTGTATATATTTCGGTAATGTTAATTGATATTAAACAAATGTAGATGTGAATATAAATAACCTGTTTTCAATTTTGATCAAAATAATCGGCATGAAACTCCAGTGTTTTGTGTTTTAAATATATTTTAGAATACGTTAAAATAATGAAATTAGAGAAAATGAATTTTTTTTTATTATATTTATCGCATTATAATTTGATTATATAATTAGAGGTTCTTTACTTTTTCTCTTAACGTTTATGGACTGGAGGCGATCTTGAATATTTACAAGGGCAATCTATATACAAATTAAAACCACCAAACTATGATTCTGTTTCATATACAGTTTGTACAATTCACTGGAAATGATTAATACGAGTCACATGCTACCTTTGGATTAATTACTGTTCATAACAATACGATTTTATTTTTATCTACATACATATGCTACTTAAATTAATTCCGGTTAATTCAAATCTAAAAGGTTTACATACAATTATGGAGTACTTTAAATGAATACATGTGTTTACTTATAACAAGTATGGTTATAGGTCAGTGCTTTCCAATATCCGCCAATAGTAGCACACGTTTATTTTTAACAAATAGTCACGTGACAAATAGTGAGATATATTGAGGCAATCGTGAATCCCGTCCGGGAAGAAGTGTTCGAGATGTTGCGAATGCTATTGAGGTAGGTTTATATATATCAACTTTGAGTTGCAATACTCGGGTGAGCCGTGGCGTGGTAGTAATATCATGTGAGCAAAAATCATTTGACATCATTCGGCTTTCGTCCACTTAAAATATCTCGAGTGGATTGCGGACATACCATCGCGACAAATCGACATGTATGCTCTTACTTTCTTTTGTTTGTCCTAACTGTCAGACGGTTATGTATTTATTTAATTTGCCAAGTTTAATTGTGTTCGTAGATCAAGTCCAACCGGAGGCAGATTTTTATTGAGCGCCTCCCACTCCGATCCCCGATATATATATGTTTTAAAGCCCACCCCTAGTCTTATCAAAAGATTGATCTGAAGGTTCTATTGATATAAAAAAGGATATATTATGGTAATGCTAATTGATATGTAACACATACACATGGGAACCATGAACATGATGGTATGTCAGTCAGGCAAATAGTTTAATAGCCCATACTTCAACTTGCTCTTAACACAATCAGGGCCTATAAATCTTAAAGGCATGCTCACAAATCTCAGTGTGTGCTGGTCAAATATGTTTCCTGTGGTATGAACTTTATATACTAATTATGATGTTGAGATGTATACTTAAAGGTATAAAAATGTATTGATAAAAATATTTTAATACAAAAGGAAATAACATCATCTGATGCAGAAAATTGTATCTGTGCGTTTTCAATTTTGATAAAAAATAATCTCTATGAAACCACACATATATTTCAGAATACGTTAAAGAAGAAGAATTAGCGAAACAATGTTTTATATATATTTTCCTGCGTTATAATAAGAATATTTAAGTATATGTTCTTATATGGTTTCTATATAATTTACGACCTTTGGAGTAATTACTGTTCATTAAATTTGTGTTGTTGTTTTTATCAACTGACACAAAAAACGAAAAAACAACAACCTTATTTTAAAAAGCCCAATGGATCTTAGGGTGACTACTAGTATATTATATTTATTTATTACCATTAGCCTGTACTTGCGATAACTTATTTATAGTTCATCGCTTTCCCATTTACTTAAATATCCGCCTATAGCAGCTTACGTTTATTTATAACCAAAGGTCACGTGACAGATATTGATATATTGAGGTAGGTTTATATATGTTAACTTTGTGTTGCAATACTCGGGTGAGCCGTGGCGTGGTGGTAATATCATGTGAGCCAAAAGCATTTGACATCAGTCGGCTATCGTCCACTTGAGTTATCTCAGCGGGTTGCCGACATACCATCGCGTCAAATCGACACTCATCCTTTTGTATGCATTTACTTTCTTTTTTTGTCTTAACTACAAGATGCTGTATGCCTTTAATATGCAAACTTATTTTTACTGGTCCTTTGGGACCAGCGAGCCCAATATAGGTGGCTTTGAAGTAGAATACCGCTTAAGCCGGTGCTAGGGGGCGTGAGAGGTGTTGCTTCTTTCATTACTTCTCATGAACAGACTCAATAAAACCGATTCTGATGCTTTATTCTCTTAGTTGTGTTTGTTGCTCCCAAATGATCACCTTTATCAGCATTTATTAGGTGTAATTGTTTTCGAAGTACCCGAGTTCAAATCCAAACGTTGGCATATCTTTTTTAGCAACTTTTCTATAACGATTATAAAAAAACAACCAAACTCGTTCAAATCAAACGTTGCATTATTTAAATGATCTTTAGTATGATATATATTTATCTTAGAATCGAAATAAGAGTTTATATATCTTTTAGTTTTTGTCTATAACTTTAACACGATTTTGTATGCATTTAATTCGCAAAAGTTTGATTGTGTTCGATGTTCAAGAGGTTCTTAGATTTCTGTTCTAATCCAGACAGAAACAGATTTTTGTTTTGTATGTTTATCCGATTCTTTATTTAACCCCCCCCCCCCCCCCCCCCCCCCCCCCCCCCCCCCCCACATTTATTCGAATCAAAAGATCATGAATGTTCTGTAGACATAAATTTGCATATGCTTGTATGCTATGGTAATGCTAATATTAATTTAACAAATGGAGATGGGAACCAAAGTGATATAAACATTAAGGTATTTATGTCGGGCAAAAAGATACATATTGTCCTAAACACGATCAGGGACTATACAACTATAATGTTTCTTATGATGTAAACAATATATATTAATTAAGCATGCTCGTACATATATATACCCAAAAGCTTTTGATAGGAAAAAACGCCATTTGCTATGGATAATTTCATAAGTGCATATATAGAAAAAGAGTATGAAAGGAGAAATTTAGGTCAGTTTACAATTTTCATAAAATAACCGGCAGGAAGCTCAGGTGAATTATAGGTATATTTAAGCATCCGCTAATAATGATGAAATTAGAGAAAAATAACTATTTTATAATTATCGTTTTATGATGTGATTATTTAAGAATAGGTTCTTATATGTTTTTCTTTTAACTTGTAAGGATTGATGAAGATCTGGGATAGATACAAGGGCAATCTAAATACAAATTAAACCGTCATTATATGATTCAGATGCATTTGAGTATTTGTTGAAGTATAAATCATATGCGCATGAGTCTTATCAGACTAAATGCATGAACTATTATGAAAATTGGAAAATTGTAAGGTCAACGGCGGGATGCCCTCGACCCGTCCAAGACCTATTGACGAGGATAATAAACATATAATATGTAAAACGAGCAAAAGTGAATGGGCCACATGCTACATTCAGTTTGAGTAATGTTATGAAAATATGATGTTGATTTTATCTACAGACACAAACACAAGTTAGATTAATTTAAAAAAAAACAGCATTGGATCTTAAAGGTAACTATATTACTTTGATTTATTACACATGTTAATTTATGAGTAGTTTATTTATAGTTCAGCGCTTTCCAATATATACTTAAATACTCGCCAATAGCAGCACACGTTTATTTATAACCAATAGTCACGCGACAGATATTTATATATTGATATAGGTTTATATATGTTAACGTTGTGTTGCAATACTCGGGTGAGCCGTGGCGTGGTGGTAATATCATGTGAGCCAAAAGCATCTGACATCAGTCGGCTTTCATCCGCTTGATACAGTTCGAGCGGGTTGCCGACATATCATCGCGTCAAATCGACACTCATCCTTTTGTATGCTTTGTTTTGTCTTAATACAAGTTGCTGTATGCCTTTAATCTTCAAAGGTATACTTGTATTCGTAGTACCTGAGTTCAAATCCAGATGGAAGCAGATTTATTTTAACAATTATTTTTTCTTCAGATAATTAAACAAGCAAAAACACTCATTCAAATCAAAAGGAGGATGCATGTAAATGAACTTTCGGTTGATTGATATTGATCTAAAGCATATATAAATGATAGTTTGCACCAAAACTGATACAAACATTAAGGTGTGTCATCCAGCAAATAATTTAGTAGTTTACACTCGACCTTGGCCGTAAACACAAGGAAAGTCTTCAAACTATAATGCATGTAATTAAACAACTTTGTGTTGTGCTCGCGAATGAATATATAGACAACAGATGAAAAGAAAGCAAAAACATAACTTATTTAATGTTCATGAGTTTTGTTTTTGTTATGCATTTCTATTGATGTTGAATCAAACTATTCATACCTACAATTAGGCTTATATACAGACACATACTACCAGAATGTTAGTTAGACTATTACATATATTTATTATATACTTTCCAGTGAAATAGTGGATTTTATGATTTAAATTAAACCTTAAATATTCTTTTTTTAGATTTCACATGTGAACATGTAATATATATATATTTTGTCATGTAACTGTTGACGTTGCTGACGTTGTTGGCGTTATTGACGTCATTATTTTGGCGTATTAGATTTTTTCTGCATACATTTCCAGGTTGTGAGTAGAAAATAAGTAAAATATTTGTTGGTTTGTCGTGAAAATAGGTTTTATTTTCATCTCCAAGTGAGAAAACTGAAATATTTACACTCATGAAAATATAAGTTTTCTCACTTCTCGATGAAAATAAATCCTACTCAAAACAAACAAATACCATATATGTATTCCCAACCAGCATGCCTATCTCGGGCCGATATCGGCTTAAGGTCGGGATATCGGCAAAAATATGCCGACGTAGGTCCAACGTCGGGCCGATGTAGAGCCAACCGACTAATTCAATATTTTTCAATATTTTAATTAGATTTTTGTTTGTGTGGCATGCCAAATTGATTGTGCAATGTATTAATCCGAATGAATACAGCACAAAGAGCACATTTCTTCTTTTGTCTGTTATAATATCTCGGGCTGATGTCGGGCAGACGTAGTTTTCATCTATTAATACCCTTCATCGGGCCGCTGTCGGTCCGACATAACACGCCATGAATCAACAAATGGAGGTAATGACATGTCATTTTAAATATTGTGTATTGATTGTTAATGTGAAAAGATATTCTTCGCTTTGTTCTTTCTTAACTGGCAAACTGATTTTACCTACATTCGCAAGAGTTTCATTGATTGCTAATGAATATTTTTCCAATCGATTTAATAGGTAGTATATATAATGAAACATTTCAATATTAATTGTATCGATTTGATCGAAAATTCGGACGGAAGTAAACGCCCGATAATATTGTATGTTGCGAAACATATATTTTGGATTGGTAATCCGATGCTCTACCTACTGAGCTAGCTGGGTGGTCAATAAAATTGACCGAAGGATGTTGACAATAGAATGAATTTGATGTTCAGCTGACATCGGGCAGATGTCATTTTGATACCAGGCACATATGTTCAGCCGACGTCGGGTTGATGTCGGGCCAATATCGTCATCATTCCTATTTGCACCCGAGTCGAGCCGATATAGACAACGACTTCGGTTTGATTTCGGCCCGATATAGAATGCTGGCTGGGTTATAATTATTGTGTCATAAACTTATTTATAGTTCAGGGTTTTCCAATATATACTTAAATATCATCCTATTGCAGCACGCGTTTATTTATAACCAAAGGTCACGTGACAGATATTGATATATTGAGATAGGTTTATATATATTAACTTTGTGGTGCAATACTCGGGTGAGCCGTGGCGTGGTCGTAATATCATGTGAGCCAAAAGCATTTGACATCAGTCGGCTATCGTCCACTTGGGTTATCTCAGCGGGTTGCCGACATACCATCGCGTCAAATCGACACTCATCCTTTTGTATGTTTTTACTTCTTTTGTTTTTGTTTTAACTGTCAAACAAGATGCTGTATGCATTTAATCTTGAAGGTATACTTGTTTTCGTAGTACCTGAGTTCAAATCCAGATGAAAGCGGATTTTTTTAACAAATCTTTTTTTCTTTAGATTATTAAAACCAACAAAAACACTCGCTCAAATCCAAAGGGGTGTGCATTTAAATGATCTTTATGTTGATTTATATTTATCTGTACATTATATAAATAAATATTGTATACTCTCTTAGTAATGTCAATTTATATTTTATCAAATGAAAATAAATAAATATAAAAGTCGAACAGGAAATGCAACTTTCACAGAACACAGTAAACCCCAAAACACGCAAAATGATGATGGGCAATGTTAATAAGGAATAAAGGAATATGACGTCACAAACACAAAAAAGGTTGACAATAGGGTACCGCCTCATATTTACATTACTGTCATCCCATTTAAACGGGTCAGTGTAAATAAAGAAATCCCAGCCATGAACTATTCTTATATATAAAATAATAGCCAAGAAAGCCACAAAGAAGATACTCAATGAATTGGCAGAAGCCAGAGCAACAAGAAAATAAACTAGTGAGGGCACGACAAGACAAGACAATATTGCAGACAAACATCAAACGTCACCGTCCTTTTGGGCTTAGGTGGACGTCATCATAGGGTCCACAGCCTGTCTCGTTATTGCATTTTGCCATAAACCGTGGATTTAGATCATAGTCATTATCGATTTTTTGACAGCGTATACTAGGCTAATTTGCATACTTATATAACTAGTGGTATATCAGAAATATAGAATGGTGTTATTCCACTCCCACACCGTACGTTATGTGATAAATATATTTAGTAGTCCACACCACTCGGCCTTGGCCGTAAACACAAGGAAGGACTACAATAACTATAATACATGTAATTAAACAACTTTGTGTTTTGCTCGCAAATGTGGATATAGACAACATATGGAAACAAAGCAAAAATATAACCTATTCAATGTTTATAAGACAAAAATAAATTTACAAATTGATAAGGTGGACATAAAAGTGATATTTGTTTTTGTTGTGCATTTCAATTGATTTTGAAACTTAATGTGCATACATGCAATTACGCTTATATACAGACACATAAGCTAAGCCATTACATATATTAATTATTCTAATACACCCGCACTATATAGCCTAGTTTAAAATAACTCGTTATATTCAACGATATATCGTTTGCAACGTTAGGAGAATAAGCAAGGCAATGCGAAAGATATCACTGTAACGTTTGCAACGTTAGGAGAGTAAGCAAATATTTCAGATGTGTACGTTATTTTCACATTTTAGGTGTATTAGAATAGAAATAGAACATCGTTTACGGTGAATTATCTTGTAATGTCGATCAGTTGTAAACAATAATTTCACTCGCTTCGGGCTCGTGAAATTATTGTATACAATTTAACTCCAAACCGTGATATATTTATTACACGATAATCCACCGTAAATGATGTTCTATTTCTTAAATATACTTCGTTGAGCCGTGACGTGGTGGTAATAACATATGAGCGAAAGGCATTTGACATCAATCGGTTTGCATCCACTTGAAATAATCTTGAGCGGATTGCCGGCATATCATCGCGTCAACACTCACCCTTTTGTTTATTTCTGTCTTAATTTAAGGTGTTCTCTACGACAAGTTACGGTATACACTGTTTTTACACAGGTACAATTTCATTTTTAGATTTATGTAAACAAACACAGTTGAGAATTTTAAATGGTCGTGTTGGCGACGACGCAGGTGTTGGCAAAAATACATTTGTGGGTCATAGAGGTTGCAGTTTAGTAGATTATTTTGTTGTTTCTGAATCTATATTTACTTTATTTGTAGTTTTTACAGTCCATGACCCTAATTTATTATCTGATCATTGTATTGTTGAAAGTATTATGGAAAATAATATGCATGATAATTTTGAAAAAGATATTGATAATGTCAATGTAAATGATGAAACAAGCTATAAGTAATCACAAATATGTTCGTAAAGCTGAATATGTTGATGCTTTAAACAATGACGATTTTATTGAACAGTTACAAAATGTTATTATGTATGTCATTCGAATCCTCAGATTAGTATTAAGTTACATAAAAATCCGTATAAGGCCCGCTTTATTTCGAATTCTAGTGCCTGCACCACAACAAACATCTCCAAACGTTTACCTTCTTGTCTTACTGCCGTTAAAGATCACGTTAAACTATATTGTGATAAAACTCTGGGATCAATTTATTTTGGTCTATAAAAAATTCAGGAGATGTCCTTGATAACATTTTCAATAAACGTCAAGTTTCATCAATAAGCACTTATGACTTCTCTACACTATATACTACCTTACCACATCACCTTATTAAAGACAAGTTTATTGCGCTCATTCAAAAAAAATTCGCAAGGGAGAATATTATATTTTTGGCCTGTAATAATATTAAAGCGTTTTTTTACTAACGGCAGTTTAGATAATAACACTATGTGGGATTGCCATGAGGTTTGTGAAGCACTCATTTTCCTATTAGACAATATTTTCGTCAGGTATGGAACCACCGTTTATAGACAAATTGTTGGTATTCCTTTTTGGTACGAACTGTGCACCATTTGTCGCAGATTTGTTTTTATATTGCTATGAAAGGGATTTCACGTTGAGTCTTTCACCAGATACCCAGGCAGATGTTATTGAAGCCTTTAATGACACCTCTCGGTATCTGGATGACATTTTGAACATTGGCAACCCTTTCTTTCCAATTATGGTTAATAATATTTATCCTAAAGTACTTCAGCTTAACAAGGCTAATATTTCGGATAATAACGCTTCTTTTCTTGATTTAGATCTCTCTATTGAAAATGGTGAAATTATTAGCAAAATCTATAACAAGAGAGATGATTTTAATTTTGACATTGTTAATTATCCCCACTTAGGTGGGGATGTTCCCTGAACAACTTCTTATGGGGTCTGTGTGTCTCAACTTATTCGTTTTTCAAGAGCTTGTACTCGAGCTGAGGACTTTAATAATCGTAATCTTTGTATAACTAAAAAGCTACTCCATCAGGGTTACCGTTACCATAAACTTAGTAAAACTTTTGCAAAATTGTATTATCGTAATCCTGATCTTCTTTCCAAATATGAAAGCAATTTAAGGACTCTTCTGCGACCAGGACTATCACAACCTGACTTCTATGGTGATATGATTTACAAACTTGGTATTTATATATACACGAACATCTAGGTGTTTTACTTATATTGCCTTTTAACGCTGCCTTGTTGGTTAGAGAATATTTCATGGCGGGTATTTCTTTATTTACACTGTCCCGTTTAATTGGGATGACAATAGGGTAAGTGTGAGGTTTGGTGCACCCTAGTAGAACCGGTTTAAACCCCTAGTGGCCTAGTTGGCCACTGACCGTTCCAAGACGGAAGCCCTACTGTCAACTCTTTTGTGTTTGTGGTGTCGTTTGCATTTTTTATTGCTTTTGCCTTCTCGTTTGTCTGATTGCGTGTTTGTTTTTGTGTCATGTGGTTGACTGTCATCACTGAATGCTACCTTCCTTGTCCGATTTTTATATCTTTCCCTTTTTATTCCTATAACTTAAGCCAGTTGTTAGATTTTTTGTTTTGAAATTGTTATCAAATATTTCTTAAAATGTTTAGGCTAATAAAAAAAAAGCTTTCAGCACATGACATAAGCTATTCGTTAAACAAGACTACCTGGGTAAAATAGTGTCGAATGCAACAACTATTTTAATTTGTTCAAATTATACTGGACCCCTTGGTACCCTCGGTTACATTTTTCATATTCCTCTTGATGATCGCGTGTTGTCTCAGCATGAAATAACACAAACGGTGAAACTTTCGTTTTGCTTTAATGAATGCAAGTATAATATGACTCCAGAAACACTGTGATGAATATTGTTTTATTTTAATAAATAACCATGAAATAACATAATTTCGAATACACAGACTGATATATTTGTAGGGCATGTTTGTTCTCCTTCGAGTTAATGACCGTTTCAATGTCGCCACAAGTATTTGTTTAACATGACTCATTTCACCGTCGCTAAGATGCACTACGTTGGAACAATTTTGGTGTAAACTAGATATCAAAATATGTATATGTAGCAATGAGTTTATCCCTTAAGCCGCCAAGCACGACTATAATAGCCTTTAATTGAGTCCACTGTAACCCCAGTTCAGACAGCGAGTAACTCGTTGGCGGATCATGGTTTACAATGTCCGCTGCTGATCAGTCATTTCCCCCAAAACACCCCTTTGTCATATAAATGGAATGGTCTTAATTCAAAGAAAGAACAGTCCATTATATATATATATAGCGGATTAATGGTTAAGATTATTTTGTTTACGTTTGAGAGTAGTCTTGTCCATATAGAGATAATAAGCTACGCGGCTTTGACATCCTCCGTCTGTATAAGACAGTTATCGTCACCGCCAGTACTACGATCGTGGGGATTTCTATTGTCAACGCCATTGCGATTGGCCGAAACGCATCTCTGTTGTCCAAATCGTCTTCAGAGAAAGTAATTTTAATCCTTTCAGAATCAGGTTTGATTGACGATACAATGTTATGTAAGCCTGAAGTATTACTTGTGTGTTGATGTTCTACTGTAGACGACATCTCACCTGCTGTTGCATCATGGGTTATTGTTTCCATTGTACTACTTTCATTATTTTCTGTTATAGAAACATTTGACAATTTAGCTGATGTAATGATTTCTGTTGTTGAATAAGCTCCACTTGGGGGAGAATCTATACTTGTTGTAGTTTCGTTAGTTGATGTTTGATTATCCGCATTTGGAGTAGGAGTTATGTCATTGGTGTGGGATGTCTCACCACTAGTAACATGCATTTGTTCAGTTGTTGAATAAGTTGTAGTTTTAGTACTTTCTGTATCTTTATTCATGGTTGTCCCAGTAGGAGCTATGCTGTTTGATGAACTGGTATAAAACACAGAGTTGTTAGACAATGAACTTGGATACGGAGAGTTTGTTTTGTTCACTGAATGTTCTATTGTGTGATAGAGAGTGCGTGCTAGTGTGCGTGCGTGTTTGCGTGTGAGAGATGTTGTGTGTGTGCGTGTTGGCGTTCGTGTGTGCATGCCGGTCATGTGTTTAAATTCTGATGACGAGATACTGTATGTATAAGTCGAAATAAAATATCTGTTCTGTTCTTCCTTAAGGTAATTTTCTACCAAAAAGCATTTTGATAATGTTATTTTAAGGAAAACACCCTCCGTTATTTTAAGGAAAACACCCTCCGTTCATGTCTGTTTAAAATCTTAAAAAGGTCATGTTCTTAACAGTTTATGTAAGTATACGGTAGGTATGCTCTCTGAAATGATAATGTATGAACGTTCAAACCCAAGCCGAATACGAATTTGTTGTCTTACTTTGCTTAATTCAAATTATTTTTTGATGTGGAAAACAAGTATACAAAAAATAAGACATGCATGCTGATTATACAAAAGATTTCTGAAATAGTCCAAGATTTATACCAAAACATAAACAGCTACATAAATATAACTGATGCTTTTTAGAAGAAAAAAATGTATACTACTTTTAAAAATTAGTTAAAGGGAATGTAGCGCTACAGCCAATCATCTTTATTATTGAAAGTTCTGAAAAAAATGAATAAAGGTGAAAGAATTATCAAAATCGGACGATAAACAAAGAACATATGATCATTTGAAGGTTCTGTTGAAACGGATATGGAAGTCGCCATTTTTAAAGCTATGACATCACAGTTCTAATGACCATATATGGAATATTTATAAATATGAACATTTATTGATTTATAGAGAAGCTATACTTGTTGTAGTTTCGTTAGTTGTTTGATTATCCGCATTTGGAGTAGGAGTTATGTCACTGATGTGGGATGTCTCACCACTAGTAGCATGCATTTGTTCAGATGTTGAATAAGTTGTAGTTTTAGTACTTTCTGTATCTGTATTCATGGTTGTCTCAGTAGTTTGATGAACTAGTATAAAACACAGAGTTGTTAGACAATGAACCTGGATACGTATAGTTTGTTTCGTTCACTGAATGTTCTAAGCTGCTCATGTTGTTAACTAGGGCCATTTCTGTTGTTGATGCTGTGCTCGCAGCTTGTGTTATAGACCACAGCTGCAAGAAAGACAAAAACATCAATATTTTAATGAATATCAAACATATCGCATTAAAAGATTGTTCAGTTGGAAAGTAGTGATTATATTTGTACATTTACATAATCGTGCCTATTAATTTTGAAACTAAAATTGAGTATTCTTTACATATTGGGTCATATACTTATGATATATATATAAATGAGTATAACATTGTATTTCAAGGTATATGTTCTGTTCTGCAGGTCGTATAACTTTCATTGGATGTTTTAATATAATTACTAATATTTAACCTTTATTGTATTACATGCCTTGCTTCTTATTAACAGTGTAATTGGGGTGTAAGTGTCAGGTTTGATGCACCCTAGAACCTGGTTTAAACCCTCAGCGGACTTTTTTGCCATTGACCGTTCCAATGCGGTAGCCCTATTGTCAACTCTTTTGTGTTTGTGATGTATTGTTTGGCTTTTTTATTTATCTTTAAAGTTGTTCCTTGTTCTGTGTGTGTTTGTGGTTGGCTGTCGTCCTTGAATGCTACTTTTCCTGTTCGATTTTTATATCTATATTTAGTAATGGGTGTTTGACTGTGTTCTGTGAAAGTTACATTTCCTGTTCGACTACCTACTTTTATTGTATTGCGTTGTATTTTTGTCCTCGTGAGCTTTTAAGCTCTTTAGAGTTTTTGAATAAAACTTTGCGACCTATCATCGCGTCAGGTCGACACTCATACTTTTGTATGATTTCACTTTCTGTTTTTCAGTCTGAACTACCACACGACTATGTATCATCCATTTAATTTGTAAATGAGTAAGTGTATTCATAGTGTACAAGTCCAGACGAATGCAGATGTTTTGTTTAGCAACTTTTTCTATTATTAAAACAGCACACACGTATAAGCACATACACGAATCCGAAGAAGCACATATCTAAATGACCTGAAGGTTCAACTATATTGAGCTAGAGAAATAGAGTAATTTGCATACGTTTAATTTGCACATATGTAATCGTGTTTGTAGTTCAAATCCAAACGGAATCAGATTTGTGTGCAGCAGTTTTTAACGATTAGTAAAAGGCCCAAGCTTTTTGGAACTTAAAGAATGATCTGAATGTAATAGATCGCTCACATGCCAACTTATCTGATAAATCTGATTGGTCTCGACAATTTGGCGTTTTAGTTCTCTGTGACAATCATTGATCTACACAAGTAAAACTGGATACATTATGGTAACGCTAATTTATATTTGACAAAGGTATAGATTGAACCCATATTAATATAAACATTAAGATATGTCTGTCAGGCAAATAGTTTAAACATGATGCCTTACCTTGCCCTTAACACGATCAGGGACAATACACCTTATACGTGTCACTCAAATCTCAATTTGTGCTTGTCAAATATGTTTTCTATGATATGAATGACCTATAATATTACGTATACATGCTCAGTGAATATATCGAGGGGTCAGTGCAAAACTATTGTAACTACATATGAAAAATAGGGTATACAATAGGTTTGCACTGAACCCTCGATATATCAAATTCATAAAAAAAAGACTTTAACAGATGAATGATATTTGGCATAGATAATTTTAAGTACGTACATATATATATATATATATATATATATATATATATATAGAGTACTTGCATCAAATAATAAACGCTGTATGTAGTCGCCTATCTGTGAAAATCCAACGCTGGAATTCAGTAGGTTGAAAGAGCTACGTCATAATATAACGTCATAATTGTCATTCAACTATCAGATGGCGTGGTGGTGTAATTAATGGTAAGCATACTTGCCCGGAAAGCAAGAGGTCCGTGGTTCAATTCCCGGCTGCGGTACGCCGATTTTTGAAATGATAATTATTCCGAATATTTCATAATTCAGTGTCCTTGTTAGACTTAATAGAGTACTTGTATATATATATATATACTCTTTTTTCAATTTTGATAAAGTAATCAACATCTAACCCCATTGTTTAAGGGATAATGCAGTCTGAGTAAAAAATACTTTTTTATTATTACTGCACTATAAAGTGATTATCTAAATAAAGTTCGTAACTCTTTTCCCTTAACTACTAAGAACTGTAGGCGATCTGTAATAGTTACAGTGGCAATCTAAATACAAACGCAAGCCTACACAAATGATTTATTTTTTATATTAAATTCATCGCTTTATAATGTGATTATATAATTAAAGGTTCTATACGTGTTCTCTTAACTTTCAGTTATATGAACTGGAGGTGATCTTAAATGTTTACAAAGGCAATCTATATACAATTTAAAACAATCGAAATATGATTCAGTTTCATATACAATTTGCACAATTCATTAACATGGACCACGTGCTACCTTTGGATTAATTACTGTTCATAACAATACGATTTTGTTTTTATCTACAGACATATGCTACTTAAATTAATTCCGCTTAATTCAAATCTAAAAGGTTTACATACAATTATGGAGTACTTTAAATTAATACATGTGTTGACTTATAACAAGTATAGTTATAGATCAGTGCTTTCGAATATCCGCCTATTGTAGCACACGTTTATTTATAACAAATAGTCACGTGACAAATAGTGATATATTGAGACAATCGTGAACGTTCGGTAAATCCCGTCATTCTTCGGGAATCAGTGTACGAGATATTGCGAATGATATTGAGGTAGGTTTATATATGTTAACTTTGTGTTGCAATACTCGGTTGGGCCGTGGCGAGGTGGTAATATCATGTGAGCCAAAAGCATTTGACATCAGTCGGCTTTCGTCCACTTGAAATATCTCGAGCGGATTGCCGACATATCATCGCGTCAAATCGACACTCATCCTTTTGTATGTTTTTTCTTTCTGTTTTTGTCCTAACTGTCAGACGGTTATGTATTTATTTAATTTCCCAAGTTTAAATGTGTTGGTAGTTCAAGTCCAACTGGAGGCAGATTTTTATTGAGGTCCGCCTTCCACTCCCACCCCCGATATATACATGTTTTAAAGCCCACCCTTAGTCTAATCAAAAGGCTGATCTGAAGGTTCTATTGATATAAAAAAAGGATATATTATGGTAATGCTAATTGATATTTAACAAATGCACATGGGTACCATGAACATGATGGTATGTCAGTCAGGCAAATAGTTTAATAGCCCATACTAACAATAATGTTATGAAAATATGTTGTTGGTTTTATCTACAGACACAAACACAAGTTAGATTAATTAAAAAAAAAAAGCATTGGATCTAAAAGGCAACTATATTACTTTGATTTATTACACTTATTAGTTTATGAATAGTTTATTTATAGTTCAGTGCTTTCCAGTATATACTTAAATACTCGCCAATAGCAACACATTTTTATTTATAACCAATAATCACGTGACAGATATTGATATAGCTAGATAGGTTTATATATATTAACTTTGTGTTGCAATACTCGGGTGAGCCGTGTCATGGTGGTAATATCATGTGAGCCAAAAGCATTTGACATCAGTCGGCTATCGTCCACTTGAGTTATCTCAGCGGGTTGCCGACATACCATCGCGTCAAATCGACACTCATCCTTTTGTATGTTTTTTTTGTCTTAATACAAGTTGCTGTATGCCTTTACTCTTCAAAGGTATACTTGTATTCGTAGTACCTGAGTTCAAATCCAGATGGAAGCAGATTTTTTTTAACAATTGTTTTTCTTCAGATAATTAAACAAGCAAAAACACTCGTTCAAATCAAAAGGAGGATGCATGTAAATGATCTTTAGGTTGATTAATATTGATCTATAGCCTATATAAATGATAGTTTGAACCAAAACTGATAGTAAGGAGTGTCATCCAGCAAATAATTTAGTAGTTCACACTCGACCTTGGCCGTAAACACAAGGAAAGTCTTCAATAATGCATGTAATTAAACAACTTTGTGTTGTGCTCAGGAATGAATATATAGACAACAGATGAAAACAAAGCAAAAACATAACTTATTTAATGTTTACAAGACAAAAATAAATTTGCACAATTGATAAGGCGGACATAATAGTGAGTTTTGTTTTTGTTATGCATTTCCATTGATGTTGAAACTTAAACTATTCATACCTACAATTTAGCTTATATTCAGACACATACTACCACAATGTTAGTTAGACTATTACATATATTTATTATATACTTTCCAGTGAAATAGTGGAGTTTATGATTTAAACGAAACCTTATATATTCTTTGTTTATATTTCACATGTGAACATGTAATATATATATTTTTTCACTCAAAATGATGTCATGTAACTGTTGACGTTGTTGACGTTGTTGGCGTTATTGACGTCATTGTTTTGGCGTATTAGATTTTTTCTACATAAAATTCCAGGTTGTTAGTAGAAAATAAGTAAAATATTTGTTGGTTTGTCTTGAAAATAGGTTTTATTTTCATCTCCAAGTGAGAAAACTGAAATATTTACACTCATGAAAATATAAGTTTTCTCACTTCTCGATGAAAATAAATCCTACTCAAAACAAACAAATACCATATATGTATTCCCAACCAGCATGCCTATCTCGGGCCGATATCGGCTTAAGGTCGGAATATCGGCAAAAATATGCCGACGTAGGTCCAACGTCGGGCCGATGTAGAGCCAGCCGACTAATTCAATATTTTTCAATTTTTTAATTATGTTTTTGTTTGTGTGGAATGCCAAATTGATTGTGCAATGTATTAATCTGAATGAATATAGCACAAAGAGCACATTTCTTCTTATGTCTGTTATAATATCTCGGGCTGACGTCGAGCTGACGTCGTGCCGACGTAGTTTTGATCAATTGATACACTTCATCGGGCTGCTGTCGGTCCGACAAAATACGCCATGAATCAATAAATGGAGGTAATGACATGTCATTTTAAATATTGTGTATTTATTGTTAATGTGAAAAGATATTCTTCGCTTTGTTCTTTCTTATTTTGCAAACTGATTCTACCTACATTGACAAGTTTCAGATAAACACCAACAGAAAGATATTATATAGGTAGTATATATAATGAAACATTTCAATATTAATTGTATCGATTTGATCGAAAATTCGGACGGGAGTAAACGCCCGATAATATTGTATGTTGCGAAACATATATTTTGCATTGGTAATCCGATGCCCTACCTACTGAGCTAGCTGGGTGGTCAATACAATTCAGTGAAGGATGTTGACAATATAATGAATTTGATGTTTAGCTGACATCGGGCAGATGTCATTTTGATATCGGGCACATATGTTCAGCCGACGTCGGGTTGATGTCGGGCCAATATCGTCAGCCGACGTCGGACCGACATCATTCCTATTTGCAGCCGAGATAATAAACGACATCGAGCCGATATAGACAACGACATCGGTTTGATTTCGGCCCGATATAGAATGCTGGCTGAGTTACAATTAGTGAGTGCATAAACTTATTTATAGTTCAGCGTTTTCCAATATATACTTAAATATCTTCCAATTGCAGCACGCGTTTATTTATAACCAAAGGTCACGTGACAGGTATTGATATATTGAGGTAGGTTTATATATGTTAACTTTGTGTTGCAATACTCGGGTGAGCCGTGGCGTGGTGGTAATATCATGTGAGCCAAAAGCATTTGACATCAGTCGGCTTTCATCCACTTGGGTTATCTCAGCGGGTTGCCGACATACCATCGCGTCAAATCGACACTCATCCTTTTATATGTTTTTACTTCTTTTGTTTTTGTTCTAACTGTCAAACAAGATGCTGTGTGCATTTAATCTTCAACGGTATACTTGTTTTCGTAGTACCTGAGTTCAACTCTAGATGGAAGCAGATTTTTTTAACAATTTGTTTTTTCTTCAGATTATTAAAACCAACAAAAACACTCTTTCAAATCAAAAGGAGTATGCATTTAAATAATCTTTAGGTTAATTTGTATTTATCTGTAGACTATATAAATAAATAAAAAAGTAATGCAAATTTCACAGAACACAGTAAACCCAAAAACACGCAAAGTGATGAATGGCAATGTTAATAAGGAATAAACGAATAAGACGTCACAAACACAAAAAAGGTTTGACAATACGGTGGCCTACTTTGCCACTGACCGTTCCAAGGCAGTAGCCCTATTGTCAACCCTTTTGTGTTTGTGATGTCGTTTGCTTTTATTGTTACTTTTGCCTTCTTGTTTGTCTGTTTGCATATTTGTTCCTGTGTTTTATGGCTGACTGTCCTCCTTGAATGCTACTTTCCCTGTCCGATCTTTTTATATTTCTTTGAAAGGTAACAGTATTACTATAAAAAGTAAACGTAAAGCCAAAATCATTTGACATCAGTCGGCTTTCATCCATTTAAGTATTACTGCGGGCGGGTTACCGTCAAATCATCGCGTCAAATCGACACTCATCCTTTATTTTCTTTAGCATCACACGATTCTGTATGCATTTAAAGTTTATTTGTGTTCGTAGCTCAAATCCAGTGCTTTTTGTTTTAAATATATTTTAGAATACGTTAAAATATTGAAATTAGAGAAAATGATTTTTTTTTTATATTTATCGCTTTATAATGTGATTATATAATTAAAGGTTCTATACTTGTTCTCTTAACTTTCAGTTATATGAACTGGAGGCGATCTTGACAGTTTACAAAGGCAATCTATATACAATTTAAAACAATCAAAATATGATTCAGTTTCATATACAATTTGCACAATTCATTAACATGGACCACGTGCTACCTTTGGATTAATTACTGTTCATAACAATACGATTTTGTTTTTATCTACAGACATATGCTACTTAAATTAATTACGGTTAATTGAATACGTACAACAGTTCTTTAAATTAATACATGTAATAATACATATAACAAGTAGAGTTATAGGTCAGTGCTTTCCAATATCCGCCAATAGTAGCACAATTTTATTTATAACAAATAGTCACGTGACAAATAGTGATATATAGAGGCAATCGTGAACGTTCGGTAAATCACGTCATTCTTCGGAAATCAGTGTACGAGATGTTGCGAATGATATAGAGGTAGGTTAATATATAATATACCACTATTGATTTGGGGCTTCTGATTGGTTGAAAAATGTATAGGGTCTATTAGGGCATATAGTCAGGCTGTAAGTCAGATTCTGATTGGATTAAATTATCCAAATCATAACAAATCCCCATAAAACATCCAAACAATATATTTCCAACATAAAACATATTCATTTAGGATATTTTGACTGAAATTTGCATTTTTATGGGTACAATTGTACTGAGAGTATATTTGCAAAAAGTAAAATTTCTTCACTGCCATTCTGGGGGTGCCCACTTTCAGTGTAATATTAGAGGCTGAAAGCAATACCATACTCCCAATTTGCTGGTCATTTCTGAGTGTCTCTAAGTAAGTAAATCTCGAGCGGATTGCCGATAAATCATCGCATCAAATCGACACTCATCCTTTTGTATGTCTTTTTGTTATGTTTTCTTTTCTTTGGCATCACACGATTCTGTATGCATTTAAAGTTTATTTGTTCGTAGCTCAATCCAGACGGAAGTAGATTTGTTCTAATATTGTTTCCTGATTTTTAAAATTGCCCTCACTTAGTCGAATCAAAAGAATTATCTGAAGGTTTAACTATATGGATTTGTATATATTTCGGTAATGTTAATTGATATTAAACAAATGTAGATGTGAATATAAATAACCTGTTTTCAATTTTGATCAAAATAATCGGCATGAAACTCCAGTGTTTTGTGTTTTAAATATATTTTAGAATACGTTAAAATAATGAAATTAGAGAAAATGAACTTTTTTTTATTATATTTATCGCTTTATAATTTGATTATATAATTAAAGGTTCTTTACTTTTTCTCTTAAATTTTATGGACTGGAGGCGAGCTTGAATATTTACAAGGGCAATCTATATACAAATTAAAACCACCAAACTATGATTCAGTTTCATATACAGTTTGTACAATTCATTAATATGAGTCACATGCTACCTTTGGATTAATTACTGTTCCTAACAATACGATTTTATTTTTATCTACATACATATGCTACTTAAATTAATTCCGGTTAATTCAAAACTAAAAGGTTTACATACAATTATGGAGTACTTTAAATGAATACATGTGTTTACTTATAACAAGTATGGTTATAGGTCAGTGCTTTCCAATATCCGCCAATAGTAGCACACGTTTATTTATAACAAATAGTCACGGGACAAATAGTGAGATATATTGAGGCAATCGTGAATCCCGTCCGGAAAGAAGTGTTCGAGATGTTGCGAATGCTATTGAGGTAGGTTTATATATATTAACTTTGTGTTGCAATACTCGGGTGAGCCGTGGCGTGGTGGTAATATCATGTGAGCAAAAAGCATTTGACATCATTCGGCTTTCGTCCACTTGAAATATCTCGAGTGGATTGCCGACATACCATCGCGACAAATCGACATGTATGCTCTTACTTTCTTTTGTTTGTCCTAACTGTCAGACGGTTATGTATTTATTTAATTTGCCAAGTTTAATTGTGTTCGTAGTTCAAGTCCAACCGGAGGCAGATTTTTATTGAGGTCCGCCTCCTACTCCGATCCCCGATATATATATGTTTTAAAGCCCACCCCTAGTCTAATCAAAAGATTGATCTGAAGGTTCTATTGATATAAAAAAGGATATATTATGGTAATGCTAATTGATATGTAACACATACACATGGGAACCATGAACATGATGGTATGTCAGTCAGGCAAATAGTTTAATAGCCCATACTTCAACTTGCTCTTAACACAATCAGGGCCTATAAATCTTAAAGGCATGCTCACAAATCTCAGTGTGTGCTGGTCAAATATGTTTCCTGTGGTATGAACTTTATATACTAATTATGATGTTGAGATGTATACTTAAAGGTATAAAAATGTATTCATAAAAATATTTTAATACAAAAGGAAATAACATCATCTGATGCGGAAAATTGTATCTGTGCGTTTTCAATTTTGATAAAAAATAATCTCTATAAAACCACACATATATTTCAGAATACGTTAAAGTAGAAGAATTAGCGAAACAATGTTTTATATATATTTTCCCGCGTTATAATAAGAATATTTAAGTATATGTTTTTATATGGTTTCTATATAATTTACGACCTTTGGAGTAATTACTGTTCATTAAATTTGTGTTGTTGTTTTTATCAACTGACACAAAAAACGAAAAAACAACAACCTTATTTTAAAAAGCCCAATGGATCTTAGGGTGACTACTAGTATATTATATTTATTTATTACCATTAGCCTGTACTTGCGATAACTTATTTATAGTTCATCGCTTTCCCATTTACTTAAATATCCGCCTATAGCAGCTTACGTTTATTTATAACCAAAGGTCACGTGACAGATATTGATATATTGAGGTAGGTTTATATATGTTAACTTCGTGTTGCAATACTCGGGTGAGCCGTGGCGTGGTGGTAATATCATGTGAGCCAAAAGCATTTGACATCAGTCGGCTATCGTCCACTTGAGTTATCTCAGCGGGTTGCCGACATACCATCGCGTCAAATCGACACTCATCCTTTTGTATGCATTTACTTTCTTTTTTTGTCTTAACCACAAGATGCTGTATGCCTTTAATATGCAAACTTATTTTTACTGGTCCTTTGGGACCAGCGAGCCCAATATAGGTGGCTTTGAAGTAGAATACCGCTTAAGCCGATGCTAGTGGGGCATGAGAGGTGTTGTGTTACATTACCTCTCATGAACAGACTCAATAAAACCGATTCTGATGCTTTATTCTCTTAGTTGTGTTTGTTGCTCCCAAATGATCACCTTTATCAGCATTTATTAGGTGTAATTGTTTTCGAAGTACCCGAGTTCAAATCCAAACGTTGGCATATCTTTTTTAGCAACTTTTATATAACGATTATAAAAAAAAAAAAAACTCGTTCAAATCAAACGTTGCATTATTTAAATGATCTTTAGTATGATATATATTGATCTTAGAATCGAAATAAGAGTTTATATATCTTTTAGTTTTTGTCTATAACTTTAACACGATTTTGTATGCATTTAATTCGCAAAAGTTTGATTGTGTTCGATGTTCAAGAGGTTCTTAGATTTCTGTTCTAATCCAGACAGAAACAGATTTTTGTTTTGTATGTTTACCCGATTCTTTATTTATACCCCCCCCCCCCCCCCCCCCCCCACCACCCCACATTTATTCGAATCAAAAGATCATGAATGTTCTGTAGACATAAATTTGCATATGCTTGTATGCTATGGTAATGCTAATATTAATTTAACAAATGGAGATGGGAACCAAAGTGATATAAACATTAAGGTATTTATGTCGGGCAAAAAGATACATATTGTCCTAAACACGATCAGGGACTATACAACTATAATGTTTCTTATGATGTAAACAATATATATTAATTAAGCATGCTCGTACATATATATACTCAAAAGCTTTTGATAGGAAAAAACGCCATTTGCTATGGATAATTTCATAAGTGCATATATAGAAAAAGAGTATGAAAGGAGAAATTTAGGTCAGTTTACAATTTTCATAAAATAACCGGCAGGAAGCTCAGGTGAATTACAGGTATATTTAAGCATCCGCTAATAATGATGAAATTAGAGAAAAATAACTATTTTATAATTATCGTTTTATGATGTGATTATTTAAGAATAGGTTCTTATATGTTTTTCTTTTGACTTGTAAGGATTGGTGAAGATCTGGGATAGATACAAGGGCAATCTAAATACAAATTAAACCGTCATTATATGATTCAGATGCATTTGAGTATTTGCTGAAGTATAAATCATATGCGCATGAGTCTTATCAGACTAAATGCATAAACTATTATGAAAATTGGAAAATTGTAAGGTCAACGGCGGGATGCCCTCGACCCGTCCTAGACCTATTGACGAGGATAATAAACATATAATATGTAAAACGAGCAAAAGTGAATGGGCCACATGCTACATTCAGTTTGAGTAATGTTATGAAAATATGATGTTGATTTTATCTACAGACACAAACACAAATTAGATTAATTAAAAAAAAACAGCATTGGATCTTAAAGGTAACTATATTACTTTGATTTATTACACATGTAAATTTATGAGTAGTTTATTTATAGTTCAGCGCTTTCCAATATATACTTAAATACTCGCCAATAGCAGCACACGTTTATTTATAACCAATAGTCACGCGACAGATATTTATATATTGATATAGGTTTATATATGTTAACGTTGTGTTGCAATACTCGGGTGAGCCGTGGCGTGGTGGTAATATCATGTGAGCCAAAAGCATCTGACATCAGTCGGCTATCGTCCACGTGAGTTATCTCAGCGGGTTGCCGACATACCATCGCGCAAAATCGACACTAATCCTTGTGTATGTTTTAACTTTCCTTTTCTTGTCTTAACCACAAGATGTTGTATGCCTTTAATATGCTAACTTAGGTGTATTGTACTCGTAGTACCCGTAA
Organism: Cyrtodaria siliqua; assembly: GCA_037043455.1. Classification (NCBI taxonomy): domain Eukaryota; kingdom Metazoa; phylum Mollusca; class Bivalvia; order Adapedonta; family Hiatellidae; genus Cyrtodaria; species Cyrtodaria siliqua. Next base: position 180,427 of record JAWPHD010003639.1, on the reverse strand, counting down.
AAGCATTTGACATCAGTCGGCTTTCATCCGCTGATACAGTTCGAGCGGGTTGCCGACATATCATCGCGTCAAATCGACACTCATCCTTGTGTATGCTTTTTCTTGTCTTAATACATGTTGCTGTATGCCTTTAATCTTCAAAGGTATACTTGTATTCGTAGTACCTGAGTTCAAGTCCAGATGGAAGCAGATTTATTTTAACAATTGTTTTTTCTTCAGATAATTAAACAAGCAAAAACACTCGTTCAAATCAAAAGGAGGATGCATGTAAATGAACTTTCGGTTGATTGATATTGATCTAAAGCATATATAAATGATAGTTTGAACCAAAACTGATACAAACATTAAGGAGTGTCATCCAGCAAATAATTTAGTAGTTTACACTCGACCTTGGCCGTAAACACAAGGAAAGTCTTCAAACTATAATGCATGTAATTAAACAACTTTGTGTTGTGCTCGCGAATGAATATATAGACAACAGATGAAAACAAAGCAAAAACATAACTTATTTAATGTTTACAAGACAAAAATAAATTTACACAATTGATAAGGCGAACATAATAGTGAGTTTTGTTTTTGTTATGCATTTCTATTGATGTTGAAACTTAAACTATTCATACCTACAATTAAGCTTATATACAGACACATACTACCAGAATGTTAGTTAGACTATTACATATATTTATTATATATTTTCCAGTGAAATAGTGGATTTTATGATTTAAATTAAACCTTAAATATTCTTTGTTTATATTTCACATGTGAACATGTAATATATATATTTTTTGTCATGTAACTGTTGACGTTGCTGACGTTGTTGGCGTTATTGACGTCATTGTTTTGGCATATTAGATTTTTTCTACATAAATTTCAAGGTTGTGAGTAGAAAATAAATAAAATATTTGTTGGTTTGTCTTGAAAATAGGTTTTATTTTCATCTCGAAGTGAGAAAACTCAAATATTTGCACTCGTGAAAATATAAGTTTTCTCATTTCTCGATGAAAATAAATCCTACTCAAAACAAACAATTATCCTCTATGTATTCCCAACCAGCATGCCTATCTCGGGCCGATATCGGCTTAAGGTCGGAATATCAAAATATGCCGATATAGGTCCAATGTCGGGCCGATGTAGAGCCAACCGACTTATTCAATATTTTTCAATTTTTTAATTAGATTTTTGTTTGTGTGGCATGCCAAATTGATTGTGCAATGTATTAATCCGAATGAATACAACACAAAGAGCACATTTCTTCTTTTGTCTGTTATAATATCTCGGGCTGACGTCGGGCAGACGTAGTTTTCATCAATTAATACCCTTCATCGGGCTGCTGTCGGTCCGACATAACACGCCATGAATCAATAAATGGAGATAATGACATGTCATTTTAAATATTGTGTATTGATTGTTAATATGAAAAGATATTCTTCGCTTTGTTCTTTCTTAACTGGCAAACTGATTTTACCTACATTCGCAAGAGTTTCATTGATTGCTAATGAATATTTTTCCAATCGATTTAATAGGTAGTATATATAATGAAACATTTCAATATTAATTGTATCGATTTGATCGAAAATTCGGACGGAAGTAAACGTCCGATAATATTGTATGTTGCGAAACATATATTTTGGATTGGTAATCCGATGCTCTACCTACTGAGCTAGCTGGGTGGTCAATAAAATTCACTGAAGGATGTTGACAATAGAATGAATTTGATGTTTAGCTGACATCGGGCAGATGTCATTTTGATATCGGGCACATATGTTCAGCCGATGTCGGGTTGATGTCGGGCCAATATCGTCATCATTCCTATTTGCACCCGAGATTATAACCGACATCGAGCCGATATAGACAACGACATCGGTTTGATTTCGGCCCGATATAGAAAGCTGGCTGGGTTATAATTAATGTGTGCATAAACTTATTTATAGTTCAGGGTTTTCCAATATATACTTAAATATCATCCTATTGCAGCACGCGTTTATTTATAACCAAAGGTCACGTGACAGATATTGATATATTGAGATAGGTTTATATATATTATGTTTGTGGTGTAATACTCGGGTGAGCCGTGGCGTGGTGGTAATATCATGTGAGCCAAAAGCATTTGACATCAGTCGGCTATCGTCCACTTGGGTTATCTCAGCGGGTTGCCGACATACCATCGCGTCAAATCGACACTCATCCTTTTGTATGTTTTAACTTTCCTTTTCTTGTATAACCACAAGATGCTGTATGCCTTTAATATGAAAACTTATTTGTAATTGCATTCGAAGAACCCGAGTTCAAATCCGGATGTTGGCAGATATTCTTTAAGCAACTTTTTTTTTCCGATTATAAAAAAAAAGCTAAACTCGTTCAAATCAAACGTTGCATTATTTAAATGATCTTTAGTATGATATATATTGATGTTAGACTAGAAATAAGAGTTTATATATCTGTTTGTTTTTGTCTATAACTTTAACACGGTTTTGTATGCATTTAATTCGCAAAATTTTGATTGTGTTCGATGTTCAAATCAGAGAGCTAAGAGGTTCTTAGGTTTCTGTTCTAATCCAGACGGAAACATATTTTTGTTTTGTATGTTTACCCGATTCTTTATTTAAAAAACCCCCACATTTATTCGAATCAAAAGACTGATCTTAAGGTTCTGTAGACATAAATTTGCATATGCTTGTATCCAGTGGTAATGCTAATATATATTCAACAAATGCAGATGGGAACCATACTGATATAAACAGTCCTTTGGGACCAGCGAGCCCAATATAGGTGGCTTTGACGTAGAATACCGCTTAAGCCGGTGCTAGGGGGCGTGAGAGGTGTTGCTTCTTTCATTACTTCTCATGAACAGACTCAATAAAACCGATTCTGATGCTTTATTCTCTTAGTTGTGTTTGTTGCTCCCAAATGATCACCTTTATCAGCATTTATTAGGTGTAATTGTTTTCGAAGTACCCGAGTTCAAATCCAAATGTTGGCATATATTTTTTAGCAACTTTTCTATAACGATTATAAAAAAACCCAAACTCGTTCAAATCAAACGTTGCATTATTTAAATGATCTTTAGTATGATATATATTGATCTTAGAATCGAAATAAGAGTTTATATATCTTTTAGTTTTTGTCTATAACTTTAAAGGGACACTGTCCGTAACTTTTAGCTTATAAAACACACAATAATTATGTTCGCAAACATTACACACTAAACATTATTGAATATTTACTAATTAAAAGCAAGATTATTTAACGAAATTCAATCGCGTTACAAAAAAAAGTAAATCCGTTTTGTGCGTTTGAACTCGCAGCCCAAACTAAAATTACACTCACAGTAATAATAGTGTGCGTGAGCGTAAAGTGGTCGATCACGCTCCCGACTGAGCTAAGCGGGCTATACATATATCGCAATACATACTGTGGTGAAAACCTAATGCGCTAATGGAAGTCACGTGATCGCAGAAAAGGTAAATATTGTGGGTCCCACTTTATTTACATATAATAATTAAAACTTTTTTTTTTCAAACTCACGAATGTATTCCTACATACTTCTTAGGGTCTATCCTCATGTTTTCATGTATGCATTTCACTGAATAAAAGTCAGCCAGTTATTTGGTTATGCTCCATATCTGCTTACTTACGGACAGTGTCCCTTTAACACGATTTTGTATGCATTTAATTCGCAAAAGTTTGATTGTGTTCGATGTTCAAGAGGTTCTTAGATTTCTGTTCTAATCCAGACAGAAACAGATTTTTGTTTTGTATGTTTACCCGATTCTTTATTTAAAAAAACCCCACATTTATTCGAATCAAAAGATCATGAATGTTCTGTAGACATAAATTTGCATATGCTTGTATGCTATGGTAATGCTAATATTAATTTAACAAATGGAGATGGGAACCAAAGTGATATAAACATTAAGGTATTTATGTCGGACAAAAAGATACATATTGTCCTAAACACGATCAGGGACTATACAACTATAATGTTTCTTATGATGTAAACAATATATATTAATTAAGCATGCTCGTACATATATATACTCAAAAGCTTTTGATAGGAAAAAACGCCATTTGCTATGGATAATTTCATAAGTGCATATATAGAAAAAGAGTATGAAAAGAGAAATTTAGGTCAGTTTACAATTTTCATAAAATAACCGGCAGGAAGCTTAGGTGAATTATAGGTATATTTAAGCATCCGCTAATAATGATGAAATTAGAGAAAAATAACTACTTTATAATTATCGTTTTATGATGTGATTATTTAAGAATAGGTTCTTATATGTTTTTCTTTTAAATTATAAGGATTGGTGAAGATCTGGGATAGATACAAGGGCAATCTAAATACAAATTAAACCGTCATTATATGATTCAGATGCATTTGAGTATTTGTTGAAGTATAAATCATATGCGCATGAGTCTTATCTGACTAAATGCATGAACTATTATGAAAATTGGAAAATTGTAAGGTCTACGGCGGGATGCCCTCGACCCGTCCTAGACCTATTGACGAAGATAATAAACATATAATATACTGAATGGAAAAAGAAACGCAGGGTGCGTATTTCCATTTCCGATATATATTGCCTATACTGCACACTTAATTCCATATATATTCCAAGGAAATCCGAAGATGTTTTGTTAAAAAAAAAGAGTGCATTTAGTAAGAGAAAGGACACAACTGTGATGTTGTAGACGTTTTAATCACAGTACACGTTGTAACAAGAAATTCATAAATGCTGAAGTTCCTCTTTGAAAAATTGAGCCAGTTCAGTACTGTATTTAATATTAAGTGATTGCAACATTTAAAGCCTAAGTTTGCTCACCTGCTTGAGCCAAATGCGCATTCTGACGATAATGAAACTTTAAAGGGGTAACCATTGATGTGTTCAGTGCTGTTTAAACCTTCTTTCTAAAAGGACAGGTCTAATGTCGCCCTGTACCATTCGATTAGCAGTAGCATATTAAACATACAATATATAGCGGAAATACGCACCCTGCGTTTCTTTTTCCTTTCAGTATATGTAAAACGAGCAAAAGTGTATGGGTCACATGCTACATTCAGTTTGAGAAATGTTAAGAAAATATGATGTTGATTTTATCTACAGACACAAACACAAGTTAGATTAATTAAAAAAACAAACAGCATTGGATCTTAAAGGTAACTATATTACTTTGATTTATTACACATGTTAATTTATGAGTAGTTTATTTATAGTTCAGCGCTTTCCAATATATACTTAAATACTCGCCAATAGCAGCACACGTTTATTTATAACCAATAGTCACGCGACAGATATTTATATATTGATATAGGTTTATATATATTAACGTTGTGTTGCAATACTCGGGTGAGCCGTGGCGTGGTGGTAATATCATGTGAGCCAAAAGCATCTGACATCAGTCGGCTATCGTCCACTTGAGTTATCTCAGCGGGTTGCCGACATACCATCGCGCTAAATCGACACTAATCCTTGTGTATGTTTTAACTTTCCTTTTCTTGTCTTAACCACAAGATGCTGTATGCCTTTAATATGCTAACTTAGGTGTATTGTACTCGTAGTACCCGTAAACGCATTTGACATCAGTCGGCTTTGATCCGCTTGATACAGTTCGAGCGGGTTGCCGACATATCATCGCGTCAAATCGACACTCATCCTTTTGTATGCTTTTTTTTGTCTTAATACATGTTGCTGTATGCCTTTAATCTTCAAAGGTATACTTGTATTCGTAGTACCTGAGTTCAAGTCCAGATGGAAGCAGATTTATTTTAACAATTGTTTTTTCTTCAGATAATTAAACAAGCAAAAACACTCGTTCAAATCAAAAGGAGGATGCATGTAAATGAACTTTCGGATGATTGATATTGATCTAAAGCATATATAAATGATAGTTTGAACCAAAACTGATACAAACATTAAGGCATCCAGCAAATAATTTAGTTAGTAGTTCACACTTGACCTTGGCCGTAAACACAAGGAAAGTCTTCAAACTATAATGCATGTAATTAAACAACTTTGTGTTGTGCTCGCGAATGAATATATAGACAACAGATGAAAAGAAAGCAAAAACATAACTTATTTAATGTTTATGAGTTTTGTTTTTGTTATGCATTTCTATTGATGTTGAATCTTAAACTATTCATACCTACAATTAAGCTTATATACAGACACATACTACCAGAATGTTAGTTAGACTATTACATATATTTATTATATACTTTCCAGTGAAATAGTGGATTTTATGATTTAAATTAAACCTTAAATATTCTTTGTTTAGATTTCACATGTGAACATGTAATATATATATTTTTTGTTATGTAACTGTTGACGTTGCTGACGTTGTTGGCGTTATTGACGTCATTATTTTGGCGTATTAGATTTTTTCTGCATAAATTTCCAGGTTGTGAGTAGAAAATAAGTAAAATATTTGTTGGTTTGTCGTGAAAATAGGTTTTATTTTCATCTCGAAGTTAGAAAACTCAAATATTTGCACTCGTGAAAATATAAGTTTTCTCACTTCTCGATGAAAATAAATCCTACTCAAAACAAACAACTATCCTCTATATTTTCCCAACCAGCATGCCTATCTCGGGCCGATATCGGCTTAAGGTCGGAATATCGGCAAAAATATGCCGACGTAGGTCCAACTTGGGGCGATGTAGAGCCAACCGACTAATTCAATATTTTTCAATATTTTAATTAGAATTTTGTTTGTGTGGCATGCCAAATTGATTGTGCAATGTATTAATCCGAATGAATACAGCACAAAGAGCACATTTCTTCTTTTGTCTGTTATAATATCTCGGGCTGACGTCGGGCAGACGTAGTTTTCATCTATTAATACCCTTCATCGGGCCGCTGTCGGTCCGGCATAACACGTCATGAATCAACAAATGGAGGTAATGACATGTCATTTTAAATATTGTGTATTGATTGTTAATGTGAAAAGATATTCTTCGCTTGTTCTTTCTTAACTGGTAAACTGATTTTACCTACATTCGCAAGAGTTTCATTGATTGCTAATGACTATTTTTCCAATCGATTTAATAGGTAGTATATATAATGAAACATTTCAATATTAATTGTATCGATTTGATCGAAAATTCAGACGGAAGTAAACGCCCGATAATATTGTATGTTGCGAAACATATATTTTGGATTGGTAATCCGATGCTCTACCTACTGAGCTAGCTGGGTGGTCAATAAAATTCACCGAAGGATGTAGACAGTAGAATGAATTTGATGTTTAGCTGACATCGGGCAGATGTCATTTTGATACCAGGCACATATGTTCAGCCGACGTCGGGTTGATGTCGGGCCAATATCATCATCATTCCTATTTGCACCCGAGTCGAGCCGATATAGACAACGACTTCGGTTTGATTTCGGCCCGATATAGAATGCTGGCTGGGTTATAATTAGTGTGTCATAAACTTATTTATAGTTCAGGGTTTTCCAATATATACTTAAATATCATCCTATTGCAGCACGCGTTTATTTATAACCAAAGGTCACGTGACAGATATTGATATATTGAGATAGGTTTATATATATTAACTTTGTGGTGCAATACTCGGGTGAGCCGTGGCGTGGTGGTAATATCATGTGAGCCAAAAGCATTTGACATCAGTCGGCTATCGTCCACTTGGGTTATCTCAGCGGGTTGCCGACATACCATCGCGTTAAATCGACACTCATCCTTTTGTATGTTTTTACTTCTTTTGTTTTTGTTTTAACTGTCAAACAAGATGCTGTATGCATTTAATCTTGAAGGTATACTTGTTTTCGTAGTACCTGAGTTCAAATCCAGATGAAAGCGGATTTTTTTAACAATTCTTTTTTTCTTCAGATTATTAAAACCAACAAAAACACTCGTTCAAATCCAAAGGGGTGTGCATTTAAATGATCTTTATGTTGATTTATATTTATCTGTACATTATATAAATAAATATTGTATACTCTCTTAGTAATGCCAATTTATATTTTATCAAATGAAAATAAATAAATATAAAAGTCGAACAGGAAATGCAACTTTTACAGAACACAGTAAACCCAAAAACACGCAAAATGATGATGGGCAATGATAATAAGGAATACAGGAATATGACGTCACAAACACAAAAATGGTTGACAACAGGGTACCGCCTCATATTTACATTACTGTCATCCCATTTAAACGGGCCAGTGTAAATAAAGAAATCCCAGCCATGAACTATTCTTATATATAAAATAATAGCCAAGAAAGCCACAAAGAAGATACTCAATGAATTGGCAGAAGCCAGAGCAACAAGAGAATAAACTAGTGAGGGCACGACAAGACAAGACAATATTGCAGACAAACATCAAACGTCACCGTCCTTTTGGGCTTAGGTGGACGTCATCATAGGGTCCACAGCCTGTCTCGTCATCGTACAATTAAAGAGGAAAGCATAGTGGCGAACTGTAAATTATTCCACCACCAAGCATGCAGTGAGTTGCAAAATGATAGAATAACCTCTTTTGATAAACCTTTTAACAAGTTTGACTAAGATAGTATGAAGTGATCATGACCAAGGATCTTACGAAGTTTGTAAGTCACGTCACCATACAAGTCAGGTTGTGATAGTCCTTGTCGCAGAAGAGTTCTTAAATTACTTTTATATTTGGAAAGAAGGTCAGGGTTAGGATAATAAAATTCTACAAAGGTTTTACTAAGTTCATGGTAACGGTATCCCTAATGGAGTAGCTGAAGTGTTGGACCAAAACTGATACAAACATCAACGAGTGTCATCCAGACAAAATATTTATATTTAGTAGTCCACACCACTCGGCCTTGGGCGTAAACACAAGGAAGGACTACAAACTTTAATATATAGAGGGTCTTACAAGAGTAATCATTCATTATTGAATTGATTAAACTAGTTGGCATCTGCCTAGCATTATATCATTTTTTGCTAACGAGTTTAATAAATTCAATAATGAATGAGAACGAATGTTAGATTCTATTGATCACATAACTCACAAATAGACTTTTATTGCATTTTGCCTGTCGCTTTAACACGCAAAACCGACATAAACCGTGGATTTAGATCATAGTCATTATCGATTTTTTGACAGCGTATACTAAGCTAATTTGCATACTTATATAACTAGTGGTATATCAGAAATATAGAATGGTGTTATTCCACTCCCACACCGTAAGTTATGTGATAAATATATTTAGTAGTCCACACCACTCGGCCTTGGCCGTAAACACAAGGAAGGACTACAATAACTATAATACATGTAATTAAACAACTTTGTGTTTTGCTCGCAAATGTGGATATAGACAACATATGGAAACAAAGCAAAAATATAACCTATTCAATGTTTATAAGACAAAAATAAATTTACAAATTGATAAGGTGTACATAAAAGTGATATTTGTTTTTGTTGTGCATTTCAATTGATTTTGAAACTTAATGTGCATACATGCAATTACGCTTATATACAGACACATAAGCTAAGCCATTACATATATTGATTATTCTAATACACCCGCACTATATAGCCTAGTTTAAAATAACTCGTTATATTCAACGATATATCGTTTGCAACGTTAGGAGAATAAGCAAGGCAATGCGAAAGATATCACTGTAACGTTTGCAACGTTAGGAGAGTAAGCAAAAATTTCAGATGTGTACGTTATTTTCACATTTTAGGTGTATTAGAATAGAAATAGAACATCGTTTACGGTGAATTATCTTGTAATGTCGATCAGTTGTAAACAATAAGTTCACTCGCTTCGGGCTCGTGAAATTATTGTATACAATTTAACTCCAAACCGTGATATATTTACACGATAATTCACCGTAAATGATGTTCTATTTCTTAAATATACTTCGGTGAGCCGTGACGTGGTGGTAATAACATATGAGCGAAAGGCATTTGACATCAATCGGTTTGCATCCACTTGAAATAATCTTGAGCGGATTGCCGGCATATCATCGCGTCAACACTCACCCTTTTGTTTATTTCTGTCTTAATTTAAGGTGTTCTCTACGACAAGTTACGGTATACACTGTTTTTACACAGGTACAATTTCATTTTTAGATTTATGTAAACAAACACAGTTGAGAATTTTAAATGGTCGTGTTGGCGACGACGCAGGTGTTGGCAAAAATACATGTGTGGGTCATAGAGGTTGCAGTTTAGTAGATTATTTTGTTGTTTCTGAATCTATATTTACTTTATTTGTAGTTTTTACAGTCCATGACCCTAATTTATTATCTGATCATTGTATTGTTGAAAGTATTATGGAAAATAATATGCATGATAATTTTGAAAAAGATATTGATAATGTCAATGTAAATGATGAAACAAGCTATAAGTAATCACAAATATGTTCGTAAAGCTGAATATGTTGATGCTTTAAACAATGACGATTTTATTGAACAGTTACAAAATGTTATTATGTATGTCATTCGAATCCTCAGATTAGTATTAAGTTACATAAAAATCCGTATAAGGCCCGCTTTATTTCGAATTCTAGTGCCTGCACCACAACAAACATCTCCAAACGTTTACCTTCTTGTCTTACTGCCGTTAAAGATCACGTTAAACTATATTGTGATAAAACTCTGGGATCAATTTATTTTGGTCTATAAAAAATTCAGGAGATGTCCTTGATAAAATTTTCAATAAACGTCAAGTTTCATCAATAAGCACTTATGACTTCTCTACACTATATACTACCTTACCACATCACCTTATTAAAGACAAGTTTATTGCGCTCATTCAAAAAAAATTCGCAAGGGAGAATATTATATGTTTGGCCTGTAATAATATTAAAGCGTTTTTTTACTAACGGCAGTTTAGATAATAACACTATGTGGGATTGCCATGAGGTTTGTGAAGCACTCATTTTCCTATTAGACAATATTTTCGTCAGGTATGGAACCACCGTTTATAGACAAATTGTTGGTATTCCTTTTTGGTACGAACTGTGCACCATTTGTCGCAGATTTGTTTTTATATTGCTATGAAAGGGATTTCACGTTGAGTCTTTCACCAGATACCCAGGCAGATGTTATTGAAGCCTTTAATGACACCTCTCGGTATCTGGATGACATATTGAACATTGGCAACCCTTTCTTTCCAATTATGGTTAATAATATTTATCCTAAAGTACTTCAGCTTAACAAGGCTAATATTTCTGATAATAACGCTTCTTTTCTTGATTTAGATCTCTCTATTGAAAATGGTGAAATTATTAGCAAAATCTATAACAAGAGAGATGATTTTAATTTTGACATTGTTAATTATCCCCACTTAGGTGGGGATGTTCCCTGAACAACTTCTTATGGGGTCTATGTGTCTCAACTTACTCGTTTTTCAAGAGCTTGTACTCGAGCTGAGGACTTTAATAATTGTAATCTTTGTATAACTAAAAAGCTACTCCATCAGGGTTACCGTTACCATAAACTTAGTAAAACTTTTGCAAAATTGTATTATCGTAATCCTGATCTTCTTTCCAAATATGAAAGCAATTTAAGGACTCTTCTGCGATCAGGAATATCACAACCTGACTTCTATGGTGATATGATTTACAAACTTGGTATTTATATATACACGAACATCTAGTTGTTTTACTTATATTGCCTTTTAACGCTGCCTTGTTGGTTAGAGAATATTTCATGGCGGGTATTTCTTTATTTACACTGTCCCGTTTAATTGGGATGACAATAGGGTAAGTGTGAGGTTTGGTGCACCCTAGAACCGGTTTAAACCCCTAGTGGCTTAGTTGGCCACTGACCGTTCCAAGACGGAAGCCCTATTGTCAACTCTTTTGTGTCGTTTGCATTTTTTATTGCTTTTGCCTTCTCGTTTGTCTGATTGCGTGTTTGTTTTTGTGTCATGTGGTTGACTGTCATCACTGAATGCTACCTTCCTTGTCCGATTTTTATATCTTTCCCTTTTTATTCCTATAACTTAAGCCAGTTGTTAGATTTTTTGTTTTGAAATTGTTATCAAATATTTCTTAAAATGTTTAGGCTAATAAAAAAAAAGCTTTCACCACATGACATAAGCTATTCGTTAAACAAGACTACCTGGGTAAAATAGTGTCGAATGCAACAACTATTTTAATTTGTTCAAATTATACTGGACCCCTTGGTACCCTCGGTTACATTTTTCATATTCCTCTTGATGATCGCGTGTTGTCTCAGCATGAAATAACACAAACGGTGAAACTTTCGTTTTGCTTTAATGAATGCAAGTATAATATGACTCCAGAAACACTGTGATGAATATTGTTTTATTTTAATAAATAACCATGAAATAACATAATTTCGAATACACAGACTGATATATTTGTAGGGCATGTTTGTTCTCCTTCGAGTTAATGACCGTTTCAATGTCGCCACAAGTATTTGTTTAACATGACTCATTTCACCGTCGCTAAGATGCACTACGTTGGAACAATTTTGGTGTAAACTAGATATCAAAATATGTATATGTAGCAATGAGTTTATCCCTTAAGCCGCCAAGCACGACTATAATAGCCTTTGAGTCCACTGTAACCCCAGTTCAGACAGCGAGTAACTCGTTGGCGGATCATGGTTTACAATGTCCGCTGCTGATCAGTCATTTCCCCCAAAACACCCCTTTGTCATATAAATGGAATGGTCTTAATTCAAAGAAAGAACAGTCCATTATATATATATGAAGCGGGTCAAGGGTTAAGATTATTTTGTTTACGTTTGAGAGTAGTCTTGTCCATATAGAGATAATAAGCTACGCGGCTTTGACATCCTCCGTCTGTATAAGACAGTTATCGTCACCGCCAGTACTACGATCGTGGGGATTCCTATTGTCAACGCCATTGCGATTGGCCAAAACGCATCTCTGTTGTCCAAATCGTCTTCAGAGAAAGTAATTTTAATCCTTTCAGAATCAGGTTTGATTGACGATACAGTGTTATGTAAGCCTGAAGTAGTACTTGTGTGTTGATGTTCTACTGTAGACGACATCTCGCCTGCTGTTGCATCATGGGTTATTGTTTCCATTGTACTACTTTCATTATTTTGTGTTATAGAAACATTTGACAATTTAGCTGATGTAATGATTTCTGTTGTTGAATAAGCTCCACTTGGGGGAGAATCTATACTTGTTGTAGTTTCGTTAGTTGATGTTTGATTATCCGCATTTGGAGTAGGAGTTATGTCATTGGTGTGGGATGTCTCACCACTAGTAACATGCATTTGTTCAGTTGTTGAATAAGTTGTAGTTTTAGTACTTTCTGTATCTTTATTCATGGTTGTCCCAGTAGGAGCTATGCTGTTTGATGAACTGGTATAAAACACAGAGTTGTTAGACAATGAACTTGGATACGGAGAGTTTGTTTTGTTCACTGAATGTTCTAAGTTGCTCGTGTTGTTAACTAGGGACATTTCTGTTGTTGGTGGTGTGCTCCCAGCGTGTGTTATAGACCACAGCTGAAAGAAAGACAAAAACATCAATATTTTAAAGAATATCAAACAGATTGTTCAGTTGGACAAAGTAGTGATTATATTTGTATATTTACATAATCGTGCCAATTAATTTTGAAACTAAAATTGAGTATTCCTTACATTTTGTTACATATACTTATGATATATATATAAATGAGTATATAAGTTATTGTATTTCAAGGTATAAGTTCTGTTCTGCAGGTCGTATAACTTTCATTGGATGTTTTAATATAATTACTAATATTTAACCTTTATTGTATTACATGCCTTGCTTCTTATTAACAGTGTAATTGGGGTATAAGTGTCAGGTTTGATGCACCCTAGAACCTGGTTTAAACCCCCAGCGGACTTTTTTGCCACTGACCGTTTCAAGGCGGTAGCCCTATTGTCAACTCTTTTGTGTTTGTGATGTATTATTTGGCTTTTTATTCATCTTTAAAGTTGTTCTTTGTTTCTGTGTGTGTTTGTGGTTGACTGTCATCCTTGAATGCTACTTTTTCTGTTCGATTTTTATATCTATATTTAGTATCAATGGGTGTTTTTATTTGACTGTGTTCTGTGAAAGTTACATTTCCTTTTCGACTACCTACTTTTATTGTATTACATTGTATTTTTGTCCTCTTGAGCTTTTAAGCTCTTTACAGTTCTTGAATAAAACTTTGCCGACATATCATCGCGTCAGATCGACACTCATACTTTTGTATGATTTCACTTTCTGTTTTTCTGTCTGAACTACCACACGATTATTTATCATGCATTTAATTTGCAAATGAGTAAGTGTATTCGTAGTACCTTTGTTCAAGTCCAGACGAATGCAGAAGTTTTTTTTAGCAACTTTTTCGATTATTAAAACAGCACACACGAAGAAGCACATGAAGCACATATCTAAATGACCCGAAGGTTCAACTATATTGAGCTAGAGAAAAAGAGTAATTTGCATACGTTTAGTCTGCACATATGTAACCGTGTTTGTAGTCCAAATCCAAACGGAAGCAGATTTGTGTGCAGCAGTTTTTAACGATTAGTAAAAAGCTCAAGCTTTTTCGAACTTAAAGAATGATCTGAAACTAATAGATCGATCACATGCCAACTTATCGGAACCAATCAGATTGCAGATCGTGGCATTTGTTATATACCATATAATGGGGCAGTCGGTTACAGCGACGTCAAATATTTGTCTACTGAACCTAAGGTTCAGGGTTCGAGCCTTATATAAGGCAAACATTTTTAAACCATACAATGTTAAGAAAAATATTACTACGGAATAAATCTGATTGGTTCCGACACTTTGGCCTTTGAGTACTCTGTAACAATCATTGATCTACACAAGTAAAACTGGATACATTATGGTAATGCTAATTTATATGTTAGTTGGACTATTACATATATTTATTATATACTTTCCAGTGAAATAGTGGATTTTATGATTAAAATGAAACCTTGTATTTTCTTTGTTTATATTTCACATGTGAACATATAATATATATATATATATATATTCACTTAAAATGGTGTCATGTAACTGTTGACTTGTTGGCGTTATTGACGTCATTGTTTTGGCGTATTAGATTTTTTTTACATAAACCAGGCTGTGAGTAGAAAATAAGTAGAATATTTGTTGGTTTGTCGTGAATATAGGTTTTATTTTCATCTCGAAGTGAGAAAACTCAAATATTTGCACTCGTGCTAAAGCATTCGTGAAAATATAAGTTTTCTCACTTCTCGATGAAAATAAATCCTACTCAAAACAAACAAATATATGTACTCTTTGTGCTATGTTCCTTAAGATTAATACATTGCACAATCAATTTAGCATGCCACACAAACAAAAATCTAATTAAAAAATTGAAAAATATTGAATTAATCGTGCACTTTCATTAAAAAGTGTGGTAGAAATTGAAGTCTTTCCATAGACCTACATACAGAATTATATCCATGGTCTTACTCTTTCTAATAGAATTACTATGCAGATTTATTATTTTCTATAACTATCAAACGCTGCATCAATTTGTATTAATTGCATAAATAATTTAAAATTTGTACTTTAAAAAAAGTAGTGCGAAAATCAAGTCGCTCGCTCCAAATTTTAATTTAAAAATGTTCTTCGCGCGCTTTAAATCTTAAATTTTAAAAAAATCTCAGGATTTTGCGTTAACAAGTTTTGGCAGGCCTGTTAGTAGTCCACACCACTCAGCCCTGGCCGTAAACACAAGGAAGGACTACAAACTATAATATATGTAATTAAACAACTTTGTGATTTGCTCGCAAATGGGGATATAGACAACAGATGGAAACAAAGCAAAAATATAACCTATTCAATGTTTATAAGACAAAAATAAATTTACACATTGATAAGGTGGACATATTAGTGATTTTTGTTTGTTATGCATTTCAATTGATTTTGAAACTTAATGTGCATACATGCAATTACGCTTATATACAGACACATAAGCTAGACTATTACATATATTAATTAATATACTCAGGTGAGCCGTGAATTGGTGATAATATCATGTGAGCCAAAGGCATTTGACATCAATCGGTTTTCATCTACTTGAAATAATCTAGAGCGGATTGCGGCATATCATCGCGTCAAATCAACACTCTCCCTTGTGTATCTCTGTCTTAATTTAATGTGTTCTCTACGACACGATACGATATATAATGTTTTTACAAAGGTATAATTATATTCGCACTTTATATACGCAGTAACTGAGGGATACAGATTGTATTATGCAACGTTTTTTTTTATTATTATTAAAAATGCTCACACTCGTCCGAATCAAAGTAGTACGTATTAAAATTATAGAAGTTGAAGCTATAATGATCTATAGAAACACTTTTATTTTCTAATTTATGTTTGACAAATGTAGATGGGGACAAATAGTGATTTTAACATTAATGAGTCTCAGTAAGACAAATAGTTGAAAAGGGACCTTACACTAAAGACAATTAACTTTTTATTCCAACTCCATTAAAAAAAAATATATATATTTTTTAAAATATTTCGTTTTTGAGCTTTGTTTTTAATTGGATATTAAGTACCTTAACCTTATGAAAAATAAATAGATTCGTAATGTAGCTAAATTTGTGAACATTTATAATACGTAACACATTTAACTATACGAAGTTGTGTATGTATATGTAAGGTATATCATCCTCAGGAACTATGTATTGTTTCATGGTTTCTACAATTTATACTGTTTATGTTATTGTGTGATAGAGAGTGCGTGCTAGTGTGCGTGCGTGTTTGCGTGTGAGAGATGCTGTGTGTGTGCGTGTTGGCGTTCGTGTGTGCATGCCGGTCATGTGTTTAAATTCTGATGACGAGATACTGTATGTATAAGTCGAAATAAAATATCTGTTCTGTTCTTCCTTAAGGTAATTTTCTACCAAAAAGCATTTTGATAATGTTATTTTAAGGAAAACACCCTCCGTTATTTTAAGGAAAACACCCTCCGTTCATGTCTGTTTAAAATCTTAAAAAGGTCATGTTCTTAACAGTTTATGTAAGTATACGGTAGGTATGCTCTCTGAAATGATAATGTATGAACGTTCAAACCCAAGCCGAATACGAATTTGTTGTCTTACTTTGCTTAATTCAAATTATTTTTTGATGTGGAAAACAAGTATACAAAAAATAAGACATTCATGCTGATTATACAAAAGATTTCTGAAATAGTCCAAGATTTATACCAAAACATATAAAGCTACATAAATATAACTGATGCTTTTTAGAAGAAAAAAATGTATACTACTTTTAAAAATTATACAAATGGTGTATATTAGGTAAACATATATTTTAAAGAGAAAACAAATGAACATATTTATTAAGAAATAATTAATAAAATAATTATTAATAAAGCTATTAATTGTATTAATAAAATACTTGACACTTGCATAACTCTGTAAATGTCAAACTTACCGTTAATGAGATAATCATAGATCCAATTTGTGTTTTCATATTTGAATAGTTGTTGGTTTTCAATATGATAAAAGTGAAAATAGAACAAATGCATGCATCCACTGGCAGCTGAATAAAATTGTCGCTAAGATTTAAAACCGTACTTTGTTTATACTTCGATTAATTTCATATGTCATATACTTAAAGAATCATGCAGTTCACGTATGGGATTTACAACAAGTGGTCTGGGCGTGATTGTTGTTTTCATTTAAGACTAATTGAAGATAGGAATTCGGTATCTTTCCTTAAGTCAAACACGGGGGTGTATTAAGTGAGGTTCCTCCAGGGTGTCTGGATTGTTAAGTGGGTGGCTTTATGTCTTCAAACGGCATACGTATTTATTTATTTTTGATAAAATTCGTTAATGAATGTATTCGTCGGCGTATTAGGAAAGGTAATTCTCCCTCGTGCATGTGTCCCTTCGTTATGTATAGTTGTAATATTAGCTGGAAATGTTGTGACCCGATAACTTTTTATTTTATATTTTGACCTATGTGCTTGTGTTATTAGAGAGAAAAGTCTTGATCAGATAATTGCTTTCTGTCAAGATTTATTTCCTTATAAATCGGCACAATTCTCTATCAAATAGAGTCTGAAAGTCATACAAAAGTGACATAAACATGTGTTCAATGTGTCAGTGACGTATTATCAAAATAAAAGGAAAACGATTCCGATTATTTTCAAAAATGTACCACTCCCTGCATATATATATTCGTCAACATGTGAAATACACCATTTTTCGATTTGTAAACCTTTTGGCAGATTAAATAAATCGACACTCGATTGCATTAGGTTAACCAAATAGATTAATTTTGATAGATAAACTAAATATAAATGATTTATTAAGGAAAGCGTGTTATTCTTATTGCCATTTTAAACTCATGAGTTTATAATTTAAACAACACTCATGAGTTTATCTCTAATATAGAGTAGCAAGTACGTTTTATTGCTTGATTAAACTCTCTAACGTAGATCCCTTCTGACAGTAAATATTTCGAAGACCACTTTCAAGTCCTCGCAAGCAACCGATGTAAACACAAGGGCAAATGACTCTCTCTTGATAAGGGTATAGATGATGCAGCAGTAAGCCTACACATCGGTGGGCTTAACATCCTGCAGATTCCGGCGTCACTATGGCCACTCTGACTCATCTATACCTGCACAGCTACAACACCTACCGAATCAGTTATGTTGGCTGCAACCGATAAGACTTTGGAGTGTTCCACGCAAAACTGACGTATCTACACATACATAAAGAAGACTATAGAGTCTACGGGTTTGCGTTGGAGCGTCGACAATCTGTGTACAATAGTCAATGGTGTTGACATTAACAAAAATGAAAATGTTCCGTTTGTGAAGGTTGTTACTGATGTTGAACAAACTAATGCGTCGTTCGTTCTATGTAAACCTTCTTAACTACAACTTTGCATGGCCGCCCTCCGCAGCATAACTTAACAAGAGGCCCAAGAGGGCCTGTGAACGCTCTACTGGCTGTTATACCATTGATGAATCGAGTCGTACTACATGGTGTCTAGAGTGTACACAAGGTTGTTCAAGTATTTGACCTAGTGACCTAGTTTTTGACCCCATGGGACCCATTTTCGAACTTGACCAAAATATAATTAAGACAACATTTCGACAAAGTTTCATCAAGATCGGGTCAGAAATATGGCCTCTAGAGTGTACTAGTGACCTAGTTTTTGACCCTGTGTGACCCTGTGTGACCCATTTTCGAACTTTAGCAAGCTATAATTGAGACAAATATTCTGACAAAATTGCATCAAGATCGGGTCAAAAATATGGCCTCTAGAGTGTACACACGGTTTTTCAAAAGTTTGACCTAGTGACCTAATTTTTAACACCATGTGACCCATTTTTGAACTTGACCAAGATATAATTAAGACAAACATTTTGACAAAGTTTCATCAAGATTGGGTCAGAAATACGACTTCTAGAGTGTACACAATGTTTTTCAAGTATTTGACCGAGTGACCTAGTTTTTAACCCCATGTGACCCATTTTCAAACTTGACCAAGATATAATTAAGACAAACATTCTGACAAAGTTGCATCAAGCTCGGGTCAAAAATATGGCCTCTAGAGTGTACACAAGGTTTTTCCAATATTTGACCTAGTGACCTAGTTTTTGACCCCACATGACCCATTTTCGAACTTGATCAAGATATAAGATAAACAATTTGACAAAGTTTCATCAAGATTGGGTAACAAATATGACCTCTAGAGTGTACACAAGTTACCTAGTTTTTGACCCCACATGACCCATTTTTGAACTTGACCGAGATTTTATTAAGACAAACATTCTGACAAAGTTTCATCAAGATCAGGTCAAAAATATGGCCTCTAGAGTGTACACAAGGTTTTTCAAGTATTTGACCTAGTGACCTAGTTTTTAACCCCATGTGACCCATTTTCAAACTTGACCAAGATATAATTAAGACAAACATTCTGACAAAGTTGCATCAAGCTCGGGTAAAAAATATGGCCTTTCGAGTGTGTACACAAGGTTTTTCCAATATTTGACCTAGTGACCTAGTTTTTGACCCCACATGACCCATTTTCGAACTTGACCGAGATTTCATTGAGACAAACATTCTGACAAAGTTTCATGATGATTGCATCAGAAATGTGGCCTCTAGAGTGTACACAAGCAAAAGTTAACGGACGGACGACGGACGACGGAAGACGGACAACACACCATCCCATAAGCTCTGCTGGCCCTTGGCCAGTAGAGCTAAAAACTGCAAATGGGACTGGAAAAGAAAGAATTTTGCTTGCGATCAATGTTTTCATAACACTTACGTCATAACACTTAACGTAAGTGTTTTATTTTCAATTTGATCTCCTAGGCCCAGTTCTGTGCTGTTTCTTTTTTGTGAGTGTGATATAAATGCATCGTTTTGTATATTTTACTTCAATAGGTAATTAGTTACACAATGTTTTCATAAATTCGCACGATGATATGTGTTTGTTAGAAACAAAAAGGAAATTCTTATAACTAATTTTAAGTATGTTTGTTTGTTGATGTTATGTACTACCATACCCAACGAACCGTACAGTATGGTTAGTTGTTGAATTGCATTTACATTGAGTTTCTCCAAACACGGATACATAGGAATCAGGGATCATGTTTCTCTTCCAGTACTATTTTACATGTCTGGAAAATAGAATCCAGTGCATGCGATGGGTTTACGTCCCATTGATAATAAATTCTAGAGCACGGGACCGGTTTACGCCCCCGGATTCTAATGCATGGGACGGACTTACGCCTCTTCCGATGAATAATTGCTTAATTACAGAAGGTCTTCAACAATGTGATCGGATTCTCCTAACCGCAATATCTCGGTATCTATGCTAACACTCGAACAGGTAAAACGCCCCCGGTTAAGCAGAAGAGGCGTTGGCAGATGTCAAAAGTGGTATGTATAAAACACCTTACATAATGACTTGTCGCACGATTATTCATTTTGTATATATCTGATAAACCGTTAGCAATCGACAGGCGTATTAATAAACAGATAGGAAACTTCCTACCTGAACCAGTGAAGTAGCCAAAATATCACTTGGCACCCTAACTTTTCCAACTATCACCTCTCTCATTTATTCCTTGATTTTGAGTTAGCGGGGTTCTCATAACAGGATAACAGCAAACTGAATTCTGATAACAGTTAACAGTGAATTAAAAACACTGAAAACAGTTAACAGTACATCTCATAACAGATAACAGTTAATATTTTTTCACAAAAACAGATAAAAAAATATAACATTTCACCAAAAACAAGATAACAGAAATAACCCTTGCCCCCACACAACCCTCCCCCACCCCACCTCCCCCGCCCTCCCCCTTCCACACCACTCAGTAACTTGTAAGACCCAAACGTGAATACTGTGTCCAGTCCTGGTACCCATCTCTGGTTATTTAAAGCGAGTGCTACACAGAACAACCAAGCAAGTTCATGCCGGATATTTTAGACAGATCGTATCACAAAAGTCTTTTAAAACATATTTAACCTCACTACTCTCAAATGCAGGCATCGGGAGATCTTACTGACACCTTTAAAATCCTCACCGGAAAGGAATATAATCAACAGTTAGCTATATGCAAACACAATGTCGGGCCTACGTTGAACTATTCTAATAATTATATATAATATTAAATGATTGTAAAAATGTAAGTTATGTCAGGGACTGCAAATAGACGATAGAAAAACTAACAAAACACTGCAGGTTTAAAAAAAAAATCAAGATTAAAGTTGTGTCGTCTGCATTAGAGAGTAAGTATGTCAACATAGATCTACCCTGGGCTGATAACTAATATAAAGCCCTGATCTGCCTGATAACCTTATTATGCCTGCCTTATTTCGCTCGATGTTTGGTTCAAATTATGGAATTGCTATTATTATCAGGGAATAGTTTAAAACATATGAATATATACATTACCCTATTGACTAGCCTAACTCCATCTACAGAGCCTCGGAGGGTGTTGCTCGATGTAGAAATAGCGCTCGTGCCAACTCGGACAATCCCGTCATTCTTTAAAGACATCCATTTCGGTATTTTGGTTCATTTCGGTAAATCAACTCCATTTTGGTAATTTAATAATCGGATATTCGGAATACCTTTATTTCCAAAAAAATAAATAAAAATATTTGTTTACAAAAATATGCACACATTTAGACTTCACCATGCAGCAACCGCAACCAAATAATCCACCTCCAACTCCGAGTTTCCAGATACCAGATTATGTCCTAGATGATCTATGCAGGTGGGTATAATTGTGCGGTGCTGAAATTGTCATGTGTCATGTGTATTCGCGTTTCAAACTAAAGTGTTTTCGGATTTCTTTCAAATATCAAGGAGTTACCAGATTCCGATAGTTTAACAAACAAACTTAATTTCCAAATTTATTAAGTTGTCCTATTCCTCCGAAACCTCGGTAAACATAAACTTCAATACAATAGACATCACAGCGTAGAACAAGTTTCATTCATTTAACTGTCAAATATTCATCAACAATCAAAACAAATATGGCGGTGAAATCCTATCCAATAGCAAGCGCGTCACATGATTCCGATAGGTAACGTCATCACACTAAAATCATAAAATAAGTTATGGTGGCCAATTTCAGTCATTATGCACACTGAAGAATGTTATACACAAATCATATGAAGACAAATAACTCTAAATTAACGTTTATTTAACCAAGGATTTGTCAACAGAAGGATTAGAAATTGGGTCAAATTATATAGGGCGAAAAAGGAAGTCTCGCAAATTCTCGTACAGAAATCCCGAGATCGAGTCACGTGAGTCATCGTCTTCAACCGCCATTTTGGAAAATATCGAATACAACGCTGGGAAAATCAATGCGATAAACAGCAAGATAACGCTTTATATAAGCAATTATCAAGTAAGTACTGGTTTAATATGATATATTTTAATGAGGAAGTGTTTATTTTCCGAATGTTTTTTGTTGGTAGTGTATTTTTATGTTGATAATTACTAATGCAATTCTACCGATTCTCGGCAGTGTGATGTTGGCGGGTGGGGTAATCTTTTTTAGGAAATTTGATATAAAACATGTTTTCCATTGGAGAAAATACTTTTTTGATTATAATGAATTCGTTATACGACATGGTTATTAAAATTATATAAATTACATATTGATATTGATATCATTCCGGGTTATTTTCTGATTTAAATTTTACTCCGAGTTTGGAGCCAAAAAAAAAAGCAAACGATGTTACCGCCTTTTTAATAGGAAGGCACATAATCATGTTTTATTTTTAAAAAATACACATATTTGTGTTCTTATATAATTTTCATATTGTATGGTTAACTTTATTTTGTGCAAAGTATTTAGTTTATTTTTTTCTCAGATTTCAAATGGGCAGTATATTTCTTGTTGTTATAATTCACTTTGGAAATTTAGAAACACTAGTGTGTTACTGCTTTTTTAATAGAAAGGCATAAAATCAAGTTATTTTCTAAAAAAATACACATATTTGTGTTCTTATATAATTTTTATACTGCATGGTTAACTTTATTTCATACCAAGCATTATAAAAAAAAAGTATTTTAGCTTTCAAATGGGCATATATTTCTTGTTATTATTCACTTTGAACATTTAAAAACAAAATTTAGAAACACTAGTGTGTTACTGCCTTTTTAATAGAAAGGCATAAAATCAAGTTATTTTCTAAAAAAATACACATATTTGTGTACTTATATAATTTTCATATTGTATGGTTAACTTTATTTTGTGCAAAGTATTTATTTTATTTTTTTCTCAGATTTCAAATGGGCAGTATATTTCTTGTTGTTATAATTCACTTTGGAAATTTAGAAACACTAGTGTGTTACTGCTTTTTTAATAGAAAGGCATAAAATCAAGTTATTTTCTAAAAAAATACACATATTTGTGTTCTTATATAACTTTTATACTGCATGGTTAACTTTATTTCATACCAAGCATTATAAAAAAAAAGTATTTCAGCTTTCAAATGGGCATATATTTCTTGTTATTATTCACTTTGAACATTTAAAAACAAAATTTAGAAACACTAGTGTGTTAGTGCCTTTTTAATAGAAAAGCATAAAATCATGTTCATCTTCTGAAAAATACACATATTTGTGTTCTTATATAATTTTTATACTGCATGGTAACCTTTATTTCATCATAAAAAGCATTATATTTTTTTCTTCAGCTTTCAAATTGGCAAATTATTTCTTCTAAGAAATAATTTAAAAAATCAAAAAAATACCATGTGTTATCGCCTTTTTAATATAAAGGAACACAATCATGTTCTTTTTAAATATATAATTTTATATATATATATATATATATATAATTAAATAATATATTTGTGTTCTTACATAGTTTTCATACTGCATGGTTGTCCTTTTATCAAGCAAAACATTATGTGTATATTCTTTTCACATTTCAATGGGACACAATATTTCTTTAAAAAATAATTCTAAAATTTTAAAAATACTACTACAATAAGTGGTACATGTTGAAAACTCACGACGGTGATACTTAATACAACGTAACACAGATTGTAAGTCATGGGTATATATACTTAACACAAATAAAATCGAAACAAATCTTGACCACATGGTTGCAAACCTTTAATATTAATTATAACATTAATATTCAGTTTTAAACCAATACTCTGCATTTAATCCCTTATAAAAGTAACACTTTATCTTAGTTTATTTTCAGCCGCTTCAAAAGGGGAAGGATACAGAGGAATTCAGGAACCACTCCATACTCTACTTTATACATTCCTATGCACGGGACTGCAAATTTGAACCATATATTGAAATGTTTTGGTGTTTTTTTTTGCACTGTATGTGTCATTTCTTGTTTATGTTAATTTAATTAAAACTCTTTTATTACCATATGTTTTGAACTCTTTATTACCGTATGTTCTGTTTACATAAATAACTCAAATAAAAAGTTATGAATTTCTGAATTTTGTCTTCTTGTTATTGTTTAGCTTGTGAAGAATCTATTTGAATAGTTGCTTCAGGTATGGCACTCTACATGTAGTATGGGACAATATCGGATTTTAATGACCTAGTGTTACCAGCGAAATATAAGACACCAGCTCAAATGAGCTGCATATATAGCATGGATCTCAATACCGGGTTTTATGACATGTTGTTGTTATTAGCAACAGATAAGGCGGCAACTTGCTTAAATATCTGCATATTCGGCATGTGTTTTATGGCACTACCAAATCAATATAGCATGGGTCTCAATACCCAGTTTTATGACATTGTGTTTTGAGAAAAGATAAGGAACTCGCTCAAATAGGGTGCATATTCGGTATATATTTTATGACACTCACAGCAATAAGACACTAGTGCCATAGGGCGAGCATAAATATATACTTAACATCATAGCAATAAAACACGAGTAAGTACCGCATTTTATGACATGCGCTAAGACCCTCAGTGGAGCTAACAATTCAAACGTCTGTGGAATGGGATGAGGATTGGGAGCTTTTGATAAAGTACGCACGCACAAACAAATTAAAAAAATGTATGTATGATTCGTGGCATGCATAGCATGGACAGTTTTAGGAGTCGGCTTATTACTCATATCTACACCATTATCAAACAGTTCATCATCAGAGACCTCATTTCCACTGGCAGTAAAGTCGCCTAATAAAGCTTCAAGATCTAGATCATCAAAATTAATAAAAATCTTCTTTTCCGTAAGACATGTTCATGTACGTAAAGATAATCGGAATGACATTACCAAATGGTAAATATGTACAAGAGATGCATGTTCACAGTTTTTTTTTTAATAAAGCCTTGATTAAAATAACAGTTTAAGCAGCAAACTATAATTATGCATTCAAGTCTCGGGACATATCAAAAGGATCGGCCGACGCCGCGCTTTAATCTCTAAGAAAATAAAGGATAATTTCGCTAATTAATTACCATACATTTGCACAAACAAGATGCATTTTTTAATTCAATTGGTCTAATTGCAATACGGTTAAAATCGTTACAAAAGAAGAAAACAAATATCAACCCACACCGCATCACACAATGTTATTTTTCCTAGCGAAAACAATACAATTAATATTAATGATTTACGCCTGGTAATCCAAACACTTTAAGAATTATAAAACAAAATGTCCGATAATTATTGGTATTTAAAGTATTTTATTATTACAGAAAGGAATAAGTAATAGAGTATGGTTTCATTGAGTTGGTTCATTTAAACATCGAGATGGGCATATCCCATCGAGGTGTTTAAATTAACCAACGAGATGAAACCATACTCTATTTGTTTTGTAGCATGTCCATTTCAGCTCTATTTCAGTTATTCTAACTGTTATTCTCACAGTTATTCTGACAGGTCTTATTTTCAATTAAACGATTTACACCTGTGTCTGAACAAAGAGAATTGTCTGTGACCATGCTACAATTACATATTTAGAGCATAGGATCGTCATCATTTTCGCGGTAATCAGAGTATCACCGTGTGTTTATACATTTTATTAACACCATTTTCGAACTAGTCTCCGTGCTCGTGACACAACCCTGAGCCATAATTCCCGAGTGCTTTATGCAATTAGGGATTTTTCTATTAAATATGTAATCAAGTAATTAACAAGCCGCCAGTTAAAAAGAAGCTATATATTTCTCATGTAATATATGAGATAAACACAGCAGTAGCACCGGACTGGTTTTGTGTCGAAACGTACAGGTAAGCTCGCCGCGTTATCGTTATCGATCGGACCCGTCTTATCGGAAGACCCGCCTTATCGATAGACGCTGAAATCTCGTACTTTCTACGCGAGAGTCTACGAGATTTCATAATATTTTCTAATCCTTCTGTTGACAAATCCTTGATTTAACTATAATTGCAGCCATCTAAATATTTAGATAATACAAACAATGTGATTGGTTAAAGGATGGTCATATGATCAGTATAAGCTACGTTCATTTTCCAATGAACTGTACGAAGAACTACTTTCATCCGCCATTCATAGAATACGCGTGCTGCGTAACAATATAGTTCGGATTTACAGGAGCGTATTTAGGGGAGGGATATTAAAATAATTGGATAAAGAGTTTAAAACCGTGGATTGCAATTATAAGGGTTTAGTGTCATTTTTTGTGCGTTCATTGGGGTATGAACTGTTAATTGTCACAACACATAGCATACATAATGCCCTCGGGCATTATGCGCTTTGTGCTTAGACAACTAACAGTTCATAAAAAAGACACTAAACCCTTCAATCATTTAATGCTGATCACAGCATGGACATCTAAATGAGGTGTCCTTCCGTACAACCCTGACACTGGTACAATATTTGAGATGAGTCCAGTGATCATATATTTCTCACTGGATGGTCCTCCTTTACAGCTTGGTGTGCTCTAGTGAGAGCAGATGGTGAATAAGCTCTTCTGTTACCATATGAAGTAGGACCTATCAGCTGTAAATACAAGAAATACCATTCAACCTAGAAAAAAATACAAATTCAATTAGTGACTACAAAATAACATAATGGCTCTAATTGGCTTCTGTAGAAAAAAAATTGGTTGGCATTTTTTCCACCGTACACCGTTACTATTTTTAGACTTGACATAGTTTTTGCAGGCAGAGATAGCGTCTGTGGATACACAAATGTTAAATGCGTTATTTTATCGTTTTAAGTGCTATAATAAAATGACTTAGTGGAAATACATAGAAATTATTCATCAACAATGTAAGTGACGTTTTCTTACCTTTATTCGAAGCATTTTCTTGAAATTGTTGTAGAAACAAAGCGACCGAAATTTTTATGATCTGTTTACATCCGTGTTTATTTTTGACGTCACATAATGACGTTACGCTCGCGATATAACAAAACCTATCGGAATCATGTGTCTATCGGAATCAGGTTACTGGAGGATATATAGCAGAATATCGTGTTTCCTTTGTAAAGGCCGCGGTGAAAGGCCAAAAGATGTTTGTTTGCTCTTCATCAAACTAATTAAATGGTGTTAGAGATCTGAAATTGGTCTAGTAAAAGTGCGAGCATATCCTTTATGGAGCGGAGGCTAACTGTTAAGGTCATTTATTTATTGGGCAGTCAAGCCCACGGCAGGTGACTACTTACCTCCCCGTCATCTAGTCTAGGCTAGTACTGCTGGAAACAGTACTGATTAGGTAATCACCCAGCACCGAACACCAGTCGGGGAAATCAGCTGCGGCCAGGAATCGAACCTAGACTACTGGCGTGACAGTCCAACCTGCTACCCATTCATAATTTTGCATTGCAGAGAAGTTGAGATTATATTTTATTTTCAGTAGGTGATAAAATCTGTGTTACTCGGTTTTTATCCTTAGGTTCTATAGTAAAATAAAAATCTTTGGCAAAGTAAAAATACCATAATTTTCAAGATTTTGATTTCAAAAGATACATATGTTGAATCACTTTGCATGAATGTGCATGAAATAGGCATGATTTTATAAGAATCACTCTGTAGATACCTTAATTTTAACAGTAAACTTGGTTGACCATCAAGGATAAAGACCGAGTTTATCACCTACCAGAATGTATTGGTTATGTCTTATTTACCCTTATTTCTGGTCACTGATTGGTCAGTCTTTTTGATGATGCTCTATCAAAATTATGAATTACACCACTGAATCCCTTCTATGGCTCGAACTCTGAATTTTTGGCCACTTAAGGATAATTGACTACTTTATATTATATCAGCGAAAAAATGTATCATTCAACAGTAACAGATTAGTGGCACGTTTGATGGGAATATTATTATTAACAAAGTTTTCGTACTCACCAAAATCGCCCTTAAGGCGCACATCAATTTTGCAACTTTGATAGCGGATTGTAAAAATTGCTTGCTTACTGCAAATAGGGTAACTCGCCCCAGAGTCGGACAGGTTATTGGTTCTCGGCAACTCTGTCTATTTATGTTCATGCTACTAATTGCTGAAACCATCAGGTTTCTTCCTCAGTGTTTAATCTATCATTAGATGTCAACTTTTAGCGGTACCAGCGTTTTTGCTGGGATTACGTTATACTTTTCGCACTCACCAAATTTCGCCCTTAAGTCGGACATTTTTTGCAACTTAAGTAGTGGGTCATAAATCTTGCTTCGATGTTGCCATAAGCTCAAATAAAGAAATTGTCCTTATTTTTCTTCATGTATCATATATACAGTATGTATATAAATGTCAGGGTCCTCCACAGGATTTTTTTCAGGCGCTGGCATAGGCAGCGCGGGGGGTGGGTTTGGGAGGGGGCCGCCCCCTCCCATTGTCGATTTTTTTACCAATTCTAGGGTGCACCATATGCCCCGAGATGATTTTTAATTATAAAATGAAGATGGGGAAAACTATATTAAAGAGAATATAATTATACAGTAAAATAGTATTTTATTAACTCATTTCCACATGTAATATACAGACAAAACATTATACAGAAAAGAAAGCACATTTAAATTAACAACACAATTTAGTAAAACAGCTCATTCAGTTAGATGAACAGAACAATTGTACAGAACAAAAACATATCTAACAATGTACAGAACACAACTCAGCAGAAACAATATACAAGCAAATCTTCCTTAACATGGATAAAATAAGCACATCACAATTGAAGCACATAAGTTCATGGCATTTTTAAATTTCTTTATTAAAGAGAGGTTCTTCGGTTTGATGACTTGTGCCAGTCTTCAACACACTTGTCGTAGTCCATGTCTGCTGGAGATGGGCCCTGATCACTGCCTTGACTTGGCGCCACTCCAACTCAGTCCTCTGCTCGTCCAGGTGAAAGTGGCTGGCTAGTGTCTAAAGAAAAGAAAATTAATTTCAACAGAAAGTTAATTTCAAAATTAAAATTATAACGTTCAATTCAGTAGCAAATACAAAATGCATACATCTCACAATTAATATTACACGATAAGCCAAATTATGGTTATCATTATTGTTCAATTTACCTTCATTTCATCATTGGCATAGCTTGCCAGATCCTCTTCATCATCTTGGAATTGGGCGGTGTTGAACTGGCCAAAGTTTTTAATCATGGGTAGGTCCGGAAATCTATCCCTGAGGTTGTTCTCTATGTTGTTGAGGAACTTGGTGTACACCTTTAAAAAAAATTAAAAAAATTAATACACAAATATTATATTTACAGAAAAGAAAGCACATTTAAATTAACATCACAATTTAGTAAAACAGCACATTCAGTTAGATCCACAAGTAATAGATGAACAGAACAATTGTACCGAACAGAACAAAAACATATCTAACAATGTATAGAACACAACTCAACAGAAACAATATACAAGCAAATCTTCCTTAACATGAATAAAATAAGCACATCACAATTCAAGCACAAGTTCATGGCATTTTTAAATTTCTTTATTAAAGAGAGGTTCTTCGGTTTGATGACTTGTGCCAGTCTTCAACACACTTGTCGTAGTCCATGTCTGCTGGAGATGGGCCCTGCACCGAGACTGCAATGAGGCTATTCAGAACTTTGTTGCTAAGCGTTGAACGGTGTTCTGTTTTCACTCGCTTTAAGGTGGAGAATCCTCTCTCACAGTCGGCTGTTGAAGTGGGGAGCAGCAGGCCAATGGCAGCAATCTGGAACATGTTGGGATGAGAGGTTTCCAGCTTCCCAGCAATCCATTCCATGGTTTTTTCTGGTGCCATGCTTGTCTTTGCTGGGTCAGCCCTGATCGCTGCCTTGACTTGGCGCCACTCCAACTCAGTCCTCTGCTCGTCCAGGTGAAAGTGGCTGGCTAGCGTCTAAAGAAAAGAAAATTAGTTTCAACAGAAAGTTAATTTCAAAATTAAAATTATAACGTTCAATTCAGTACAAAATGCATACATCTCACAATTAATATTACACGATAAGCCAAATGACGGTTATCATTATTGTTCAATTTACCTTCATTTCAGCATTGGCATAGCTTGCCAGATCCTCTTCATCATCTGGGAATTGGGCGGTGTTGAACTGGCCAAAGTGTTCAATCATGGGTAGGTCCGGAAATCTATCCCTGAGGTTGTTCTCTATGTTGTTGAGGAACTTGGTGTACACCTTTAAAAAAAAATAAAAAAAATTAATACACAAATATTATAGTCATTTGTTCTTTATCAATCATGTTGATGTGACCCGATTTGAAATAAAGTTTATGCTGTTGTTGTTTTTATTTATTATTTTGTATTATTTTATTTTATTGATGTGATTTTTTACTTAAAATGGAAGCAGTTGTTTATGAGTACATGTATCTATGAGCTGACTTACATTTGTGTGGAAGTCTGCCATCTGTGACTCTGTCGGTCGTCTTACATCAAACTGTTGATCCTGCAGCTTTGTGATGGTGTCATCCATTCCACCGTAGTGCTCCCCTGGTTGTGCCTTCAGCTGCTGTATGATGGATATTGTTCCATTAACCAGTGGTCTGATGACA
Source organism: Cyrtodaria siliqua (assembly GCA_037043455.1). NCBI lineage: Eukaryota > Metazoa > Mollusca > Bivalvia > Adapedonta > Hiatellidae > Cyrtodaria > Cyrtodaria siliqua. Next base: position 149,028 of record JAWPHD010003639.1, on the reverse strand, counting down.
GTGTACACTGCGTCTCGAGTCTAAAAAATAAATATCATTTAGTATGTGTGCGTTTCATGAGTCTAAACATTTTCTAATATTACATTCTTTAATCATAAAATATATTTCCTTTTTTTTTATTCATTTAGTAATATAAATATATTAAACAGTACATATTTCTTGATCAGCAAACCTCATTATAATTAAATGTTCAAAGAACTTACCTGCATTGCTTTTGACAGTGCAGACATGTGTGGAAGGACATCACACATCATTAGCAGGGAGCCGATAAACTTGTAAGATTTGACGAATGTTGCAAGTCCAAGTGCTTGCGCATCATCCCGTTCCTGGGCCTCTCTCTCCAAACTGCTTACAACTGCTGGAAAACACTTCCGCAGTGTGTTGGTTGCCAAGTCATGGGACAGCCACCTAACATCCTTCGCCTGGGTCAGCTTCAGGGTCTTGTCATCATAGAGTTCCTATAAAACATAATAATAAATAATGCTGCTTGCAAGTATGGCAGATGCATATGAAAAATCATTAAAGCTTCGGAAACAATTAAATGAAAAGAGCCTGCATCAGATGTATTTATAACAAATATATATATATACGTTGTATATATACTGAGCAATATCAAATAAATTACATGAAATTATGTTTTTTTTATTTACCTGGATTTGGTGAAGGGCGGCTGTCCGCACAGAGCTGTATTTGTAAAACCTGTGGAGCTGGTCCAATACACTTTTAAACGTCTTCAGATACGCGATATCTTTCGTCGACTGTCCTACTGCCAAGGCAAGCCGATGGGCGACGCAGTGGTTCGATAGTATGTGGGGTACCAACTCCCGCAGCTTTGCTCCAACGCCATTCTTCTTGCCTACCATGACAGAGGCCCCATCACTGCCAATAGCGCACATCTTCTTCAGAGGGAGGTTGATGTCCTGCAGAAAGTCAAGAAGTGCTTCCATAATAGTGGCCGCTGTGCCGTTCCTCAATGGTATCATGCGTAGAAACTCGGTGCGACTCTGTCCATCCTTCAGATACCTTTAAAAATATAAAAATAAAAAGTCTTTATACGTGTTATTGAGTTCTTGTTTGTTATGGTTATGTTCACATTGTTATGAATATTTCGAAAATAAATGTTCTATTTTATTATTAATGAATATTTAATAGGCAAATTCTTAAAGCATTATCATTATAAAATATATTTCACAAAAGCACAATTAATATGTAAATAAATGATTAGTACCTGCCATACACAATCATCTCATTGACCACCTGGATGTCTGTAGTTTCGTCTATCATGATGGAATACCACGGTGACTGCTGTAGATCTTGTAGAATTGGTGCCTGTACCTGTCTCCCTATAGTCAGTATGGCATCCTGGATGAATCGCTCCGACTCTGACTTGTCATTTTCTCCACGCTTTAAATTGTTTAACACACTGACTCCCATGTCCTTGCCTGTGAGAAAGAGAAGAAGTAGTTAGTTTTACCTTTTGTAAATCTGACCTCCATAATAATAGAACATTTGATTATTTAAAAATAATTAAAATGTTAAAATGTTTGAAGGCATCATTCAATAAATTAATACTTACATAATTCTAAGAGGTGCTTGTAGTTTGTTGTATGAGGAATTTCCCTCTTTGCCAACCAGTACAGGATCCTGAAGGCACCAACCCAAGCAAGTTTGGCCAGACTCGAACTATGCTCTACACTGGCAACAATGGTTCTTGTCTTCAGAGTCCGGCTGGCCTCAAATGCCATTGCCTCCTGGTGACACTCGGAACGTTCATGTCTGCATAAGGAGTCCCTCACAAGATACGTACAGGGGACATCCACCCATGTAGCCTTTCCTATGGCAGCACGTTTTGGTCTTTTCTGGTGAAGAACGCACAGTTTGCATCTCATGCCTACAAAATAAAAAAATATACTTTTTAAAACAAGGTTTATACAATATATAATTATATAGGTAGTATACATCATAGACCTTCATACATGGTATTTAGGTCTATGTACATGATTATACATAAATGAAATATAATCTGTACATAAATAAAATATACAGTACCCTAGTACAAACTACAACTAGTTCTATAACATAAAACGTCACACAATATTTAAATCTTTCATGGAGACATTTAATTTATATCAATTTTGATTTTTTACATTTTTCTTTTTTTTTTTACTTATTCAATAGTGTGACTCGGGATAAAGTCAAAATATTTTTTTTTTTTTTTTTTTTTTAAAAACGTTGAAAATTGATGGTTAAAATCCCGACGTTAAATATTATTGAACTAAAACTACACCATGACATAATATAATCTGCAATAAATATACCCCAATACAACAAACTCTTTATCCATTAAATTTAGACCATAATCAGCTACCATACACTTTACAGTAATCTGCGTTTGAATAAAATAATATTAATTTTCATTTTTTACATTGATTGCCCTTAAATTACATGTATTTATTTACTAACCATTTTCCATTTCCTCAACCCATTTGAAGTCTTTCTCCCAGTCTGGATTGAACCCGGTCAGCCTGACCCTGGCTCTTTTGGCGACTGGTTCAGATGCTGAGTCACAGACAGTAGGTGCAGCCTCAACATTTCTTACCACAAAAAACTTGCCAATTCCCCCATCTAAGGGTCTCTTACTACTTTGCTTCGACATTTTGTTATGATAAATTAATAGAAACATCAGGCATTTTATAGCAAAGTAACCCAGTTTAACTTCATTAACTTAATTAATTAAAGATATTAACTAATCTCTGAAAGTATCGAGTAATTAAAATAATCTGCAACAAATTAATACTTACAAACTGCAGACGATCCACGCAGAGAGCCGACGAACATCAAAACATCATATTTTTTTTAACAACTCCTTAATAATCACTCATCCTGTATTTAAATCACATTATCCAATCAATTATGTCACATCGCTTCATCTTATCTAATTAATCCCATCAAGTTTTGTTTGTCGGGACATAATAATGATCAACAATAAACTCAAGTGAATCACAGCTAACGCAACGCGACAACACCGTATCTCTGCCTGATTTGACTGGTTTATACAACTGTACACACTTGTCCTTGACGTGTAGTATTTCACACCGATAGCGCGTGACTTACATCCTGTGTAGAAGGTCTGTTTATAGTGTATGTGTCGGACGATAAGCAACACGAATCAAGAAAATCAAAGCACCGCGCTTGGGATTTAAAGGACCGCGCTAATTTCAAGGACAGCGCAAATAAGGATTTTGATTTTCAAGCACCGCGCTAGCGCGGTGCTTAAAGGCGCTGTGGAGAACCCTGAATGTCCTTACACAAATTACATATTTTAGATGTCTTCTTGTGTAAAATATTCCGGTATTGGCTCCTGACTTTAGTGTTCGTCTTTAGGTCAGAAATATTTAGACATGCCCCAAAGTCGAACATGTAATTGCCCTTGAGTCGGACGATAAAGGTAGCTGAGGAAATCAATAGACTGGGGGTAATTCTTGTTGTTTTGAATGGAAGAAATCATTGGATTTCATAGTAACAGTAATTGACCGTTTCCAGTTGAGAAATATTTTCAACCATCAATAACTGTCCGAGTCAGGGGCAAGTTCGACTGAAGGACGAGTTACCCTAGTTAAAATAAAGAAATTGTCTGTATTTTTGGTATAAGTTTCCTAACAAAAAATCCAAATTTTTAGCGTCTTCTTATATATATAAAATTGTCAATATTGGCTCCCGAATGTTCGTCTTCAGGGCAGGAACATTTTAGACATGCCCAATATTCTATCATTGTAATTGGTCGTTATGAATCAGACTGTAAAGGTACAGATAACTTAATGAGCTTAGTAGATTGAGATCAGGGCTTCAGAAACTACAGTTATGGATTGTAAAACCACGGAACTCTACAACCTGTTACTACATGCTCGCTATAGTTGCTGTTTATTTTTTTCCAGTCGTTTCATCATCAACATACCTGATGAGGAGAAGCAGGATTTGATACGCATATTTTTCCAGATTGAACTGGCTCACTGGTTCTACCTCGACTTCTACTGCGCAGAAAATCCTGAACTGAAGACATGCGGTATCAAAGATTTCTCAGCACAAAGTATCCTTTTATAATTTTTTTTTATTAGAGCCAAGCTAAAATTAAAAGTTTGGTCCATTTAAAATCTCAACATGTATATTAAAGCTACCTGATAATTTTGGACTAGTTACATTCAAGATCATTTTCGCTTGCCAGAGTATCTCAACGGTATCCTAGAAACGCGGCAGGATGTATTGACCAACCAGATGCATCCTTTTTAAGTTGAAGCGGAAATATTAAGACGCCAATAATCATGATAATCAATCTATAATTATTGTGTGATTGTTTCAGCCAATTTCAATTAATCCAGATTATGCTTGTCATTGTTTATTTTTAATGTGGATATTTTGAAAATATCAATTAAAACAAAAAATTATTAACCGTGAGTCTAAAGTCTGCTCTGAAATACCTACTGCACATGCCCACACTTATATCAGACTGGTGGGGCTATTGTAACTCGGAGATGTAAGAATGATTCAAAATATTATCTTGTTTTAAACGTAAAAGGACAAGGTATTATGATAAGGGACAAAATTGGTCCCAAAATTGAAAGTTTTAATGCAGGAGCTTTGAATATCAAATTTAGCTACAAATGAACTGAATCAATATTAACTCATTACAGGTACGTTTGAAGGCTCTAAATGAGTTTAAGAGCCTGACAGACAAGGCCTTTTCTTTCAAAAAGTGACATTTGTGTTCATTTTCAGCAGTTTTCGATCAGTTTTTGGTCTTGGAAATACAGAACGCACCCTCGAGCACAGCTGATTTTTTGTTGAAACGGGTACTTGATAGGGATGCATCATCAGCCAAAAAGATGTGTGCTCGGAGGTGCGCTCTATATTTTTAGGATCAAAATCTTGCCCAGAAAGGTCCAAAATCTACAAAATATAACAAAATTACCAAAAATGTCGTTTTTTTGAGACCCTATTAATTCTTCTAGATTAATAAAGTAAATACAAATATATTTGGAAGATAGAATATGATCAATTGACTTCAATATGCACAACAGATTATATGTACATTTATTTTTTTTACATTTTGAATATATTGGGGGCCAAAATACCCCTTTATCATACCTTGTCCTTTAAAATAGTTTAAAAAATTCATAGCCAACTTCGGAAAACATGGTGTAGTGTGTATGTTAACAGATGTATCCTTGCTTTAATTGTTTAGAAAGAACATTGAATTGAATTGAATGTCTTTAACGGCTCATCAACACAGTATAGGTTATTTAGAGCCGCCCCAGAGAGAGGGGAAGGATACATAGGAATCCGGGAACCGTGCCCTACTCTTATTGTCGAATAGATTCCTATGGTTCTTTAACGTGCTCGGAGGATAGACTGATACACGGGACCGCCCGGTTTACGTCCCCATCCGACAGACGAGGCAAAGGGAAAGTGTCTTGCCCAAGAACACACCGACGGAACTCAGTGGCATTGAACCCGGGGCCTCCGGTTACAAATCTGCCGCGCTACCGACTGCGCCACGCCAGCCCTCTAAGAAATGTATGTTTAGTTGGCTGAAGTTATATTCTTGGTAAAGTTCTGGTGTAATAAGTTATTACAGAACAAGCAAATTCTTATGAAAACAAGTTCCAAACAACACAAAGGCAGCTGCTAATGTACCAATCCTGATAATTACTGTCACATGATTTATTCCTGTTTTTTAAAGAGCCACTAATCCTGCCAATAAAAGAATATAAGAATCTTTCATGGGTATCCGATACCAATAGAGAAGTCCAACATGAGATGTTTTTTTTGATTCATCAATATAACTAAGGGTTGGAACAGTGCATTTAGGCAGAAATTCTATTAGGCAGAAATTCAAGACTTGGGTGTGCAAATCTGTAAACAGGGTGTGTAAAATAACTTGCTAACACGCGCTAAGAGCCAATTCGTGCCAAGTTGGTGTCTCTGGGGCAATTTATTTTTACAGGTAAAGGTGAAAAAAGTACACCTTTAGATCATCTTTCTTCGAAAAATGTATAAAAAACATAACAATATTGAGAAAGTAAGAACGGCCGTGCAAAAGACGGCTGCACGGTTGGCTGGCTAATACACCGGGTTGGAATTTCCGTGTCTGAATTGGATACATTTTGTTGATCATTTACTTGCATATCGTCAACCTTTTATGACCTTTGCCAAAAGTAAGAGCATTGTAACTGAGCACTTCGTCCTCAGCATTTTAAATTTCTATCAACATTATTTTCCTTTGTTAAAGTAGCTATCCCGCCAACAACAGCCAAATTTTACATCATATGTACACAGTTTCTAAACCTACTGACGCTGAGGTATATATATATATAACTTACATATTTTGAAAATCCAAACTCTACAGGCACAATATAAACGGCTTTAATCAGCCAGTCTAAACCCCAAAACTGGAGTGTTGAATTAAGACTCATAATGCATTTTTCACATATTCAATCACGGGTATTATGATACAATAGTATATGACCTAAACACCTGGATAGAGTCTTGATAAACGGTTTTGCAGTGTAATTTTGCCATTATTTGGCGGGTCAGTTTTTTAAGTAACTAAGAAGGTAATCAAATCCAGTCGTGTTCTTACAGTAGAGCACTACCCAGTGTACTAGGCAGAAATTCAAGACTTGGGTGTGCAATTCTGCAAACAGGGTGTGTAAAATAATTTGCTAACATGCGCCAAGAGCCAATTTGCGCCAAGTTGGTGTTTCTGGGGCAATTTGTTTTTCTTCTATAAATGTATACAAAACATAACAATATTGCGAAAGTAAGAGTTTGGAAGTGTTTAGCAAAAAAGAAACTTTTTTTTAACCCACCCACTCCACCAAATAATGTATTGGCCGCTATTTTTGAAAAACGGCCGTGCAAAAGATTGCTGCACGGTTGGCTGGCTAATACACTGGCACTACCAGGTTCATGGACCTGTTGTTCCATACATATTTTACACATGATCTCCATGATAATGCAGAGATACATATTAAAATCTCACTGTTTTTATTTAAAAATGGTTGGAAATCTCTCAGATCCAGAATATTACCATAGGCCATGTTGATTCTATCCTTAACTCTGGTCAGTATTTCACCATTGTCCATCTTTGAGTGGACATGCCAAAGAGGTGGACAAAATCCTTGGAAACTGGAAATCTTACAAGATGAGCGTTCCAACATACGGCGCCATTATGCTGGACCCAGAGATGAAATATGTAAGTTATTTCTAAAAAAATACCCACCTATTTTCGAAAGCATTTTTATCAAATACAGCATTTTTCTGGAACAAGTGATATTTTTTCCATTTGCGTCGGCTATACAATAACATTTTGTACACAAAGACTGGAAGCTTGTATGTAAAGCCTCTAAATTTAACACCTAATACACTACAAAACCAAAAACAATTGATTCTTACATCATTATACATAAAGGTACCATCATTTATTGTCAGAAAGTTAATAATTTTTTTTTGTCCTGAACCAAATTATTTCTGACTGAGATTTAAACAAATGCACTAAATAGAATTAATCAAGATTTAATTAATTAATTCAACATAACCAAAGTTACTTTCATAATTAAGGGAGATTGCGATGTATTTTTCCACCAAAGGGAAGTAATATTTTAATAAAATATAACTGGTCACTCAAGTTATTTCAAAATAACTTATTTCAGTTATGCTCCTGACTGAAAAATTTATTTGAAAAACTAAAAGAACTACAGGCCCTATATTCTTAAAATTTTAAAAATTTACTGACTGGTCTTGCAATTACGTGAAGCTTTACACGAATAAATATAAGCAAATATTGCAACTGAAGGTTTCGCACTGGAAAACACTCGGTTCAATAAGTTATAGCTAAAAGAAATATTTGAGTTTTGAGCTTGGGATTTTGGCTGAGTAAGTTTCGACGTACAAAGGAGTAATTATATTAGCCGAAGATATTTTTTGCAAATTATAACTATGTCAGATAAAGCAATTATGTTTTATTTTTTCAGTGTCTGCTAGTTCAGGGTTTCTGGGCCAAGGCCAGCTGGGGGTTCCCCAAGGGGAAAGTGAACGCTAGTGAACCTGCATCTGAATGTGCTATAAGGGAGGTAGGTTATAAATTAAAGATGTGCTTAGCCGTTATGGTCATAGATTTAATGGCCATTGTCTCTCAGCTAGTTTTCATTGTACATTCTGTGTGTATCACTAAGCTTTAAAGTCCCTCAGCCAAAGGCCAAGTGAGCAATCCCGCAAGGCTGAGCATGTTGGGAATATGGACTTAAAATACCATATTTAGTTTAAACTTATTTATTGTTAATTGATTGTAACGAAAGCTCTATGTACTTATTTGAACCACTGTTGATGTCTTCCTGGGTAGAAACAGTACTTACGCAAATAAAGATATAGTGTCTTGTTGAGGGACACAACGCAAATGGCAATGGCGGGGATCGAACCCACGACTTTTCGATCATGGGTCCAAAGTTCTACCACTAGACCACAATGCTGCACATATATAACTAACATATTTGATAGTTATTGTTTACCAGAAGATTATATCTTTGTCACTTACCCTTATTGATGTATGGTTGAAAAGTTGTGCTGAATGCAGAAGAGTTTAAAGATCAATTTTGTAATGTAATAACTTCTTTGGTTTAAACATATTTTATTTTAAAGATAAGACTTTATACAAATGTTACATACAATTTTTAAATGGATTGGAACAAAAGCAAAATGCTTATAGAGATCCATTCCATAACTTCTTTCAAGCACATGTGTTCTTCCGATTGGAAAAATCATAGAATAACAGAAGGTGCCAGAATGTCACACATCTATAAATGGACTTTTCTTTGACAAATCCGTGATTAATATTAGCTCTCAGTATGATAGTTCAGTCAATTGAATGTTTTAATGGCTCATTAGCACATTATAGGTTAATAGTTAGAGCCATCCTAGAGAGATAGGTAGGAGAAATAGTAATCTGGGAACCTGCACAACTATAACTAACAAATAGATTCCTATGGTTCTTTAACTTTCTCCGAGGATACTCCGTAGCACTGGACCATGCAGTTTACGTCCCCATCCGGTTGACCCAAGGGATAGTGTCTTTCTCAAGAACACAGCAGTGAAACTCAGTGGTGCCAGTGAGTCATTAACCTGTGTCCTCCGTATTTCAAGTTCACCATGCTATCCAGTCCCATCACCTCAGTCAATTACCCCGTTTATCACATAACTTACGGTGTGGGATTGTAATACAGCCTTGATATATTTATCATACATGTCATACAGTCATGATATATTTATCATACATGTCATACAGCCATGATATATTTATCATACATGTAATACAGCCATGATATATTTATCATACGTCATACAGCCATGATATATTTATCATACATATAATACAGCCGTTCAGCTTGGTGTGCATCGGAATTGCCTCGTCGATTTCTGTAAACGTTTAAAAATATCGAAATACAGAAATCGCAATGTTGTTCGGTGTTGTACGGAGAAGACCGAGTCGACATGACGTCATCATACAAAAATACCACGTCATCGTACGACAACGGAATATATAGGCAGTTATAGTAATAAATATTCATTTGGAGTTACGTGGTAAATAGAAATCTCACATTCGTACCTATTTAACATTGAATTATTATCATATAATTTTATATGATTCATTTAATAACTTCATTATTAAATATATCCTCTAGTTATATTAACCCTTAACCCCTACATATATATAATGGACTGTTCTTTCTTTGACTTAAGAACATTCAATTTATGTGAAAAGGGGTGTTTTGGGGAAAATGACAGATCAGCAGATGGACATTGTACTGCTCTGGGTTTACAATGGACGCAAAGGCTATTATAGTCGTGCTTAGTGGGTTAATGGTTAATTACACATTATTAAATATGGAATATTAATATATAAATTACACCTGTTCTACTGACTTTCAGGTGTATGAAGAAACTGGTTTTGACGTGGCTAATATGCTTAGCCCGGAAGACTTCTTAGAGAACAAAATGTCTGATCAAGTTACACGTTTATACATCATACAAAATGTACCGCTTGATACCAAGTTTCAGCCAAAGACGAGAAAAGAAATAAAGGTACCAACAGTTCGAGTATTAATCTTGTCTAAATGTACAGTTACTTTAATGGTTTGGGATTAAACATTTTGTGACGGTTTGATTTCTGTTTTTAAATTGGTATACATATTTAAGATATACATGTAGATCATTGTTTGCAGTGGTTTGTCATTTATTAGGTTACCAGTGGAATTTAAGTTGTATTTTTTTTAATTTGACTTTTTCGAAGGATAAAAAGCTAACTCTTGATTGTCGTCTGCCTCCGGGTTAAAGTTTGTATGTAAGCTTCTCCGAAATGACTTTACATAATGTATAGAAACTTCACACATGTATTTGGCATCATTAGACAACATCATACAGCCAGGTTCTATAACCCATGCTTTTATTTTAATGACATTATGACCCCTTTTATACTGCAAACAAGTGCAATAATTCTGTTATGCAATTAAGCAAAATTATGACCTTCATCATAGTTTCCGAATAAATAAACAAGGCTTTGAAAGTTGAGCATCTGCATTGACAGGCATTGCCTCTTGTTTTGACATTTGAATGACAAACTGATAAAAAACCTAGAATAAATCTCTACTTAATAAGGCTACAAGAATCAAACTAACTAGCTTATCAAGGAGAAGAAAGAAAATAAATTGCATTTAAGGGACTCGATTACAACAGCGAATCTTGTGATTGCTGTACACACACATAACAGTTTATTAACTCATTTTAGAATTATTTTATTTTTAGAATTGTGTGATTCTTGTTTTCAAGAAAATCATTACTCATTGAGAAATACAAACAGTATTAATCTGTTTCTCACAGTAATTAAAAGGCTCATTCAGTTCTAAGAACACACTGAGTTGCATCATAATAGCATGACGTGACATCATAATAGCATGATGTGATGTCATGATACCAGGGTGGGATGTCATAATACCAGAAAGTAATGTCATGATAGAAACAACCAAATGAAAATATGAATGAAGCATTTTGATTGGTTGAGTGATAAAAATTGAACCATTTAATTTAAAGCTCATTACATTGATTCTCAGAACACACTGAGGTTTTACTGGACATTGAGTAATGAGGTTCTTGAAACCCCGAAACACAAAATTCTAATAATGAAATAATTCTAACATGATTAAATAGATTGTTACATGAGTATTTAGCTGTAGATAGTCTTGGAGTTATTAATTAAAAAGGCTGTTATAGTTAGCTCGTGTTTTTCGAAGGAAAAAAAGAAGAAAAAAGAGCTATAATTGTCATTGCTTGATCGTTGTCTGCGTCATCTGCATCGTCTGCATCAGTTAAAGTTTGTATGCAAGATTGTGTCTCCAAAACTACATTACATAATGGATTGTAATTTCACGGTGACACGTATTCGGCATCATTAGACATCATAGAGCAATGTTTCATTATAGCTTAGAACCCCTTAAAGTATTCAGTGACATGTCACACACTTTCATATGAAGAACTCAGAAATAAGTACCATAACTCTGCTAGGCAATTAAGCAGCATTATGCCTTTCAACTTAGTTACCCAATAAATAGATAGGGCATTGAAAGTTGAGCATCTGCACCAACGGGCACAATAGCTGGGTCAAGTTTGATAATCAACGCTATTGCTCAAGAAACACCGGAGTTACGGCCCTTTGATTTCTGAAAAATGCCGATTTTACGGGTTTGTGCTCAACAACTTTTATAATCTGATCTTGAGGAAACTTGCGGCATAGTCAAGGTAAATTTGTACATGCCGATGATGGTCATATAAATATTTATCATGCAGATATGCACTTTTCTGCCTAATAAAGGGTTTAGGGATTCAACACTTCTTTGGTAGGATTGTTTCCCATCACATGAAGATGAGCATATTTAATCAATGTTTTTAGCTCTACTGATCAGAGATCAGCAGAGCTTATGCCGTGGTGCGGTGTCCGTTGTCCGTCCATAAACTTTTTTTGATCCTAGCAAAAATTCATGTTGATGTAAAATCCAAGATAGCCACCATGGCTAAAAATAGAATTTTAAAAGACAAGTTTGTAGCAACTACCTCTTGAAAACACTAAGTACTATTGAAATGGGACTTTTTCTAAAATGATCAGCATGACATGATGTTGGTCCTTGTCGAAAATCATTTTGATTTGACGTTAAACATGGCTGCCCGGCCACTTTGTTTACATAGAGTTATATAGTAAAAATTTGTAGCGACTACTACTCTGAAACTACTGGACAGATTTTCATGAAACTTCACAGGAATGCTGATCCAGCTATCAAAAACCTATCAGTAGAGCTTCAAGGTCATTGACCTCTTGTTATTTCATTGACTTTCACATAAAGAAATCACATTTTAGGGCACCAGTAGAACCTTGTGGCTGCAATTTTTCATTCAGTTTTGAAGGTTTTCAATTCATATTTTATAGTAGGATTGTTTACCGTAGATTGAAGATTATCATGTTTAAGTTTCATTTTGATTCAACAATTTTTTGCCGTTGTTTAAGAGTCCTTTTTGAACTTATAAATGTCAGGGCCAAAAAGAACATTGTGGCTGCAACTAGTGAAGGGATTCAAACCAATTTTTGTAAGATTGTTTGCGACTCTGAGAAGATGATCATGTTATATTGTCATTAACATTTGATCAATTTCTATGGGTTTATGTTTCTTTTAGGACTAAGTCATAGCTTTTTGTTTCTCAATCTACAATGTTGTCTCATAATCATCTTATTGTATGGTAAAGTCTTATATATAATTCAAATCTTATGATCATTTAGCAATTATTTCAAAAATACCCTTTTCAGATACATTGTTTCTTGCATATCGGATAAGGCTATCCACGTTTTACATGGGGGATGGAAAGTCACGTGCGCACCAACATCAAGTATGCAGGAAAACCTGCAAAACGTTAGTAGCTGGTGGCGTCAACGCACAACATGTCTCTGATATGCAAGAAAAAGTATCTATCATGGGCAGGGCTTCTAAAATTTTAAAATGCAAATCGGTCCAGTTTTTTAACTGCCGTAAGAATCGCGCTTATTTTGAAAAAATCACTAAAATCGCCATACCCCACCCACCATGTCAGCTGGACCATGAATTTTTTCCGTTCAGTCATTGATATAGAGAACTATTTAAAATGTATGTTTGTATTATATTTGTATTATTTCTAACTTACTTTATCACAATTTGTACATTTTAATGACTGACATCATGTCTTCGCTTTACTGAATGAATAATTTTCACTCAATATTAAAATCGTTGATCATTTGCGGAATTGAACCGGAAGTGTCTAATAAACCGGGTAGGTATAAAACGCGGACTAACACGCGCGGACTAGCGGATTATATACGATTTTACCTAAATTTGAGTAATATTGTTTTTCATCAATTAGCTTAATTAATACCAAATGTTACGACTAACGCAACCAATTTCGGTCCGACTTAAAAAAATACGGTGTCAGGTTTGATCACTTTCCTTAATATTATACTTAAAGTTATTGTAAAAAAAAAATCAAACAAACAATTAACACATCTCGGTATTTTAATGTCGCAAACAAATTTCAGTCCCAGCTTTGGCCACTTAAAAAAAAGTCCGACACAAGCAAACAGGCTAACTAACACCTTACGACTAACGGCATATCGAAGAAATCACAGACGGTAACACTAGCTTCAGTGAACCGACAGAACGCGTGATATACTTTCACTGATCACACATCAAAGGCGTGCTACATGGCTATAGACTCTTCCGGAAAACTCCCTACTATCGGTAATGGTTTAGTCCAAATTGACCTACTTTCGCACTGCGAGTGACAAACAATCGTGTTATGGATCAAAGAATATTGCCGCAAGGCATATTTCAAGGAGTGTATAAGGTAATTGTAGATTTTTTAACGACCGATAGATAAAATATCTGGGACCGATATAGATAACTCTGTATGTATTATATTTTCAGAGTTTACAGTGGTTCCCCTTAGATGCACTACCAGCTCACAAGAGAGATCAGATATCTAAAACACAGCTAGGTCTCAATCCAAACACATTCTTCATGGTCATTCCTTTCGTAAAGTAAGAGTCATGGATCTCATAGCCGTTTTAGAATTAGACAATTTACTTGCCTTAACCCTTAACTCGCTACATATATATAATGGACTGTTTTTCCTTTGAATTAAGACCATTCCACTTATGTGACAAAGGGTTAGGGTTAGGGTTAGAGTTACTCGAAGGCTGATCTAGGTTTACAATGGACTCGAAGGCTATTATAGTCATGCTTAACGGGTTAAGGGTTAAATTGCTTGTAAACAATTTTTCTCATTTCGAAACTGTTTTTGCGAAAACAATCATAAACATACAATCATTTAGTTTTTATATACTCGGTAAAAAAAGTTTTGGACCAGGGTATATAAAGTCATATTAAAATAAAATTAGTGGAGAGAATTCAAGTATCTTTTTTTAGTAACCAAGGTCTACCCTACCCGGTTAATTTGGTACCAGAAACATTAAATTCCAAACAAGATTTGGTTTTAAAAAAATATCGCGAACACACAAAGGGTCTGTAAAAAATGTTGCAAAGTCCATACAAAGTAACAGTTACGGACACATTCGAGTAACCAATAAAAAGATTATTATTTTTTCGCAAACTTTCATTGTAAACGATAATTATTGTTGATTGTTGATCTATTGTGAATTATCAACAGATACTAAGGGTTATGGTCGAATGTCATGGTTCAGCGATCATTGCACCGGTTCGAACACTGCCATGGTCCAAAACTTTTTTTACAGAGTATATGATGACGTTTAAAGATTCCTGTTTTGTAATATTTGAGTTACGAAAGTTTGCCTGCCATATGCAGGTGTGCAGAAATTAATTTGGGTTTATTTAGTTTTCTAAAATGCTGATAGATTTGTTTTTTAAAGATTACACAAGCTTTCTGTTTGTAAATATTCTCTCTAATTTCTGTTTTTAGACAGCTACGTAAATGGGTATCTAACAAACAAAGTGCAGCTGCCGCCAAGCCTCCATCCCGACCCCGCAGCTCAAATGACAATTTTAATGGGAACAAATCCACAAAAGAAACGGACAACTTGAACAATAGTAATAAACAAAACCGTGACAAACAAAAGATGAAACATCAGCAATACTTCGCGCAGATGAATCAGAATGAATATCAGGAATTCCTGCAGTTTAAAGACTCTAAGACACGTGCACATGAAGCACGTGATCGCAAACAAAGATCTGACACGGACAAGGGAGGTCGTTCCGCAACTAAGGGTTACTTAGACAAGGGAGGCCACTCTGCAGCACAGGGATATGGATCTCCAAACTATAATTCTGACAAAAAACAGCAGTTTCATATATTGGTAAGTTATTTAAGAACAATACACACTTTGTAAACTTTGTCATAACAGGACAAGTAATCTGTTCCTTTATTCAGCCTCAGTTTGAATCCTTTGTCCAAATTTAATAGTGAATGATTAAAATCAAGTTAAATCAGGACATAGGGTTTCAGTTTGTTAACTTACCCATAATCTTGTGTGCGTCAGATGGGGATGTAACTGGCTGTTACTTTAGACTTTGGGCATGTAAAAAACTAGAAGAATCTATTCGATAGTAAGAGTAGAGTGATCCTGCCCCTCTATCTGGGGAACTATGGCAGTGGTATAGTGGTAAGGTGACTGCCTCGTATACAGGTGGTCATGGTTTCAATCCCCAGCCAGGTCACGCCAAAGACTTTATACAGATGGTATTAATAGCTGCCTTGACGTTCAGCATATAAAGGATAGTGCTATGTCCGGTGTTGGTATAATGGGACTGGGTGGGGTATCTTGTCATGTGTCTACGGTATGGTATTCTAATGTGGCATTGCAATAAAGTTGAGCATTGGGCTCACACGAGTAGACACTGTCGTGATATGACTGAAAGATGTTTAAAAGTGACGTTAAACCCCATACTTATGCATAGTTACAATATACATATTTATTACATTTCTATGGGTGAAAGATTGGGATTTCTGAGTGAAAGAATATTCATAATCGCTAAATATTAATAACTAACTCCGAAAACACAAAAATAACTAACTGCAACGTTGAGTTATGACGTCAATAACATGTTGGTGACGTCGACGTCATCCTAAATAAAGCGAATAATTCTGGTTAAAATCATATATAATCTGATTAAAATTTAATAAATAGATTATTTAACTGTTGTGATCGATTATATGGAAATCCTTCACTCGATGGTTACGCTCGTTCGTGAAAAGATCCACACGTCTACCATTTCGTGAAGGATTTCCCTATATTCAATCCCAGCAGTTAAATATTCTATATATATATACTTATAACCTAAGTAACCTCATACAACAATTACATCCTTCTCACCTTTCACCGCTGCGGGTTTCGATCCCACTGGAGACTTGTGAGAAAGTATGGATTCTTACAGATGGTGTGAGGTATATAGTACTGATTATACCCAGGAAAGTGTGTGGTCTGCCTCCACCACTGAAATATTGTCATTTGTAGCCTAAAATGTGCTGAAAGTGACGTCAAGAAACGTTTAATCAACTAAATTTAAATTCGGTTCAACTTTGTTTACCAATATTTTCATCACCATTCCTAACACCAGTAATAAACAGTGAACTCTGATTTCTTGGGTGTGTGCCCTTGCTGATTTAATATTATAAAATGAACACAGTAAATATCAGCATGGGGACCTGACCTTTGAAGTCTGTATCTGAAATCGTTTTTGTTGGCTTGGGTTATTTAATTGCTGATTTGACAATACCTGTGGAACAAAACTTTTTTAACTAAACAATTGGATTTATGACTGAAAATGTTGCAGCGTAAACCCTGAAGAAGTAAAATGAGACACGTGATTTGGTCAAATTGAGGTCTCAACGGTAAAAACTTTGTTAAAGGGACACACAGCAATCTTGCTTGATTTTCCACCCAAAATAATTTTGAAAGCAAGAACTTTTAATACTGACTTATATAATAGTGTAAGGTAAACCCTATAGAAATTCTATAAGTACTTTATTTTATTTCAAAATAATGGATTTGCATACATAAAATAACTTGAGCAATTGAGTAAAATCTAACTTTTAATATTTGTTTTTGCTTGACTAGTCGAAGAATAGGGAGAGTCTCTCTTAACTCATACATGGAGCCACTCTTTTAATATCGACCAATTATTAAAGTAACGTTTACAAATAGTTTAATGTATCATGTTTACCGTATATAATACTTCAGTAACATATACTGAAAGGAAAAAGAAACACACAGTGCTCACGCTACCATATGCCATGGTCGACATTTGCGATTATTTTATAATACTGTCGATTATTTTCAAGAAATGTCGACAAGAAATGTCGATTATTTTATTATTTTTTTTATTTTTTTTTTAATTTTTCGTACAATTGTCTGTTTGACACCACAAGTAATAAATGACCGCAATAAACATTATATAATCCGTTCACGCCCCCTGTGATGTCACCACGCGCTTATCAATTATCGCTTGTAAAAGTTGTTAATTCCCTTAATTGGCACTTCGTTGTCGGATAATCGGCATTGTTGATACACGCAACCATCATGTGATTAATGGACCGAATAGCCAATCAGATATGCCGTTATTTGTTACGCATAACAAAAAAATTGCACTATTATATACACCTAATTCTACGTAATATTCCAGATATATCTCAACATGTTTTGTACAAAAAGGGGCTACAGCTATTTACAGAAAGGAGAACTCTGTCATGTAATGGACCTTTAAATCAAAGTATACTTTGTTACACGAAATTAATAAATGTTGAAGTTTCGCTTGAAAAAGTCAAGCCATTTCAGTATTGTGTTTAATGTTAAGAGATTGCATCGTTTAAAGCCTAAGTTTGATCACCTGCTTGAGCCAAATGCGTTCTGTCGATAATGAAACTTTAAAGGTGTAACCATTGGTGTGTTCGGTGCTGTTTAAACCTTCTTTCCGAAAGGACAGGACTAATGTCGCCCTGTACCATTCGATAAGCAGTAGCATATTTAACATACAATATATAGCAGAAATATCCATTATGCGTTTCTTTTTCCTTTCAGTATATTTGTATCATGTTCCTTTGAAAGTAAATCACACTCATTATGCCATATTTTTCATCTAAACAGAAGAGAGATGGTACAGTTGGTGGTAAACCAAGGAGAAGTTTAGCCACTCAGTTTGATAACCAAGGTATGCTCTACATCTAAATATTATGATTTAGATGATGAAATTAATATTTTTATCAGGTGAATGTTGACACTGTCAGTATCACATGTTTTGGCACTTATATTTTCAAGTGCTACCATAATGAATTTCATTTGCATTTTTATACACCAGTCTTGACAGGACGTATTATGTGACAACACACGGTATACAGCAGGGCGGCTGCAGGCGTCCGGCAATGTAGTGTCCATAACTTGAGTAGTGTTAGTCCATTATTGATGAAACTTGGACACAATGTTTATGGCCACAATAGCTGGGTCAAGTTTGATAACCAACGCTATTGCTCAAGAAACACCGGAGTTACGGCCCTTTGATTTTTGAAAAATGCCGATTTTACGGGTTTCTGCTCACCAACTTTTATAATCTGATCTTGATGAAATTTGCGGCATAGTCAAGGTAAATTTGTACATGCCGATGATGGTCATATAAATATTTATCATGCAGATATGCACTTTTCTGCCTAATAAAGGGTTGACCTAATAAATTTTGCTTTATTAGGCAAGTTGACCAGTCAAGCAAATCAATGCAGAATCCCTCGGCGTTTATTGTGCGTAACGTTATCTGACGTCATGCACGTAGGGTAACGTTGCCTGACGTCATAAAACAAACAAAAAACAACAACATGGCGGCGTCCTCGATAAGCGTAACATTCTGAGAAATGGGTAATAATAGTAATTCATACAGAAAATGTGGATAAAAAGAATATTATGTCAGTGCCTTTTACTATCAAGTTTAATAGGCTCGGCACGAAAACGAAGAATGGCTTGGCAGAGCCTCGCCATTCTTCATTTTCTAAGCCTCGCCTAATAAACTTGATAGTAAAAGGCACTGACATAATATTCTATATGAATTCCATATGTATGATGGGCGTATATTGTATCAATTTTGTACTCTTGTTCCTTATTGATTCTGGTTTAAGGATGATTATCTCCATTTACAAGCTATCCATAGACTTGATGATGGTTTGGATTGCTTGGATTGAATTAATATTTAGTGTTAAGGTGCATTTTACAAAAGTAAAGGTGACAATTTTATTCTTTCTGTCCATAATTATTAGAGTTATTTGCCCTTTTTGACTTAATTTTTCTTAAACATCTTCGACTCTGAAAAAAATCTTGGTTTCGTCTATACAGAGAACAGTTAAATGGATTGAGTTTGTATTAAGTGCGTAGAAATACAGGTCAAGTTCAGATTTGGTCATGCTGCATCACCGCTATCACATGAGTTATGTGCCCTTTACAACTTTATTGTAGACTATAGTTCATGGTGGGGGCATATATGAGCCTAAACTCGCGAAAACGACCCTTCAGACAAAATTTTGACATTTTATGTTTTTTTATGTTTATGAGACACGATGATTTTCTCTTTAAAAATCTCTTTATTTCATGTTGATATCTTAATTAAAAATGATTTTATCTCAGTTTGAAAATTAAAGATTGTACTCACCATTAATTTTGACATTGACGTCGGCATCTTAGACAACGTCGTTTATTAAATAACAACAAAAAACATAAACAATTATCATTTTCTATAGCATCAACTGTTTATATTAACAAAACATATTTCCTATGATATAATAATTAAGTAAAACACGGAAGTGACGAGAAATTTGACTAGTAATTAATTGATTACCGGCCGATGTCATAAATTGTTACTTTATGACGTTGTCGTCCAAACGTCCGAAGGGACGTTTTCGTGTGTTGCGGCCCATATATCTGATGCATTAATAGGACTATTAAGGTGATGAAGTTGTTTTCAAATCCTGTCCATGTATTTTTTGATATGTTGTTCACCAAATTTCTTTAATTATTGTTTAAACCAAGGAGGGGGCATTTGTGTTTTTACATATATGGTGTATATAATTATCTTCTCTGCCAATTTTTATTTTTATATACATTATCTCTTTTACAAATTATATTTACCACAGAACCTCCACCTCATCAAGGAAAGCATAATACAAAATATGACAAAAGGCAGCAGAACATGGACCAGAGATCAGACCAGAGATCAGAGGCGTTATCAGATGGGTTTGTTCCACAGGCATGGAGTAATTTCAAGTTTGATGTTGATGCCATAATGGCGTGTTTAGGCTGACATTTACACGCAACAATGAACGTGTGCAATGACTGAAAGGAGCAAGAGAATTTGCAGAGGACATGAGAATGAAACGCAACGTTAAATACAAGAGAAAAAAGTCAGACTCTGACAAAGTCTATATAAATGCCAGTCTTTAAAAGTGCTCTCACTTTCCAGTACCGCTTAATACTTGGCTATAGGTTATGGGGCATGGATAGTGTTGCATTAACAACAACCACCCATTAATAGGATCCATAAAACTTTGTCTGCAGTTTATATTCTTTGATAAACATGTAAAGTTTCAAAGGGTCCTTCTCGTAGTTTTTTAGCTTGTGCTTGAGGGCGTGAGAGGTGTTGCACCTTATAGTACCTCTCATGAACAGACTCAATAAAACCATTTACTGGTATGTTTTCTGTTTCTGAAACTGCAGACAGCATTATAATGTTAATTAAACAAAATTAGATAATACTACTGGGCCAAAAATAAAATTATGTTTGTTTCCCCTTCCCGACCGACCCACCGAAATTGCCGCGACCCGAATTATTTTTTCGACACTGGCGAATTTTTTTTTTTTTTTTTTTTTTTTTTTTTTGTCTTAAATGTGTCTTATAGGTAGCATGTATTCCAGTTTTGATCTCAAATAAAAGAAATGAAATAAAAAAAAAAAATTACCTACCTACCTACCCAACCCTTTTTTGCATGGGTCGGGAAGGGGAAACAAACATAATTTTATTTTTGGCCCTGTAATAGTATATACTTTGACTCCCAACAGTTTTGAAGATATATGGTATTTTTAAATATACCTTCTATCCACACTGTTTTAGTTTAATATTACCTGTCATGATTGAAATTTATAAATCCATCATCATTTCTTTAGAAAAGAAAGATAACTTTATGATGACTAAATTAAAGATTGTCCTAGGTTTTACCAAGCTTGTTTTACAGCAAGACAAACTTATTGGTTTTAAATGTGTGTCCTTAATGATCACATACTTCTTTATTTAGTTTGATGAATAATTTGCCTTAAACTAAAAGACAGATGGCAAGATTTTATTCAAAAGATCAATATTATTTTAATAGTTCTATATAAACCATTTTATAAACGTATTGGAGTGAATAGAGTGAACAAACAGCCTCATTGCTGTGTATCCGTTAGAGCAGTGCTTCATATAAATTTGGGTACAAGCTTGTTTTAAATTACATTGTAAACATTGGTTAATAATTGATAGTTCACCTGTCAATCAATTACTAATTTCAAGACCTACATACTTGTATTTAAAGAGCCTGTCTAGTCAATAGAGACTCATTCTGTCACAGTGTGATGCTGGTTGACAACACTGATGTTTTGTGAGAAGTTGTCTACAAGTACATGTAGATGTATTATATATAGATTATAGCAATGTTCATTATTAACATATTCAAAACCACAAATTCAATTTTGTTTCAACTTGATTAATTACAGTGTAAAAGTTTTAAATATTCATATCATCAAAGAAGTGTAATGGAAGGAAGCAGATTAGAAGAAGTTTGAAGGTGAATACTTAAACTGAACATTTCTTAATAAACTGTGATAAATTATTATGCATGCAGTGTTTATTCTATTACCATTTTAAAATATAAAGCAGACAGGCTATTTACACGTCAGTATACTCAAAGAAACTGTTATAAAGCAGTGAATAACATAAGGAATACCTCTGATTCATATATATTGTTAATAACTACACTAAATGTTATTTGCTTTATCCATAAATGAAGACGGTCGTTGTTGTTAAATGAATGAGAAAATAACTGTTTTTTTAATAGCTCTGCTGGCAAAGCTTATGGGATGACTAGTTGTCCAGCCATCGTCCGTCCATCGTTAACTTTTGCCACGTTAAGATGATAGGGACTTCATTTTCCATTCAATCTTTACCAAACTTCACCAGATTGTTAATATTGGTGAAAGCTCGGACAAGTAACGCCAGAGTTGAGGCTCTTGTTTTGCCGAAAAATGCCATATTCTGCCTTGTGAACACTCTAGCTCCTTCATTTTGTATTTGATCTTTACCAAACTAAGCCAGATTGTTGCTATTGATGAAACCTCAGACAAGCTCGAAAACCAGCTATATCGGACTAGGAACACAAGAGTTATATGCCCTTGAATTATTGGTACCTTCATTTTGCATCTGATCTTTACCATCTTTACCAAACTTTAACAGCGGTCACATGTTTTACTTTAATATTTTGTATTTACCATCAGCTTATGGTCCTCTACCAAGTTCGTTTGAGTGGTGACCCTGGGGTAAAATTTGGCTCCATCCCAGCGGTCACATGTTTTACTTTAATATTTTGTATTTACCATCAGCTTATGGTACTCTACCAAGTTTGTTCAAATGGTGACCCTGGAGTCAAATTTGGCCTTGTACCCGGGGTCACATGTTTTACATAGACATATATGGGGGAAAAAACTTTAAAAATCTGCTTCTCTGAAACTACAGGACTGGTGTCGAACTTTTTAATCTTTTGTATTTATTATCAGCTTATGTTCCTCTACAAAGTTTGTTCAACTGGTGACCCTGGGGTCTAATTTGGCGCCGCCCGTGAGGTCACAGTTTTACAGAGACATATACATTGTATAGGGGAACAGTTTACATAGTTACATAGGGAAAAACTTAAAAAATAATTTTCTCTGAAACTACAAAAGCCAGAGGTTTAATATTTTGTATTTACACTCAGCTTATGGTCCTCTACCAAGTTTGCTTAAATGGTGATCCTGGGGTCAAATTTTGCCCCACCCCAGGGGTCACATGTTTTAGATAGAGTAACATAGGGACAAAATCATCCTGGGGTCAAATTTGGCCCGCCCCTGTCAAACTTGGTTTGACATATCTTGGTCTATATCTTGGTAATGAAAGACACTTTATAAAAAAAACTAGTTTGGTACTCCCATATCTAACACACAATCCTTCTAACCCCACCAACCCCACCCCCATCCCACCATGGACACCATATATCCAGTAGAGCGATACAGGCCCTCTTGGGCCTCTTGTTTAGGAACATCATATTAACCATGCCAAAGGTCTATGATCAAGATCACATAACGTTTTTTGAGTTGTATGGTAGATGGTTTCTCTAAACTTTGCATCACGTGGTGTAAATGGTTTCTGTAAAGGGTGCCATCACCAGGTGTAAATGGTTTCTCAAAACATCACTACGGGTAAATGGTTTCTCCAAAGTGTGCATCACCAAGAATAAATTGTTTCTCTAAAGTTCGCATCACCAAGTGTAAATAGTTCCTCTTAAGGGTGCATCACCAGGTGTAAATGGTTTCTCTAAAGTGTGCATCACCAAGTGTAAATAGTTTCTCTCAAGTGTGCATCACCAAGGGTAGATGATGGTTTCTCTAAATGGTGCATCACCAAGTGTAAATGGTTTCTCTAAAATGTTCATCACATAATGTAAATTATTTCTGTAAAGTGTGTATTACCAAGGGTAGATGTTTTCTTTATGAATCACAATGCATAAACGTTTTTACCCTACATACCTAGGACCAGTCAAGCTTTTGTCCTTGGTATTTTATCCGTCGTCAATCCGAAGGTCGTCTGTTAACTTCCATCTTTTTTGATTAATAGATTAAATAAATTCTTTCCGATTTTCACCAAATTGTATTTGAAGTTTTTTTTCTATAGGATCTCGGATGAGTTCGACAATGAGCAAATAAACACCAGCAACATAGTTATTTCCCTTGATTATGTTGCTTGGTCACCGATTTCTTCGTTACGCTATGCTACATGGATCCAGAACCAGGAGACATACGCATGATACGTTCTAGCTGGCCGAGACTAATACGAGAATACAATAACTTCAGTAAAGGGGGAATTCTGATTTTTTACCAACTTTTATCTGAAAGATTGATTCACCGATATGGGATGAGGTTGACAATAAGCAAAACAGGTGCAGAGTTATTGTCCTTATCATGTCAAAATAACAATAAGCAAAAGTGACATATGCGCAACATAGTTATCGCCCTTGATTATATACCCACTGAAAATTGCAACTTGTTAACACAACAACTATCATGATTTTAGTAAACAACTTTTGTTTTTCACCAAATGTTATTTGAAGTCTTGTTTCATAGATATTTGGAGTTGAGTTGAATTTGGTTTTATGGCGTACCAACACAAAAAGGTTATAATTATGGCTCGGACAGGAATGAACATTCAAGACCCAACCTCTATTTACGGAAATAAAAGTATGCAGTGTGGGCCTAGAACCGTCTCATCCGTAGAGTTGCTGCACATTCATTTGTAACCCTTACTGGCTGGAGCCACGATCATTGTTTTCTGCCAACACTCTAGTAGTACCTGAAACAATACAGGGATCATGATAACGACCTGAACATGTATTCGTGTGTGTGTGTGTGTGTGTGTGTGAGAGAGATTCAAAGAAAACGGATTCACATTTTATTTCAAAGTATTTTTTAGTAAGTTTGACCACAATCAAAATCGACATGTGCATTATGGAGTTATTGCCCTTAATTATGTCAAAATAACGGAATCTCAAATTGTTTACGCAATAACTAGTTAATAACTAATCATTTTAACCACATTTTTTTTGAAATTGGACAGATCTGACAATGAGCAAAAATGAAACAGAAGTATTGCCCTTTATTTTGTCAAAATAGGGGTCAAAATAGGGAAAACAACTTGTTTACACTATAACGCTTCTGATTTTCACTAGCTTTGATTTGAAGGTTTGTTTCAAGAAGATCTTGAGCTAACTGTTTGTAAAGTAAAAGGCATATAGGATCTGAAATGTCAAATGTGGACATTACAATTATGTTATATTAACCCACATATGGTTTGTATTTATATATACGGTGATACTTTCAAAGACATTTCTGCAAATGTTTCCTGACATACATTATGACTTTGGAAAAGCACATTCATCGACGTGATTGTAATTGCACTAATAATAAAATATTATTAAAATATTTATGAACATTTCATACCTTTTCAGTAGGGGTTACTCCATGTATGCTGTGTGAAGTTGATTCGTAAAAACGTGTAAAATAGGTTTTAAACGTAATTCCTTAAATTAAAGCCCTCATCATAGACAACATTGTCTCGCCGATATATTCATTTTTTACTATGATTGTTTTTGGATATTACCCCAGTCATTTATATGGATAAGTACCTAACATTTATATCGATAAGTACCTAACCTTTATCGATAAGTACCCAACATTTATCGATAAGTACCTAACATTTGTATCGATAAGTACCAAACAGTTATAACGATAAGGACCTAACCTTTATCGATAAGTACCTAACATTTATCGATAAGTGCCTAACATTTAATAATAAGTACCCAACATTTATCGATAAGTACCTAACATTTATTAATAAGTACCTAACATTTATTAATAAGTACATTTATTACTAACATTTATTAATAAGTACATTTATTAATAAGTACCTAACATTTATTAATAAGTACCTAACATTTATCGATAAGTACCTATTATTTATTAATAAGTACCTGACCTTTATCGATAAGTACCTAACATTTATCGATAAGTACCTAACATTTATCGACTAACTTTTATCGATAAGTACCTAACATTTATCGATAAGTACCTAACATTTATATAGATAAGTACCTAACATTTATATAGATAAGTACCTAACATTTATCGATAAGTACCTAACATTTATATAGATAAGTACCTAACATTTATATAGATAAGTACCTAACATTTATATAGATAAGTACCTAACATTTATATAGATAAGTACCTAACATTTATATTGATAAGTACCTAACATTTATCGATAAGTACCTAACATTTATATAGATAAGTACCTAACATTTATATAGATAAGTACCTAACATTTATATAGATAAGTACCTAACATTTATCGATAAGTACCTAACATTTATATAGATAAGTACCTAACATTTATATAGATAAGTACCTAACATTTATATAGATAAGTACCTAACATTTATCGATAAGTACCTAACATTTATATAGATAAGTACCTAACATTTATATAGATAAGTACCTAACATTTATATTGATAAGTACCTAACATTTATATTGATAAGTACCTGACCTTTATCGATAAGTACCTAACATTTATCGATAAGTACCTAACATTTATCGACTAACTTTTATCGATAAGTACCTAACATTTATCGATAAGTACCTAACATTTATATAGATAAGTACCTAACATTTATCGATAAGTACCTAACATTTATATAGATAAGTACCTAACATTTATCGATAAGTACCTAACATTTATATAGATAAGTACCTAACATTTATATTGATAAGTACCTAACATTTATATCGATAAGTAACTAACATTTATATTGATAAGTACCTAACATTTATATTGATAAGTACCTAACATTTATATTGATAAGTATCAATATCAGTATCAAGATTATAATTTTGGGTGAAAATAAAGTAGATTGTCGAGTGGTGCCTTTACCGTTATTATCTACTCCCATTCCTCTGATTGTGACATGCGATTTACCCATCAGATCTCGATAACTATTCAATACATCATAACAATGGTTGTCATTTATGATGCTTTTATATTGTTCTGAGTACTCAACCTTACAGCAGGCGCGTAGCTGACGGTATGCAACGTTCTCCAAAAATGAATCTGCCATTCATTACGTTCAAACCCGCTGTAAACGCTGAAAATTTGTAAATAAATATATTATGTCATAATTGCCTTCTCCGCTATTTGTAAAATAGGAATATCTATATAATACATCATTGCGTTTATATTTCAATAATGTTCATGTACATACTTTTGTAAATATGTTTATCGCTGTGTCCTTTGTTCTGTGTTTGTATGCACTTGTAGTATCTCATGAGCCTATGTGTTGTTTTTTCCTTCATAATCCGTGCACAAAAAAAAGAACTCGTTGCAGAATCATCATTATTGCTTCAGTGAAAAATCAATTCAGATTTCCCCGGAGATAAACGATTGATCTATCTGATCCTGAGAGTGGTTTTGTAGTGATTGCTATTATAATAAGGGGAAAGGTATAACCTATTAAAATGCATTTGGTTGATATGCTCATGGGTCTCATCAGCCTTATTTCAATATTTAACCCTTAACCCGCTACATATATATGATGCACTTTTCTTTCGTTGAATTAAAACCGTTCCATTTATGTGACAAATGGGTGTTTTGGGGACAATGACTGATCATCAGCCGGACATTGTAAAGCCTGATCAGCCTGCGAGTTACTATACTTAACGCCATTAAAAGTGCAAGTTTTTTAAAATATTTTGTGTGAGTTTATTTTTAATTAAAATGTCTCCAAGATCGATTGTAGTGTTATGTACATGTTAGAAATTATCCATATTCCCTACAAATCTGGTGACCGATCAAATTCATGTATTGAAAGAAGTAAAATCGGAATTATGCGAAAATCACGTGCACACCAAACTTGCGTTTTTAATGGCGTTAAGTATATTATAGTCGTGCTTAGCGGGTTGAGTTAATATGCATTTTTGTAAGGCCAATTGAGGATGGCCTCGAATCTCCATAGACATTGAACGAGGCAAGTACAAGTGTCTGTAAATGTCTTTGTTGACTGCAATATACTAGTTCATTTTATATGGAAGTGATCCCTACGATTAGTTATTGTGTAATAAATTTTTCTGGAAAATATAGACGACTCGGCGTTCAGATTTTGCACGTTAACAGCGTAAATATTAGAAGGACACGGCGCACTTGCGACATTCCGTTAGATTTTAGCTCTACTGGCCAAAGGGGATGACGAGTTGTCTGTCGACCGTCGTAAACACGATAGGACCAAATCTGTCATCTGCTATTTGCCAAACTTTGCCAGATTGTCGATATCAATGACAGCACGGACAAGTTTAAAAAAAACAACACCCGGCTCTAACAAACCAGTAACACAGGAGATAGGTTGAACGTTTGAAAACAAGCCATGCCGGACTCATATCCATCCCTATTCCCCCGTCATCCCGGGCCATTTTGTTATGTTATTTTAAAAAACGGTTGTAAGTCATACGCATTACATCCCCACATCCCATCCACTGCCATTTTGTTTAACGTATGAAAGCTTTGTTTTTCACTTGATTTCCACCAAGTTTGGACATTTTGTATAAATGGCATATTTGAAAATCAGTATTAATAACTATTATTTCAATGGAAATTGTTTTTGCATATTACTAGTTGATTTTATTGCGATACAAACATATATAAAACTAAAGTAGAATACTGAAGAAAAATTGAAAAGTTCAAATTGTGTTACCTTTTTATTCAAATACATGCATGCATATATAAAGTGAAAATGATACTGGATTAACAACTCGCCAATTTGCTGATTAAGTTCCTAACTATTGCCTTGTGTTCCATTAATTCATATGATGATTTATTGCTCTTATAAATCGAAGTACAATGTAGTCATATCTAAAACTATTATCAACAATAATTTAATTTGTATTAATGATTTAGCAACAAAATCCGGCGGAATCCTGTTTTCCAAACAGCAGTAATTGAATATAAGGTAACGTACGCCTTTATTAATTTCATATGAAACTGAAGCACATTATGATGGTTTTCATCCGCCTCCGGTCCCTTAACTTGTCATTTAATTGTCATTAAAACTCTCAGCGGACCTGCTAATATGTTGCTTTAGGCATATCGCCAACTGGAAGTGCGCCCTGTTTGTATAATATCTACTAATGCGAGCTTCAGACATACCGCGAACTAGGAGGGAGCCTTGTCTGTATAAGGTCTACTAATGCGAGCTTCAGAAGTAGCGTGAACTAGGAGGGAGCCTTGTCTGTATAAGGTCTACTAACATATCGCGAACTAGGCTGGAGCCGTATCTGTATAAGGTCTACTAATGCGAGCTTCAGACATATCGCGAACTAGGATGGAGCCGTATCTGTATAAGGTCTACTAATGCGAGCTTCAGACATATCGCGAACTAGGAGGGAGCCTTGTCTGTATAAGGTCAACTAATGCGAGCTTCAGACATACCGCGAACTAGGATGGAGCCTTGTCTGTATAAGGTCTACTAATGCGAGCTTCAGACGTACCGCAAACTAGGATGGAGCCGTATCTGTATAAGTATAAGGTCTACTAATGCGAGCTTCAGACATATCGCGAACTAGAAGGGAGCCTTGTCTGTATAAGGTCTACTTCTGAAAGCTTCAGACGCACCGGAAGCTAAGACGGAGACATATTTATGTAAGGTCTACTTATGCGAGCTTTAGATGTACCGTGCACTAGGAGGGAGCCTTATCTTTGTAAGGTCTACTTATGAGAGCTTCAGACGTACCGAGCACTAGGAGGGATCTCTGTCTTTATAAGGTCTACTGCCAGCTTCAGACGTACCTCAAACTATGAGGGAGACCCATCTGTATAATGTTTACTTATGTGAGCTTCAGACGAATCGCGAACTAGGGAGGGAGGTTTATCTGTATAAGGTCTACTTCTGCCAGCTTCAGTCATACCACAAACTAGGAAGGAGACCTCTAGGAAGGAGACCTATCTGTATAATGTCTACTTCTGCGAGTTCAGACGTAACACGAAGCCAGACGGAGCCTTATCTGTATAAGGTCTACTGATTCTAGTTTGGTATTATTCAAACTGACAGACTTTTGACATGTTGGTCACTCGTTTCCGAAATTCAAGTTTTCATTTTCAAAGTGATAGGACGTGAAAGGTCAACTTGACCTAATAAATCCTACGTTTACTATATTGGCCATTTTCATAATAGCCTTTCATTAGTATACTACTTCAAATTGATTATTCTTGATGAATAAATAACCTTCCTTTGGATTATAAAACTTCTGTACATTATAAATCATAATATACCTTTGAAATACAGGTCATTGACATATTTATAATCTACCTTTGCAATACAGGTCATTGCCATACATCTAACGTACCTTTGAAATACAGGTCATTGCCATACTTCTAACCTACCTTTGAAATACTGGTCATTGCCAGATTTCTAACCTACCTTTGAAATACTGGTCATGGCCATACTTCTGACCTACCTTTGAAATACATGTCATTGACGTACTTCTAGCCTACCTTTGAAATACTGGTCATGGACATACTTCTAACCTACCTTTGAAATACAGGTCATTGCCATACTTCTTACCTACCTTTGAAATACTGGTCATTGACATACTTGTAACCTACCTTTGAAATACTGGTCATTGCCATACTTCTAACCTACATTTGAAATACTGGTCATTGCCATACTTCTAACCTACCTTTGAAATACATGTCATTGCCATACTTCTAACCTACCTGTGAAATACAGGTCATGGCCATACTTCTTACCTACCTTTGAAATACTGGTCATTGAAATACTTCTTACCTACCTTTGAAATACTGGTCATGGCCATACTTCTAACCTACCTTTGAAATACTTGTCATTGCCATACTTCTAATCTAACTTTGAAATACAGGTCATGGCCATACTTCTAACCTACCTTTGAAATAATGGTCATGGCCATACTTCTAACCTACCTTTGAAATACTGGTCATGGCCATACTTCTAACCTACCTTTGAAATACAGGTCATGGCCATACTTATAACCTACCTTTGAAATACTGTCATGGCCATACTTCTAACCTACCTTTGAAATACTGGTCATGGCCATACTTCTAACCTACCTTTGAAATACAGGTCATGGCCATACGTCTAACCTACCTTTGAAATACTGGTCATGGCCATACTTCTAACCTACCTTTGAAATACTGTCATGGCCATACTTCTAACCTACCTTTGAAATACTGGTCATGGCCATACTTCTAACCTACCTTTGAAATACTGGTCATGGCCTTACTTCTAACCTACCTTTGAAATACAGGTCATGGCCATACTTCTAACCTACCTTTGAAATACTGGTCATTGCCATACTTCTAACCTACCTTTGAAATACTGGGCATTGAAATACGTCTAACCTACCTTTGAAATAATGTCATAGCCATACTTCTAACCTACCTTTGAAATACTGGTCATGGCCATACTTCTAACCTACCTTTGAAATACAGGTCATGGCCATCCTTCTAACCTACCTTTGAAATACTGGTCATTGCCATACTTCTAACCTACCTTTGAAATACTGGTCATGGCCATACTTCTAACCTACCTTTGAAATACTGGTCATGGCCATACTTCTAACCTACCTTTGAAATACAGGTCATGGCCATACGTCTAACCTACCTTTGAAATACTGGCCATGGCCATACTTCTAACCTACCTTTAAAATACTGGTCATGGCCATACTTCTAACCTACCTTTGAAATACAGGTCATGGCCATCCTTCTAACCTACCTTTGAAATACTGGTCATTGCCATACTTCTAACCTACCTTTGAAATACTGGTCATGGCCATACTTCTAACCTACCTTTGAAATACTGGTCATGGCCATACTTCTAACCTACCTTTGAAATACAGGTCATGGCCATACGTCTAACCTACCTTTGAAATACTGGTCATGGCCATACTTCTAACCTACCTTTGAAATACGTCTAACCTACCTTTGAAATACTGTCATGGCCATACTTCTAACCTACCTTTGAAATACTGGTCATGGCCATACTTCTAACCTACCTTTGAAATACTGGTCATTGCCATACTTCTAACCTACCTTTGAAATACTGGGCATTGAAATACGTCTAACCTACCTTTGAAATAATGTCATAGCCATACTTCTAACCTACCTTTGAAATACTGGTCATGGCCATACTTCTAACCTACCTTTGAAATACAGGTCATGGCCATCCTTCTAATCTACCTTTGAAATATTGGTCATTGCCATACTTCTAACCTACCTTTGAAATACTGGGCATTGACATACGTCTAACCTACCTTTGAAATACTGTCATAGCCATACTTCTAACCTACCTTTGAAATATTGGTCATGGCCATACTTCTAACCTACCTTTGAATTACAGGTCATGGCCATACTTCTAACCTACCTTTGAAATACTGGTCATTGCCATACTTCTAACCTACCTTTGAAATACAGGTCATGGCCATACTTCTAACCTACCTTTGAAATACTGGTTATGGCCATACTTGTAACCTATCTTTGTAATAAAGGTCATTGACATACTTCTAACCTACCTTTGAAATACAGGTCCTTCTAACCTACCTTTGAAATACAGGTCCTTCTAACCTACCTTTGAAATACTGGTCATTGCCATACTTCTAACCTACCTTTGAAATACTGGTCATTGCCATACTTCTAACATACCTTTGAAATAAAGGTCATTGACATACTTCTAACCTACTTTTGAAATACAGGTCATTGCCATACTTATAACCTACCTTTGAAATACTGGTCATTGCCCTACTTCTAACCTACCTTTGAAATATTGGTCATTGAAATACGTCTAACCTGCCTTCGAAATACTGGTCATTGACATACTTCTAACCTACCTTTGAAATACTGGTCATTGACTTACTTGAAACCTGACTTTGAAATACATGGGGATGGGGAGAGAATTTGTATAGGTAACTGTAAATCACTGTCAGACGTGCAATTTAATGAAAATGGTGATGCTGATGGAGCCCTCCCAATAAGTTTTTGTATAAAACCAACGTATTGAAACATAAAAACAGGTGTTTCATTATTTGTTTGTTTTTCTTCTAAAACAATGAATTATCAACACAGTTTTGTATTTAGTACAGCTTACTTTTTAGTTTGCATTTTATTCTTCATAAAATAAAGTTTGAAGTATTATATACTGCTATACCCTATATATATACTGTTCAATATACCGATGCTTTTCAAAAAGAGAAAACTTGGCTGGGGCCTCGGTTTATATACCCGAGGTAAGCGTACATGTAGCAATCCACATCGACCATTTTGCCAGTTACCGTTCCAGTGCGGTAGCCCTATTGTCAACCCTTTATTGTTTGTGATGTCACATACCTTGCCTCTTGTTTAGTCTTGTACTTCTTGTTTGTTTCGATGCGCGTTTTGGACAGACTGTGGTCCTTGAATGATACATTTTCCGTTAGAATGTTACATCTACCACTTTTGCAGAGTCGAATATTACATATAATAAAAGTAGAAGGTCTGCCTCTGCCATTAAAAATAACGACCATCATACATAGCACTAAATGTGCTGGAAAATGACTTTAATCACCAAACAAATATTTTGCAAATATTCATTTTATGTGGGAAAATGGGAAATACATCAAGATTGCCGTGTGCCCCTTTACATTTTCTAGATAATGCACAGATTTATGTTTTCTACAATGTATATAACCGCTTCTGTATGCGATGGATAGAGACGAGATCATGACCCAAAAGGGAGCGATTGCGTAGCTTAAAGGTATAATTACTGGAAAACGTTCGTAATTATGATCTATCGTATTAAAAAGTAAAGTGATTCATTTTCTTTACTAGCACCATGTTTGTGTTTTCGATGACATTTTACGGCTATACCGAAGTTTTGTCACAACTAAAAGAATGTAATTATGCATGCATTGAACATCGCTTTTAACAATATTTCTATCATATCACGACGGTGTCTACTTGCAGCAGTGAGCTCAATGCACAATGCTCAACGTTATAGTTCTGCCATACTGAAGAAATACCACGCCGTATGCACAACATGATACCCAACGCATTCACAATATACTGACACCGAGCCGACCAGGCCTAGAACTACCATTTATATATCACAGGAAAAAATTGTGACATGTGCCACATATGTATTACTTTTTTATTATTTGCATGTTTCTTTCATATATACATCATGTTATTTACATATGTGCCACATATCTAAATCATATATGTTTCATGTTAAAATAATACACCACATATGAAATGTACACATATGTATTTCATATGAATTTTTTTTACCTGAAATACATAAAGTATTTTTTAAAACAAGAGGCCCAAGAGGGCCTGTGGACGCTCTACTGGCTAAAGATAAAGTTTTTGCACAAGGGGCCATAACTCTTTCAAATATCGTTCAACCAGAACATGGTGATGATATAGGCAACTAGGCTTGGTACTGATTGTCCCTGACAAGTTTCGTTGAAATCCAGCCAGAGGTTCAGGAGAACTAGTCTGTACAAAGTTAGTGTATTAAACCTTTTAAGGGGCCATAACTCTGCCAAAATTCATTCAACCAGAACACGGCAATGATAGGTGCAACTAGGCTTGGTACTGATCATCCCCATCAAGATACGTTGAAATCAAGCAAGGAGTTCAGAACAGACTAATCTGGACGTTTCTCTATTAAAACCTTTAAAGGGCCATAACTCTGACAAAAATCATTCAACCCGAATATGGCGATGATATGCACAACTAGGCTTGATACTGATCATCCTTGTCAAGTTTCGTTAAAATCCAGCCAGGGGTTCAGGAAAACTAGCCCGGAAAATGTTTGTGTATCAAAAACCTTTAAAGGGCCATAACTCCACCAAAAATCTGTAAACCGGAATGCAACGATGATATGCACAACTAAGCTTGGTGCTGATCATCCCTGTAAAGTTTCGTTGAAATGTGGGGAGACGTTCAGGAGAATAGTCCAGACAAAGTTTGTGTATTAAAACCTTTAAAGGGCCATAATTCTGCCAAAAATCATTCAACCGGAACACGGCAAAGATTTGCACAACTAGACCTGGAACTGATCATCCCTAAAAAGTTTTGTTTAAATCCGGACAGGGGTTCAGGAAAACTAGTCAGGACAAAGTTTGTTTATTTAAACCTTTAAAGGGACATAACTCCGCCAAAATCATTCAACTGGAACACAGTGACGATATGTACAACTAGGCTTGGTACTGATCATCCCTGTAAAATTTCAATGAAATTTGGCCAAATGAAGGCCCTTTCTTCTTAATGAGGCCAAAATATATAGCATATTTCAGAAAATAAAATCAAGGGCCATAACTCCGGTGTAAATTGTCCAATCTGGCTGGTTTTCAAACTTATTGGAGCTTTCATTGATAGTAACAATCTGGTAAAGTTTGGTAAAGATCGGATGAACAATGAAGCCCCTATCGTCTTAACGAGGCAAAATATAGCATTTTTAACTAAATCAAGGGCCATAACTCCGCTGTTACTAGTCCAATATGAATGGTTTACAAACTCGTCCGAGCTTTCATTGATATTAACAATCTGATAAAATTTGGTAAATATCGGATGAACAATGAAGCCTCTATCGTCTTAACGAGGCAAAATATAGCATTTTTAATTAAATCAAGGGCCATTACTCCGCTGTTACTGGTCCGATTTGGCTGGTTTTCGAACTTGTTCGAGCTTTCAATGACATTAACAATGTGATAAAGTTTGGTAAAGATAGGATGAAAAATGAAGGCTCTATTGTCTTAACGAGGGAAAATATAGCATTTTGAACTAAATCAAGGGCCATAACTCCGCCGATACTGGTCCGATCTAGCTGGTTTTCGAACTTGTCAGAGCTTTCATTGATAGTAACAATCTGGTACAGTTTGGTAAAGATCGAGTGAAAGATGAAGGCCCTATCGTCTTAACGAGGCAACATTTAGCATTTTTAATAAATCAAGGGCCATAACTCCGCCGAGACTGGTCCAATTTGGCTGGTTTTTCAAACTTGTCCGAGCTTTCATTGATATTAACAATCTGATAGCGTTTGGTAAAGATCGGATGAACAATGAAGCCCCTATCGTCTTAACGAGGCAAAATATAGCATTTTTAACTAAATCAAGGCCAATAACTCTGCTGTTAATAGTCCGATCTAGCTGGTTTTCGAACTTGTCCGAGCTTTCATTGATATTAACAATCTGTGCAAGTTTGGTAGAGATCAAATAATAAATGAAGGTGCTAGAGTGTTCACAAGGCTTAATATGGCATTTTTCAGCAAAACAAGGGCCATAACTCCAATGAAATTCTTTCGATCTTGCCGGTTTTCGAACTTGTTTGAGCTTTTATTGATATAAAGACACTGGCATAGTTAAGTAAAGATCCGATTAATATTGAAGGCCCTAGAGTGTTCACAAGGTGGAAAATATCATTTTTCAGAAAAAAACAAGGGCCATAACTCCGGTGTTACTGATCCGATTTAGCTGGTTTTCGAACTTGTTCGAGCTTTCATTGATATTAACAATCTGTGCAAGTTTGGTAAAGATCAAATAATAAATAAAGGTGCTAGAGTGTTCACAAGGCAGAAAATGGCATTTTTCAGGAAAAAAAAGGGCCATAACTCTAGTATTACTGACCCAATTCTGCTGATTTTCGAACTTGTCCAAGCTATAGTTAGTATTAACAATATGTGCAAGTGTGGTAACGATCAAATAATAAATGAAGGTGCTAGAGCGTTCACAAGGCAGAAAATAGCAATTTTCAGAAAAAACAAGGGCCATAACTCCGGTGATATTTATCTGATTTGGGTGGTTTTCGAACTTGTCCGAGCTTTCATTGATATTAACAATCTGTGCAAGTTTGGTAAAGATCAAATAATAAATGAAGGTGATAGAGTGTTCACAAGGTTTAATATGGCATTTTTCAGCAAAACAAGGGCCATAAGTCTGGTGAAATTATTCCAATCTGGCTGGTTTTCGAACTTGTCCGAGCTTTTATTGATATTAACAACCTGTTAAGGTTTGGTAAAGATCGGATGAAAAATAAAGGCCCTAGAGTTGTCACAAGACAAAAGTTAACAACGGACGACGGACGACGGACGGACGACGGACAACTCGCCATCCCATAAGCTCTGCTGGCCGAAGGCCTTCGGCCAGTAGAGCTAAAAAATGGTAGAATATTGTAGAAAATGGTTTAACATCCTTTTTTATTTTTAATATTTTTTAGTACACTACATTTTCGTATGTATTACATATGTGTTACTTTCATATGAAATACATATGTATCACATATGTAAAACATAAGAATTTCATGCCTAGATTTTTTTCCTGTGATATATGCTTAACGTCAAGTAAGGAAGCTACTGTAAGGAAGCTACTAGTACCCTTTTTTTTAGGAAAGTGTTGGTAATTTGAATTCATAACCTCAAGCATGTGAGGTGGTACCGCCACTGTCACAACTTAAGAAACATAAACATACAAACATGTATTACATAGCTTTAACATTCTTGCCACATTGTTTCCCCTAACATACTTTATTGTGTAGCTGTCCAAAAGCCTAGGAAGCAAACATGGTTTTGCATGACATTTGACTTACACGAAGAAATTGACACCTTTGTTTTCTAGTTAATTGTTAAAATCCGTGTAAATAAAATATTTCATAGGTTGTTTGCGGTTTTGGCTGAATAGTAGAAAATGTTGTTATATGACTTACAGCAACAATAACTTCACCAAATCAGCTCAAACCACAGAAGCTCAAACCACAGAAAATAATAAAATTGTAGACATGGTTATCTATATACTTATGCAAATATTGTTGGCAAACATTTGCCTATAAAAACGCATCGAGTTAAACTTAACCAACCACCAAAATGGCTTACTTCTGAAATGTTTATGCGGTTAAGATAGGAGCAGAAATGAAACTCAAACGTACATTAATCGGACTATAAATCAATACATAAATAATATTAATAAACGAGATAGGGTGTGTAGTTGGCATATCTTTTGTAAAAGGAATTTGCATAGCATGGTGTGTGTGTGTTAAGCAACTTTTGTTTTTAACTCTTAACCTGCTAAGGGCGACTACAACAGCCTTTGCAGCCAGTGTAAACCCAGATCAGCCTGCAGTCATTTAACCAAAACACCGCTTTGTAACATAAATGGAATGGTCTAAATTCAAAGAAAGGACAGTCCATTATACATTCATAGCGGGCTAAGGGTTAATATGGGGTTTAAACAAAGGCAAACCCCCACAACAGCCACACATACATACTTAAACCCTATTAAA
This sequence comes from Cyrtodaria siliqua, assembly GCA_037043455.1. NCBI lineage: Eukaryota > Metazoa > Mollusca > Bivalvia > Adapedonta > Hiatellidae > Cyrtodaria > Cyrtodaria siliqua. Next base: position 110,734 of record JAWPHD010003639.1, on the reverse strand, counting down.
GACTTTCCAAAATAAAAAAGGACTTTCTACGTAGTCCTTTTATTGAAATATGCTATTAGAAATGAAATGTTATAAAGAACATTGTGTAAAATTTATTCTGAACAATCTTTGGTCTGTAACCTTGAACTGTTAGATTAAATATTCATGACATTGAATTATTTCTTTGGTGGGAACATTCCCATGAAAGATGATGTATGTACAAAATTCCGTTAATCTTTAGTTAATTTGATGCCCGTGTTCTTTAGACTGAACATTGCATTTGGTTGGAACATTCCCATGAAATATTCATATGAGCGTTGTAACAAATGATTTACTTTGGATGGAACAATACCACCAAAACTCATTCTACCAAATCGTTTACGCTTCAAATTTATTTTACGCGAAAGTGAGATAATGTGTGTATACAAGTGCATTAATGATTTGATTTAAACAAAACTGTTCGATTTTTCTCTGGACCACCCCCCGCCAACTCTCTGGACACCCCCTCCCCCCACCCACCCCGCCCACACACACACAAACACCCCACCCCACGTCCCAACCATCACATATAGATTGTATGTGCATCGATCTATCGCTCTATGTCTATAGAAATTTGAGGAATCCTCCATATACATCCTCCGTATTTGTAGAGACGGGGCTATCGTGGCCCAGCGGATAGCACGGTGGCCAATAAATAGGAGAACACAGGTTCAAGGCTCAGCGGTGTCACCGAGTTATGTCGGTGTGTTCTTGGATAGTACACTTTCCCTTGACCTCTGGGAATATAAACTGGGCGGTCCTGTGTATTGGAGTATATCCTCCGAGCACGTAAAATAACATTGGGAAACTATTTGTTAGCAAGAAGAGGGCAGGTTCCTGGATTCCAATATACCCATACTCTCTGTTTGGACCGGCTCTAAATAACCAATTCGTTGTAAGTCTGCAAGGCATTGATTTTTGTTTTCACTTGTAGGAGTATCTAACGATTCTACATTGTGAATCCAGCAAAATTGTATACAAGCATACATTTGTGTAAGTGCATTTACTTTTCGTTGGAAGAATCTATTCCCAAATGTGTAATATATATTGGCATTGTCATATATGAAGGTTCGAGGTCTCCATAAAACTTTACAAAAAAGGCCCTTGCGAGAAAAACAATTATTAAGGTTCCTCTTAACCCCCTAAATGAAAAAAAAAGTAAATTTAGTTTTTTATGTGATTTTGTTGGAGTTTGTGCATGTTTTGTATATCATTTTAAGCGTCTTCGAACCAAGATTTTGAAAATAATAATGTTTTTGCACAATTTTTTATTTTATTATTAATATTTTGTAAAAAAGTAACAGTAATTTGGGCATCATACGACGGAATCTCAGTCTCCTTCAAAATTAGAAATACATGGAAAGTCATAACGGAAATAGTTTTGTTTTGACTGAATGAAAACTGTGCCACGACCCGAATTTTGTGTAATGAAACACAACGTTAAAAAAATCCTCTTCAACATTTCCTCGTGTTCAACTGGACGCGGCCATCTTGAAACATTGACAGTGGTGTCCCATTTGTGACAAAAATACACGCCTTTACTTAAATTTTGTAGTAAAGGATGAACGTGAAATATCTATCCTGTGTATAAATTAACATTACCTTCAATAATATACTTTGATCGCACCTATAATCTTGCTTGAATACCATGTTTTGCATTGAATGTTTACATGTTTGTTTATGAAAGTCACCGAATCACTTTATTTTGCGGAATTGTATTCATACGCCAGAAATAGTCTCCTGAAACTGTTGCAATAAGATCGTAATATTTTACGGCATATAGTTCTTTTTCCCATTTCTTATATACTTTTAGGTCGTATTCTTCTTAATTTTATATAAAAAGTACAAATGAAAAAAGGTATTCAACATTTTATTATTTTAGCACATGGGACCTACTTTTCAGGTGATGTTTTCCGGTTAAGTGTTATTAGGTACTTCCTATTCGGCTGAAAAACAATAACATCGCAGTTTTCTACTTTATATGAAGAAAGTTTATGAAACGTTTGACATAGAAAGGTACGTATATACATTTTAAATATATTTATTACTGTTTTGATACTTGATTGTCTGTTTATTGCTTGAAAGCTGTATAGAGTCGTACAAATATCCAGCTGTCAAATGCCTCAAATTGCCCATTATTGTCTCGTGCACGCATGCACGTGTTCAAAGCGATAAAATACAGTGTCGCGGAGGTGACATTTTATCATTTTTTGGAATAATTTCTTACGTTTTAAGGTTTTATTAAGAATGCCTTCAAAAGGGATGTTTGGAAAGGGTGGAGGGAGGCATAATGTGTTTAGGAACAAACGTTTCAGTGTAGATGGGGGTAGGCATGGAGTTTCTTATAAAAGTTATAGAAGTGAAGACACTCCTTTGAAAATTAACATCACTGTGAAAAAGGGGGAAAATGTGAAGAAATTGAAAAAGCTGTATGAGCTGTATAAGAGCAATGGTAAGCTTATGAAAAGGACTATCAGGAGAAAATTGGGAAAGCCTGCAGATGGATATAGGCTCGTCAGTTTAAATGCTTTGCAAAAAATAATTGCAGATGTAAGTTTTCATGCTTCACTATGTACTGCAGCTATCGAGATTGCGGAATCTGGTGGTCAGCCGGTTGAGCTTGTTTCGGAAATAAACTCCTTTGGTTTAGCGTCCGTTTTGTCGGCACAATGCACTGGATGTCGTGATAATTTTATTATTGAAACCAGCCCTAAATTGTCTACATCAGCTAGCTCAAACTATGAGTTGAACGTTCGTGGCGTTTGGGGAACTTTGTTGACTGGGAATGGCCTAGCCCACCTTAACGAGCTACTGTCAGTGTTAAATTCTCCTGGAATGAGCCAGCAGACATTCTCAGATATTGAAAAAAAATTAACATTTGGTGGAAAGAAGTGTTAGACAAAGATGTTGTGGAAGCAATTGAAGAAGAAAAGAGATTAGCTACAGAAAGAGGGAGCTATTATGAAGGTAATATGATAATGTTCATTATATTGAAACGCACACATGGAAATTTATTTTAAAACTCGCTGCATCCTGTTATTTTTCAGCATTTGCATATTTGCACAATATTTATATCAATTATTACAATGATTGTAGGAAATTGTTTTTACATCGGATTAATAACTATTTATTATATTGCACCAATGCTATATGGAGGATATTTTTTTGTTTGGAGCGAGTATAGGAATTATTTTCATTGAGAAGTGACAACACATACATGTATATTTTCACGAGTTCTTTAGCACAAGTGAAAATATTTCATTTTTCTCACTTCCAGATGAAATCCTATATTCACAACAAACCAAGAAATATTCTATTTATTATATACTTCTATTTATTATATACTCACAACCTTGAAATTTATGGAGAAAATACATAAATCACCAAAACAATGACGTTAACAGAGTCAATACGTCATTTTCGGTATTTTACATGTGAAATATAAACAATGAAAATATAAGGTTTTATTTTAATCGTAATATCCACTATTTCACTGTAAAGGTATATAATAAATCTAAATCTAAGGTAGAATAGTAAAGAAAAAATGTAAATGAAATTTAATTACATGTACATGTATATGAAAGCAGGTTTTTAACTGAAATTGATACTTACATGATTACTCAGATGCTATTTGTAATGTTTGATAAAAACTTCAAGATTCATATTTATGTGTGTCCCCCAACCAACCTCATTTTCTAATTTTTTATCATGCGCATTTAAGACCTTCATCATCAGACCGCATATGCAAACGTGGCTCCATCGTAAATGGAGTGTGTACTATAGAATTTGCAGCAATTCTGCAACTTAGATGGTTCTAGGCTCATTCTCCATATTTTATCTTCATGTAAATGGAGCATGAGCCTGGCATGTCCATTCCTGTTAGGCACCATATAACCTTTCATGTGTTGGTGCGATGTAAAACCCAATTCAATTCATCTGCATCATGTTCATTAATTATGGTAAATTGCATTCGAAAGAAACATACATATATACATCAATAACTTAATGTAGTAAATGTTGCATTTTTTTGTACTTTTTCCTTAATGCCTCGTTTACATGTAACATGTATTAAGCTGGCTCCCACATACACGGGGACTGACAACATGTACACCCACTCTTTTCTGGGTAGAACCAGTACTGTTTACCTCCTATCATCCATAAAAGCCACACTTTTTCACATGTCTGATGCACTACAAAAAAATTGACTGTCATATATGGCCTAAATGTTATACAAACGATGCACATGTAAAACAGCATTGAAGGAAGCATTGACGACAACATATTAATTTGTGGCAGATTGACAATTTATGAATGTCTTGTTTTGAACAGTGCTCCAAGTTTAACTCTTAAAGGGACACTGTCCGTAAGTAAGGAGATATTGAGCATTATAACCAAATAAATGTCTGACTTTTATTCATTGAAATGTAAACATGAAAACATGAGGATAGACCCTAAGAAGTATATGGGAATACATTCGTGAGTTTGAAAAAAAAAAGTTTTAATTATTAAATGTAAATAAAGTGGGACCCACAATATTTACCTTTTATGCGTTCACGTGACTTCCATAGCGCACTAGGTTTTCACCGTAGTATGTATTGCGTAATATGTATAGGCCGCTTAGCTCAGTCGGGAGCGAGTTCCAACAACTTTACGCTCACGCACATTTATTTTTACTGCGAGTTTGGGCTTTTTTTTTGTACCGCGATTGAATTCCGTTAAGCAATCTTGCTTTTAATTAATAAATATTGAATAATGTTTAGTGTATAATGTTTGCGAACATAATTATTGGGTGTTTTATAAGCTAAAAGTTACGGACAGTGTCCCTTTAATCATAAATTTAATTAACGTTAAAGGGACACATGTCAATCTTCGGTTTTCTATCAATCATTAACATTATCACCTGAATTTATTAATCCTCTATCATTTTCCCTTTCAAACTGCTTGCATATAATTAAATCAATTCACATGTGTATTGCCTTAGTTATTCTACCAGTGTTTTAAATATATTATAATTTATAGTTAGTACTATGTAAACACAATTGCTAATATTGAATATTGATGATTGAACACATTGTGCAAGTTACACAGGAAATCTAACGGGACACCCCGATTTAAAAAAAAAGTGAGATTGCTATGTGTCTCTTTCATTAATTTCTTTGTTTACTTTCTGATTGTAAATTGTATTATACCTCCCCATCCTCCACTAACAATATGCATAAAAGGTTAGGCTCGTCACTCCAGAGGGTATGTGTGTGTCGGGGTGAGAGTTTTCATATTTGCAAAGATCCTCAGGTGAGCGATTAAGGGCTATTTCGGCCCTGTTGTTAGGAGTAAGCATTTGTTTTGTAAGTCCCCTACCGGTGTGTCACCGGACTATAAGTTTGCCCCCCAGTCATTTCTGTCAGTCCGTCCCACAGATATGGATCCTGCGATATTGAGATTAGTATTTCAAATAGTTTTATGAAACTTGACATGCTGGTAGAGGGCATTGAGGGGATTAAGGACGTTATTTTATTTTGTTGATCTGACAAAAACATATGGTTGCTATGGCAACAGAAATAGTAAAAATACACAAAATATATGGATTCTTTGATAACAAAAGAAATGGTTAAGATAATTTAATGAAAATGTGTGTGTGTAGGTAAAATGAGTCAGGAGATCATGCAGATCATTTTGTTTGATTAATATGTCGAAAAGTATGGTTGCTATGGCAACAGAAGTTGTAACATATACAGTGTTACTAAATACAGAAAAAATGGTTTCCGCTCAATAACTTCAGTTAGGAATGACATATTGGAATGACAGTTTATGAGACCGCTCTCCGCCCCCTCATTTCTGGAATCAGTCAGTCCGTCCGTCTCTCCTTACACATAGGCTTCTTGTCTAAGCTATTTGTCAATAACTCATTCTTAGAATTTCGAAAAACTTGCTAGTAGGTATCAATATTGAGTGGACATGCGCATACTGTGATCACGTTCCTGTTCGATAATTTTCCACTGACTTGTGGCCCTTTGAATTTCCAACATATACATATATATAGAATACAAAATTCTTGTCTGCGCTGTTTATCTAAAACCCGTTGTTACAATTTATTGAAACTTGCTAGGTAGTATCAATAGGAAGTGGAGAAGTGCATACTGTCATGACGTTCCACTTCAGTAATTCTTAACTGAGTTATGGCCCTTTGTATTTTTAATGCATTTCATACTTGGTAGTTAAATAGAAAATTATGGTGCGCGCTATTTCTCGAAAATACCATATTATAAATTGTTGTCTGCAAGTTAGACATTCTTTGTAGCAGTAATGGCCATTTCATTTCCTTTTTTCCATACATGTATGTCTATATATGTTTATATGAACAAAGTCTTGTATGTTTACCCACCCCACAATAACTTTCCAGCGGTGCGTATTTGTCCGCCTCTGGCGATAGTTCTAGTTTGAAAAGGAAGCTTGGGATTGGATTTGGGGTCTCTGGGTTCAACGTTCAGTTCACTTTACTAAAAATAGAACAACTGTTTCTGGTCATTAACTTTACTTAGGAATGAGAAATTGGCCTGGAACTTGGTGTGTAGGTGGCTTATATGAAAAGCAAGTTTGGGATTGCATTTCTGGTCAAGGTCACTGTTGCTAAATAAATGCCCGATAGGGGATGTGTATTGCTCTGCAATACTTCAGCATGTTATTTCTGTGAATTTGTTTGAAATTTCAACTTAAATTCCATTTGTACAGGTGTGCCAGCAAGCAACGTGATTTGCGACGGAGGCTGTAGTAAACGGTCCCACAAGCATTCCTACAACGCGCATGGAGGTGTTGCTGTAATAATTGGACAAGAGACAAAGAAAATTCTACACATAGGTGTTAGAAACAAGTACTGTTATATCTGTTCCAGAGCTGAGTCTGTTGGGTGTGAAGCCAGAACTCATGAATGTTTTAAAAATTGGAATAAATCGAGTCAGGCAATGGAGGCCGATATAATTATAGAGGGGTTCAGAAATGCTGATAAGTTTGGTGTGAGGTATATGAATATTATTGGCGATGGCGACTCTTCCGTATTTGCTCGAATAAGAGAAGACGTACCTGTTTGGGGTAGATATGTGAACAAATTGGAATGTGCAAATCACATGTGTAAATGTGTAAGAGGGAATTTGGAAAAACTAGTCATTGACAATCCATCATTCAAAGGCAAAGGGTATCTAACTCAAAGAACAAGGATAAGAATTGTAAGTGCTGTGAGGTGTGCAATTAGAATGAGATCGGAAATACCGGACAAAAAGAAGGCAGCTAAATTGTTAGATAAAGATATAAGAAACAGTGTGTACCATGTTTTCGGTCACCATGACAACTGTAGCATTGACTTTTGCAAGGCGAGGAAAATTAATGCCAGTACACATGACAACCAAACTGAAGATGAAATTGATGATATGGCTAATAGTGAGAGCGATGACTTCATGTTGGAACAATCCAGATACTGGACAGAAGGTTCATCCATCACTGAACAGGAAGAGGCAAGAGAAGGATCAACATTATCAATTAATGAAGGCCAACGTGAAATAATAAAGAAAGTGATTGTGATTTTGAATCGTGTGGCTGAAAAAAGTAACAGATTAATCGGGAATTTTACCACAAACTTGTGTGAGACTTGGATGCATATCAGATCCAAATTTGATGGTGGAAAAGTGTTTAACCACTGCAACCGGTTTTCATGGAATACGAGGTGCTATGCTGGTGCATTAAGAAGCAATCTGGGCCCAAAATGGGTTAAGAATGTGTGGGAAATGTCGACAGAAACAAAAGCCGGTGAACTATTTGAAAAACATTATGAGAGAAAATTCACACAGATTGACATAAACAACCAAAGTAAAGGGACAGCAGAAGCTAAGAAAAAAAGATGGTAAAAAAAGATGAGTAATGTGAAAGAATGTACAAGTAAAAAAGCACGATTAGAATATGGACCAGAAGCACTAGATGTTACTGCAGATGTGTGTGAAGAGGATTTGGAAAAAGCAAGGAATTCATTTCTTGACTCTGAAATTAACATTGACTCTGACACAATTGAAAAATTAGAAGAAAGTACGAGAGATCAGTCACACTGTGAAGTATGGAAAGAGGAGAGAAAGAAAAGACTTACATCATCAAACTTTGAAAAAATAACCAAACGTAATTTAAATATAAAGGTAAAGCCACTAGTGACATCTATGTTGTATAGTCACTTTTCTGGTAACTTAGCGACTGATATTGGACTTGTAAATGAACCGAAAGCGAAAGAAGATTACATGAAAATTAAAGGGGATATTAAAAAAATTGAGCCCATGGGACTTATAGTTTCAAAGGAGCACAAGTTTCTAGCTGCCAGTCCAGATGGAAAGTTTGTATGTAATGACGGTGACACTGGGTTGATTGAAATCAAAAACAGTTTGTATAAAAAGCAGATTACATTAACACAAGCTGCAACCTTGAAGACGGTGTCAAATTTTTGTTTGCAAATGAAAGATGGAAAATTACAGCTAAAGCAATAGCACAATTACTATTATTAGTGTCAAGGCTTGTTGAACATTTCACATTATGATTGGTTAGATTTTGTTGTTCGGACTGAAAATCCATATGAAATCCACATTGAGCGGATTTTTCGTGATGAGGACTTCTGGGTGAAAATATTACCCAAACTGACAGCATTTTACTTCCGTGTCATCCTCCCAGAGCTGGCCGTTCCAAGAGAAGGAAAATACCCTGGCATACGAGAACCAGGATTATGGGTAAATTGACAATAGTATACATGTAGATGTGTATTACAACTTACAAATCAATGCTGAAATTAAACCTGGTGCGTAACCTAGGATAGCACATATTGCTGTGCAGAATCAATTCCTTTGCAAATAAGGGATCACATTTAGTCGGTAGCGCGGCGGATTTGTAACCGGAGGTCCCGGGTTCAATCCTCCGTGGTGCCACTGAGTTTCATCGGTGTGGTCTTGGGCAAGACACTTTCCCTTAGCCTCGTCCGTCGGGGACGTAAACCGGGCGGTTCCGTGTATCGGTTTATCCTCCGAGCACGTTAAAGAACCATAGGAATCTATTCGATAATAAAAGTAGGGCAGGTTCCCTGATTCCTATGTATCCTTCCCCTCTCTCTGGGGCGGCTCTAAATAACCTATACTGTGTTGATGAGCCGTTAAACAACATTCAATTGAATTCAATTCATAAAATTGTGGAACATAACCCACCAGAAATACAAAAAATAGCGATTGAACACGAAGATAACAAAACAACTATAATTGTTGGTACTATAGTAATAGGTCTCGCTGCATTACTTATCTACGAGATTTACTAAACCACTCTTTGGCTGCCACATACAACAACCCGGAAACAAACACAAGCAAAGCCCATAGATTGTTACCAAGCCAATTAATAACATTACCTGTTGCAGATAAAAGCCATGATACTATTGCACCAATAACTCCTGGAAGTGCTGCAGCAGCTTTACCAGCCAGGTTGGCAAGAAGTTTACCAAGATTAAATAGTTGTTTTTTTATCCAATCTTTTACACTTGATGGATCAGGTTTTGGAGTTGGGGCAGTCCCTCCTCCTGTTGTAGGAATAATGGCATCAACTAATACCCCAATAATCATACCAAAGGCAGTCAAAATACTAACAATAGTAATACAATAGTAATACCTTGCTCCCTAAACAAGGTTTTGATTCTCTCACCCAATGTTTTGTCTTCTCTTAACACCTTATTTATAGTTTCTTTTCTCTTGTTTATTTGACTGCGTAATGCTTCTTTATTTTCACTCGCCGCTTCAAGTCGTGCACTTCTTTCATCTTCTAAGTTTCTTATTCTGTCACGTATGCGCTCTTGTTGAAACTCATCCTCCTGCCCGGGGGTTCTAACCTGTTCTAATTTTTGTTTTTCTTTTGTTATCAAGCTCAGTGAGCTTTGAGAGATTATTAGTAAGTTCTCTACGAAAGCTTTGCAATAGCTTATCTAAACCTCGTATCTCTCGCATTGTTGGACCTTCTGTTTGTGTTTGAACAGCAGTTTTAGGATGAGTTTCATCTATTATATTACTCAAATTACTCACAATTATATTTACCTCATCTACTGTATTTTGTACATCTTCAGTTGTTGAAAAAGTTTGCAATGGTATATTTTCTCCTTCTTTTGTGAGGGTATTTTTTATTTTTGCCAAGGCTGCTATTTCTGCCCTACCCCGAGCAAGTCTTTCACGTGGAACTAAATAATCATGTATATTTAAATTATTTTTCACAAAGTCAATGCCATATTTTTTATTTAGAGTGTCCAGCGCATAAAACTTGATTGGTTCGTTTGGATTAATTCCCTTATAATAGGTAAGTGGAACATCATCCGTTCCCAGCCGAACTGGATATAACATTGTTCTACCGATTTCGTCTTCAGCCACTCTGAAATCACCTTTATAATCAATTCCGCTGATCTCAGCATCAACTTCAGTAAAAAATTTATCTACTAACAACCTTTTTTGTGTTAGTTGTTCTTCTGTTTTATCTTCTCCTTGAAGCTGATCAATATGGTTATTTTCATTTACAATTTGTCTCTGGAATTCTGAGCCAGGTTGTGTAAATTCTGGCTCGTCACCAAGTAATTCATTCCAGGCATCTTCATCTATATCTTCGGCATCTGGATCGAACGCAGGATTTTCAAATCCTCCTTCAGCCATTGTTTATTTTATTTAATTTTAAAAAATATATTTAAAAAATAAAAACAATGTCGGCTTACGGAAACAAACTCAGCCCTCATAGAAAACTAAGAGAACCTCATGGTGCCAAGGGCATCCGAACAAGTGTAGTAATAACTAATAATCCATCAACAATAGACCAAAACCAGCAATTGCTTGTGAGATTTCCAAATCTAAGTACTAATGATGTGATAGTTCCACGTACTGCTCGTCTTGCCTTTGAAATAGAACTTAAAAGCAGAACAGACGCCAACGCTACTCTATTTCAAAATCTGGGTAGAACAATTGTGAAAAAAATGACAATAAAAATAAGTGGCAATGAAGTCATGTCAATAGATGACAGTGATATATATCATTGTTATGTAGATTTATGGAAAAGCCCTAGCGAACGACAAAACAAAGCTTACCAAGGTATTGGTAAATCAAACATGCTAAAACATAGAGTTGGTGCGGGAGATGCTTCCGCAGACACTGAAGATGAAGCTATAGCAGCAGCTTATGGAAATAGATTTTGTATTCCACTGGACTTTGAAATGTTAGAAAGTCATATGCCATTTTATCAAGCGGGGCTTGGTGATAGGTTAGAATATGAATTAAACGTTTAACGATTATAACAAAGTTATCAAAAGCAGTGATGCTGATGCATCTTATGTAATAAAAATTATCTGCTTGGAATTTGATACGGTTAGTGATGTTGAATTAGCCAGACAAATAAGACAGCAAATCAATGGTAAGATAGTATTTATGTATGATCGTGTCTTGCGACATAGAAAAATAACAGCAAACAAATCTGAAACACTTTGGAACATCAACATTAATACACCAGCACAAAGCATGAAAGGTATTCTAATGCTGTTTGAAGACCCAGAAAAAAACAAGCGCAGAAACCTATTACAACCCAATGATTGAAAAAGTTGAAATGACAATAGAGGGAGTACCAAATCAGTTGTATAGTCAGGGCATGAAGGCATATCAACATTGGGATGAAATCAACAAATATTTTGCCTTGACATCAAAAAGAAACAAAGAGACAGAAATAGTAGCGAGGGAATTAAACTTTACCAATGTTTCTCTTGAGACTTATCTGACAAAAGCATATGCTTTGTGGCTTGACCTTAGAACATGTGATGACAATTTATTATACGGCAGTGGAAGAAGAATAGAAAACGGCAGTGAAGGTATAACGATATTAATAAATAAAAAAGCAGATGCAGATCAAACTTTAAATATTTATCTATATATAATACAAGATGCGCAAATCAATTTTGAAGATGGAAGATTCAAAGAAGTACGATACTAGTTTACACAAATATCCTAAATATTCACACAGTGCCATTATCTGTGGTCAGACAGGCTGTGGTAAAACAGAGTTTGTTCTTGACATACTTGAACAAGAGTATGTTGGAGTTTTTAAACATATAATTATATTGTGTCCAACCATAGAGTGGAACGAGGCTTATAAAAATAGATCCTGGATAGGAGATGTAAAAAACCCAAAAGATAAAAAAATAATAATTGTCAATCCCGTTAGCAACGGCAAAGAAATGTTACAAGATCTGTTGTGTTTATTTTTTAAACAATATGCTGGCAAGCCCACATTATACATCATTGATGATTGCTCAGCCACAAAAGAATTAACAAAGAAAAAAGATATGTTATCAGAGTTGGCATTCTCTGGTCGTCACGCCAAACAATCAGTGTGGGTTATTTCACAGAAATATAATTCTGTATTGAAAGATTTGAGAGAGCAAGCAAAATGGTTGTGTATATTTTACACCAAGGACAGAGACAGTTATGAAAATTGTTTTTGAGAAAATGATGTTATTCCAACGCTGGAAGAGAGAACCAGAATAAGAAAAGCTTTAGCTAAGACTAAATATTCCAAGTTGATATTGAGGAGAGACCAACCAACTGGTTATTGGGTTGAATAATCTTTTTCAAAAATAAAAACTAGAGTGTCCCATATAAACCATACACTCAATGCACTAACCAATATCGGTACAAAAGCACTACTCATGTTTTTCGGGGCTTGTAAAACATACCCTCTTGGATCACATATAAAATATTCTACGCCGTCCTTTGTCACAGAAATTACAGGCGTTTCCTGTGCACCTTTTGCATACGTTTGTAAAAACTTACTTTCTGAAACACATATACAACATTTTACGTCATCGTCATCTCTTGTCATAATTTCCAGTGCTGTTTTATTTTTGCCATAATCACTAATCTCACCGTCTGTTATTTTCAAATCCATTTTTTCTTATATAATATTTTTTTATTATTACAAAATATATTTATTTCATAATATCCGCGGGTATATTACCTTTTTTTACAACTGTTGCTAATAGTAATACTAACAGCAAAGTAGCAATGTTAATAGCAATACTGACCATGAATATAGTATTGCTAATAACATTGCTCATAGCAAATTAGTAATGTTAATAGCAATGCTTGCAGCAAATTAATAATGTTAATAGAAAAAATAGCAATGTTAATAACAATGCTATTAACAATACTAATAATTACTAGTTGCATGAATATCGCAGCTGGTTGTTTTGTATTTTATATTTTATTTCAAGATAAAAATTAAGATTAATAATATAAAAATGAATGCGGAATAACTATTACAAAATATATCGGAACAGACGGAACCAGATGAATCAAAGCAACAAGAAACAAAAAAAGAAAGATTATCAGCCATAGTGGCTTGCGGTGGTAGTCGTCAATATTTGGGTAAAGACATACAACTCACAAACATAGATGGCATGCCACCAGATGAAATTAACAAACTTTACTGCAGATATGAAGCAAGACTTGGGGCAAGCATGACCAAGACTTTAGGCAATTCTTTTATTAACTTGTATGTGATGGGAGTATCAAAATATTTTAATGTAACCAATCCACCAAAGCTGATAGAAGATTTAGAGGAAGACCCATTTATTAATCATGCTTTGACAAGTGCTTGTTGTGAGTTGTATTACAGGTATGGAATGTGCTTAGCACCATTTACAGCAATACTGACAACTGTTAGACATATTGATTTTAATAAAAATAAAAGTATAGATAATATAAATGGAGAATCAAGAGAGTGAAGTTATACCTGTTGTTACACAACGCTGGAGTGGAAACACTTCTAACTGTTGGATATTCTGAGATTGGCAGAAAACTACTAAAAAGACCAGCCCCTAAAGTGGATTTTAATATGGTAGATGTTGGGATGCTGTCTGTGGATATAATGTTAGCAATGGCTACAAAGGATATGTTAATCAAGCAAGGTATTATTCCTGCGGATATTATGAAATAATTTTAAAAAAAAATATATAAAAAAATGGCAAGTGCAGTAGCAATGATGATAGGTGGAGCAATACCAAACGCATTGGCGTTTAGCGGTTCAAATTATTTCTTTTCGAAAATGGGAAGTCATTCAGATGAGGAAAGACAAAGGCATGACAAAGCAGTGGAACAATTAAACGCAGCACAAGCGGAGTGGAATAAAAAAAGAACAGAGAGATTAGATTTTATTAATAAGCAACTGCAAAAAGAGCATCATGCAGAGCAGACTTTTGATGATGTGGACCAAGCTATGAAGCAGTATTATTATACAACTGGCAAACATTTGCTTTTGGAACCGGAGCCCAAGTTGAGTGATTTTTATACACCATCTCCTGATCAACAGAATAGAGAAATTACGTTTATTGTGGTGGGCATGGCTGCAACTGGATTTGTGGCGTATAAATTGATTTCATAAAAAAAATAGTTTAAAACTATAATTACTTTAGATTTGAAATGACTAAATATGTTTACTTTGAAAAGACTAAGTCATATGCGTGATACCTATTTTTGTTGTTGTTCTTACATGGTTTCAATCAAAGTGGTCTCATATAATATGGTGGTTTAGCACTCTTCTCTAATTTATCTTTGAGATGACCAGGCGCCCATACTTCACCATTGTCTTATAATGTCAATACCATGGATGGGCCATATTCAGTATCTACTATTTTCGTATATGTAATTTTGTATATTTTATTTATTTCCAAGTCTGTCCATTTCTTTGCGCTATTTTGATATTGCTCTTCGAGCAGTTCATCAAATCGTGCAGTTGTGATTTCCATTTTTTCTTTATAGTTATATAAAGTTTATTCTTAAGTAGAAAAAAATGGAAAAGATTTATTACAGCCCAAAAGGATTTTGGAGAGGTTACACAGCAGTTAAAAAATTGGCAAAAGAGGCTGGTGTTAGTGAAAAAAAGGCATTAGAATTTTTAAAGAAACAAACTGTGTGGCAGATTTATTTACCCGCACCAAAGAAAATAGTTAGACCCAGGTTTGATGTTTCTGCTAAGAATGGAGTGCATCAAGCTGATTTTGTTATTTTTGCCTCATGATACTTTTAGACGCAAAACATATAAATATGCATTGACTGATGTTGATATTTCAAGTAGATACAAAGAAGCAGAGCCGCTGACTTCTAAGGATAGTAAAGAAGATGCTAAAGCATTTGAGAAAATATACAGTCGACATTTGAAATATCCAAAGTTATTACAAGTAGATCCAGGCAGAGAATTTATGGGTGCAGTATCACAGTTGAGGGCAAAACACAAAGTAAATATCAGACGAGGCAGAACAGAAATACACAGAGACCAAGCTTTAGTTGAAAGATTTAACAGAACATTAGCTGAGAGATTGTTTGGTTATCAGTATGCTAAGGAAATAGATTCGCAAAAACGTAATAGAGAATGGGTAAAGAGATTACCAGAAGTTGTTAAAGCCATAAATGCGGAGACAAAAAAGCCTCCTCCTGTTGAAACAAAAATATTAAAAGATGATTCTATCTGTATGAATGCAAGTGTAAGATATTTATATCAACCCGGGGAACAAGAAGGTGGAAGACGCAGAGCAACTGATCCAATGTGGAGTGTAGATATTCACAAGATTAAAAGTTATATGGTGACGCAAGGTATAAGAGTTTATTATTTGAAATTACCAGCGCCACAGAGAGGATTTGTCAAATACCCAAATTCATAAGTTTTTATAGAAACCATGTGCATCAGTTGTAATTCCATCTTCTCGGATGTATCTTTTTGAGTAAAATGGTGATAATGTAACTTTGTTTACTGTTATGCCATATATTTGATGCTTCATTGATCGCATCATATTCATTTTATGGGTGTATTTTTTCTTGCCAAACAATGCATCCTTGTAGTTTTCAAAGTTTATATGTTTTTTGACTACATATTCTTTTACACCCTTTGCTTTTTTAATGAGTTGTTCATCCGCTCTCAAAATAGAATATAGCTTGGGTCTTAATACAACATACTCAGCTATAGCAACACCAGCACATTCGTCTTTCATTTTACCCAATACTTTTTTGTTTGTATCATCATGCATTGGGTTATCTTGAGGATAATCACTCAAGTCATACTCATCTTTCATTTCAGCTATGTCTTTGTATGCATCATCTGTTTTGATGTCTACCAGTAGGCTGTCAGTGTCTGTGTATAATAAAGTACAGTCATTTCCGTACCTTTTTTTCAGGGTATTATAATACCAATCATACATTTGATGCTTTGATAAATCCAATACTGACATCCCAACATAGATTGGTTTGTTTAATGTTAATTTTGTTTTGTTTACATGTACTGCTGATAATTCATCTGAAATTTTTATACGTCTGTTAAAGTTGGGTTTAGCTATTATTTTTCTTATCTTTTCATTTTCAGAGCCGTCAGTTCTGACTAGTTTTATATCAGTCCGCTTGCGTAGATTTTCCATTGTTTTGCCAAACACAGATAGGTTCATAAGTTTGTAAAAATCTTTTTCAAATTGTGATTTAGCTTGTTTTCTAAAATATGTGTTTAAACGAATATATGGTTCCATCCATGGTTTTTCATTGAATTCTACTACTCTGTGTATTTTCTTTAGTTTCATACCTAAAGATAAATATAACTCTAAATTTTTGTAATGTATCACATATTTTTCTTTGTCCATAAGATTAGGAACTAGTTGTTCTGTCATAATGTTGTTTTCCAGTAAATCTGTCTGATAGGCAGATAACCATTCTTTTTTACTACTAATTTTTCTGGTGCAAGTGGGTACTCATTATGAGATTTATGAAGTTCTTTAGGATATTCCAAATCAACTTCAAGTATTTGTCCTTTACCAGGTTTTGGTTTAGAAAATTTTCCACTCTTGTTTTTGTTTTTCCAAACAAATCCAGAATATGGAAGTGGCTGACTCATTGAATGTCCATAAAGATTATTTGCATCAAAATACATTAAGAAGTTGTTTTCCTCGTTAGGGTTATAATCAGCTACATGTGGATTGTTTGCTTTGGCATATCGTTTTGATACCATACTTATGCCACCTCGCATTCCTTTTTCTAAAAACAAGTGCTTGTCAATGTCTGTCAAAAGTTCTAATTCTATTTTTGAATGTTTGAGTAAGGCATCCCAAGATAATCCAGGTGCTGTGTAGTAATGCAAGGGATCGAGTTTATATGCATTCATACATGTTTTTCTAAAAGTTTGAAACACATCTGCTAACAGAGTTACATCAGTTTTTAGATATAAATCATGATAGTCTCCAAGAGTTTTACAGTTAAACTCTTTCCATATTTTTTGAGCGTATTCATAATCTTCAAAACTTATACTTTCATCTGAGAGACTACTGTAAAATGCTTCTATGGGTGGTAATTGCGTTTCCTTAAATCTTTCCATGCTGTTCATATAATCGTATGGATAAACACCTTTTCGTAAAAGTAAATCTGTTTTCCAAACCGATTTTTGGTAATTTTAAAATCAGATTTGTCTGTTGCTTTGACCAATTTTTCCAGAGACGAAGCCATAAACTGAAAGCTATCCAAGAATCTAAGTTGTCCGGCACTAAATGAAATATACTTTTCAGCGTTGTTTGGAATGCATGTAATATTACCTGTCATTTTATGTATTTTTTGCATTATAAGATGACTATCATATCCTTTGAGGTTGTGAAATATAACAGGTATAGGTGTTTTGTTTGGTTTTATTTTCAGCTTTAGGTTGCAGTTTTTATGTGCTGCACCTCTGTATTCTCCTGTAAAATGACAGTGGTCTCTTACTTTGCCGTTTTTGCATTCATTATCTATTACATCTTCACATATCCAGCGGTGTGTTGCTTTTTCATAATCTTTCTCATTTTGTTGTGTCATGATTACTGGTTTTGGGTGAGCAAATATTTTATTAATGTTGCTCTTCTCACATTCTAAGTGATTTAAAAACTTTTCAACAACATCTTCACCTCTGTAAATAACAGGTTCTTCAGCTTTGCCATCATATCTGACAACGTGGTATCCAAAACCACAAGCTTCGTGTACATTTTGAATTTCAGATTTCTTTCCAAATTTGATTGATTGCGGTTTGATTATACTTTCAAAATCAGCATATATTGCATAAGACACAGGCATCTGATTTTGATGATTTTTAAATTTTACGGTATTTTTACCTTCTTTTGGCATTTCTATTCTGCAAGAATTTTTATTGATACCTTCACAGTCTTCTCTGTGTTTGGTAAGTAGATCTTCTTTTGAAAAGCCGTAAAGACAACGATCGCAGAAATAAGTTTTACCGTGATGTTTGTTTTGATCGTAAAGTAATCTATTTAGATTTTTAATCCAGCAATAGTGATATTTTGTTGTTTTTGGTTCGTTGGAATAATCATCAGGGTTATAATTGTCATCTATAATTCCTTCTTCATTATTTGGATCATCCTCATCTTCATTTTCTAAATCAACCTCAACGTCTTCAGAAATTAAAAGCAAGTTAATTCTTTCCATTTCTTGCGGTTGCTCTGATATTCTATATGGAAATATAGATACCCTTTTTCCTGTGCATCCGTAAACATTAATAGCAAGGTTGTTTTGTTTTTCTACTTTGAAAATTTGTGAAATTAGAGTGGGAAAGTCAATACCATCCATACTCAACTTACCCATGTGTTTGTTATAACTGGATATCCTAGTTGGATTATTTTTATTAGGCCACAAAGCAGAAACCAATGCCACTTCCAAGCACTTATTATCTTCATTATTGACATTAATTATTGCTTTTTTATCAGATACTGCTTTAGACAAAGGAATATATGAAGAACCTTTTAATGGTTTATACTTTGCAAAATTTAAGTAAAACGTAACACAGTGATCAATCTCCAATCCAGATGCTGTGTTTGTAAATCTTTCGAGACTCTCTTGTATATTTGCAGATGATTTATCGTAAAACTCATCTATTTTTTCAGAGGTTAAAATTGCATTTTGTTCACTGTATAATACTGCCGTGGTGTATTTTTTGGTAGCACCATCATCTTTGAATAAATCTACAGTGAGACCTAATTGAAACTTTAATCCATTCATCTCTGTCAGTTCTTTGTTGATTTGTTTTGTGATAATGGATTTTTTATCACGATATAGTTTTTGAGGGTCTTTGTATTTCTCGGCAGATATTTCGTATGCTTCGAAATAGCCACACATTGGTTTGTCAACCAGTTTTAATTCTTCTTTAGATTTTCTATCATTAAACTCTTTCAATTCATTTATAACATTGTCTCGTGATTTAGCATATTTCTGATTTTGCTCATCTTGTAATTTATCATATTTCTGCTTTTCTCGCTTACGTTGTTTTTTAGCACGTCGTCTCTTGGGTAAATTTTCTAATGTTTGAGATTTAACCTCTTTTGGAGTTTCCTTTGGAACTTCTTTAAGAGGTTTTAATGCATTTATACCGTTAGATAGTGTTTGCTTATCTATTACACCTGTATCATACAGACGTATTAAATTTCTTATAGTCTCCTCGTTTTCCATACTTTATTTGTTATATATTTAAAAAAAAATTATTTAATATAAAAATAATTATATAAAAAATAGACAATGGAAAGTAATGTTTGTCAATTTCTTAAAATTGGATTACATAATCTATGTAAAAGCAAGCCAACAAAAGATTCCGATTATTGCAGTTTGCATAAATATAGATTAAAAACAAGTCATGTGTTACCGTGCCTAAAATGTAAAAAAGGCACTTCTGCAAGATATCAAGTATGTGTTGGTTGTGGTGCTCATTCGATTAGAATGAAACACGAATACTGGAAGTTAAAGTCGTACAACGCTGAGTGTCTTCGATTTAGATGTATTGAGGTTTAAATTATATTTTGATAACTTATATAAAAAAATTAAACTTGCAATCTTCACTACCCGTATTTTAAAAAAGTTTTAATAAATCAAGTAAAATCACCATTTCATGGTGATTTATTATATATATGTATTTTGTTTTCGGTTGTAATTTGAGGCGAAACGGAGTGAGACGAAAATTACAACAGAACACCCAAAATACATATATATAATATAACTTATTGAGTGGTGCCTAAATCTACCACTATACACATATAACGTGGCACGAAAGTATATATGTGTATAGTGTAACATATGAAACAAGAAATATTTACCCAAATCCTTGCCCAGAATCACCACTTTCCACATATAACTTGGCACGAAAGTATATGTGTATAATGTAACTTCTAAAACAAGAAATATTTATCCAAATCCTTGCCCAGATCCACCACTATACACATATACATGACACGAAAGTATACACTGAACAAAATTTCTAAGTATCAACTTTTGTATCTTAACTAATTTTCTTATTAGCTTGACTATTCGAAGATTACCACCCCGGCGTCGGCGGTGGCGTCGGCGTCCCACATCAAGGTTTGCGTGTAAGCTGTGTTTACAAGTCTATATCTCTTACATTTCTTATCCTAGCACAAGCAAATTTGGCCATGGGCTTCCTTATAGCATTATCTTAAGGGCTGCATAAGCAATTTTGTAACCCATGGGCTCCCATGGAACCCAAATTATGATAGCCCTTAAAATGTGTCTGTTTCACATCAAATTGTGCGTGTAAGCTGTGTTTACTGGTCTATATCTCTTACATTTCTTGTCCTAGCTGAGCTAAATTTTGGAATTGGTTTCCTTATAGTATGTTGTAAAGGGTTGGATAGGTAATTTTGTCTTCTGCAAATTCTGGGCTCCCAAGGAACCCAAATTGTGATGGCCCATAAAATGTGCAATAAAGGCAGATCTATGTTTGCATGTAAGCATGTATATATCTATAATTTTGGTTTTGGGATTTCTTATAGCATTATTTATCTTATTGATACTTCACCCATATTGGGGCATGGCTCCCTCCATCCCCACCACCCCCACTCCCACCCCCCTCCACACCATTTTTTTTTTTTTACATATTTGTTGTTTTAGTCAATTCTTAGACTTATATGTTGCCCCCTCCACCCCACTCCAGCCTCTCACACCCCCACCCACACTTGAAACTTTTTTTACATATTTTTGTGATGTTTAAGTCAATTCTTGCACATATATGTTGCCCCCTCGCCCCCACATGTCAACCCACTCCTGCCTCTCACCCCCGCTCTCTCCCCCACCCCCACTTGAAACTCTATTTTTGTGTTGCTTTTGTCAATTCTTAAACATGTTGCCCCTTCGCCCACGCCTCCCCTCCCCACCACTTCCCCTCCCCGCCACTCCCGCCGCCCCCACCACACACTCGAAACTAGGCCCGTCTCCCCTCCCCTCCCCCACCACACCACACTCGAAACTAGAATATATATTTGTTTTTTTTACATATTTCTGTGTTTTTTGGTCAATTCTTACACATAGCTTCTTACACATATGTTGCTCCCTTCACCCCCCCCCCACCCCGCTCTGCTTCTCTCCCTGTCCCCCCTCCCTCCCCCCCCCCCACACACTCGAAACTCTTTTTTGTTTTTTTATTTCTGTGTTGTTTTGGTCAATTCTTACACATACCTATGTTAAAAGTTTTAAAACATGTTCATGCAATCAGAGCAGACGATTTACACTCGTTATTTTGCAGTTTAACCGTATCTCTAATCAAGCACAAAATACACAAAAACAATGGGAATATTATTGACATAGTCTTAGGTTGGTACTTAGCAATTTGGTTTAGTGTATGTGTATAGTATAATTTCTGAAACAAGAAATATTTACCCAAATCTACTCTAATCCTTGCCCAAATCCTTGCCCAAATAGTGTTACATCTGAAACAAGAAATATTTACCCAAATCCTTGCCCGGAATCACCACTTTCCACAAATAACTTGGCACGAAAGTATATGTGTATAGTGTAACTTCTGAAACAATAAATATTTACCCAAATCTACCCAAATCCTTGCCCAGATCCACTTATGCACATATAACATGGCACAAAAGTATATGTGTATAGTGTAACTTCTGAAACAAGAAATATTTACCCAAATCCTTGCCCAAATCTACCATTATACACATATAACGTGGCACAAAAGTATATGTGTATAGTGTAACTTTTGAAACAAGACATATTTACCCACATACAACGTGGCACGAAGGATGGGGCTACACTTATGCTTCATAAGTTATGCTTATGCTTGCTACATATGCGTGAGTGTGTGCGTGTGCTCGGGATGAGTAGGTGGCGCGTTGAGTGGATGGTGGGGATGTTGTTGGTGGGGCGGGTAACGTCGCTTTGTTCAACTACTCAGTAATAGTACGATTGCAAATCAGATAAATTAGGGGTACATGTTATATACATGCTATCTAGTCTAAGTAGACGTACTGACATAATATATGAATGAATTGAATGTTGTTTAACGGCTCATCAACACAGTATAGGTTATTTAGAGCCACCCCAGAATGTTGTTTAACGGCTCATCAACACAGTATAGGTTATTTAGAGCCACCCCAGAGAGAGGGGAAGGATACATAGGAATCCGGGAACCTGCCCTACTCTTATTATCGAATAGATTCCTGTGGTTCTTTAATGTGCTCGGAGGATAGACCGATACACGGACTTAGCTGTGTATTACAATAGTCATGTTATAGACAGTATTACGACACTGCGGGACATTAACCCATGTATCACGTAGTCACATTGCAGCAGTGAATTACTTACCAAAACTATTACAAATGAATGAATGTCTCATTCAACATCGCAATGTGAGAAGAATTAAAGGGACAACGGCAATCTTGCTCTATTACCAGGCACACTTATTTTGAAGGAAATATTTTGTCCATGTTGTTCTAGTGAACAAAACTATTTACACTAAATGGAAATTACATCGACCAAAATCTAAATTAATTGACATTTGAATTATACACATATTAATTAAGGTGGGCGTAAAGGACGTTTTAATCCGTCAATTGACACACGCACGCACGCACGCACGCACACACACACACACAAATGCACACACACACATGTATACATGACAGACAAGCATTAGCTATAGAAGAACATAATACATACTAATCTTTATTACTATTACACGAAAGTATATGTATACAGTGCAACTTCTGAAACAAGAACTCTACCCAAATCTACCCAAATCTACCTAAATCCTTGCCCGAATCTACCACTATACACATATAACGTGGCACGAAAGTATATGTGCACAGTGTAACTTTTGAAACAAGAAATATATACCCACATTTAACGTGGCACGAAGGATGGGGCAACTCTTATGCTTTCGTTGCTACATATGCGTGCGTGTGCGCGCGCGCGTGTATTTGTGTGTGCGCGCGCACGTGTGTGTGTGCGCGATGGTGATACTCGGGCTTCATATATTTCATAAATAGATGTTATAAATAAACGAATGTGTACGTGAAAATCACACGGACCCACTATGAAATACAGGTTATACACATGCTTCATAGATGTCATCAATACATATAGATATAAAAATTGAACAAGAAAACTAGCATTCAACCAGAAACACACTCAGAAACAAAGAACAACTTAAAGTTTAAAGATGATTCTAACACGACCTCCGCAGTCTTTTATATACACAAAGAAAAGAGACAGCTGTATGTTATTCTATGATAAAATACAGCTGTTCCATTAATTGCCCGCGTATATTTCATCCGTCGGAAGCGCACGTTACATGACGTCACTTGGTAAATATACGTCACGAAGACAAACTCAACAGTAATTTTAATGAAATGTTAATAACAACCAATTTGCCATGCTCCCAAACCAAGCTTGAACAAGCTGAGAACGTTTGACGTCATACAGCGCAAGATATATGACGTAAGCAATGACTTAATTGTTTGTCACGTGACTACTAATGTATTGAAACGCAGAACTTTGCATAAGGGTGCACCCAATGGAACAGGAACAGCCTGTAAACATAGCAGCCTGATTACCTTGACTGCCGAGATAATATATAGTGCCCCAATAATAGCTTAAACAAGGGGGTAACTGTTGTGTTAGAATCGTAATAATAAATACCTACCTCTATTTTATCGGTGAATAAAACACAGTTAGTCGTTCGTATGCGAGTAATTAAATCACTCGTGCTATCGCACTCGTGATTTAATTACTACGCATCCGAACTCCTCACTGTGTTTCATTCACCGATAAAACACAGGTACATATTTATTATTTCTTAAATAAAAGGTCAAATAAAATATAACTAATGTATGCTTGAGAATAACACGGACCAGGATGAAATACAGGTAATACATATGCTTCATACATGTCATAAATAAACGAATGTATGTGTGAGAATCACACGGACCCAAGGGCGAAATACACATGCTTCATAGATGAAATAAATAAACTAATATATGCGTGAGAATCACACAGATCCAAGGAGGAAATCCAGATAATGGGATTTGTCGTTCATCGACATAAATCCTTTTATTTAAGTGGGATTGATAATTTTCATAAACAATTGTGGGAGCCCTGCTTATTGTGTGTTTGGCAGCCCTGTTTTTTGTTTTTTAATGAGTGTGTAAATCGTACGCTACACCAATTACTTTTCCTTTATAATTTGCGGCCATTTCCTGCAGGTGGTATCAGATGTAAATTGCAAACTTTAGCATGTGTCATGTTCATTTATGAAAAATAATTACATATTAATTGTGATGGCTAATTTTCGGATATTACTGATCGTAAATGTGCAGTAGTAAATGTTCGATGGTTTTGATTTAATAGAGATTTATCCACTCAAAATTATGAATATGTTCAATACATTTAATGGCG
The DNA here is from genome assembly GCA_037043455.1 of Cyrtodaria siliqua. Classification (NCBI taxonomy): domain Eukaryota; kingdom Metazoa; phylum Mollusca; class Bivalvia; order Adapedonta; family Hiatellidae; genus Cyrtodaria; species Cyrtodaria siliqua. The sequence goes on along the minus strand of JAWPHD010003639.1, from coordinate 85,934 downwards.
GCAGATTGGCCAAGTTTTTAACCCCGTTTATATTTTCAACAAATTGGTTTATAGTTTACGTTATAATAGTTTATATTATTACTTATGTTCTTTGTGGTGTCCTAAATTTATGTCAAGGTCTGTCGGGTGATCATGGGAAATCAACACGTCATGGCGAAATCGGTGAACAGGGCGGAGTTTGGAGCGTAATATGCCACCATAAAATCGTTAACTTTGTAGAAGGGGGTATATTTTATATTTATTCACCAATAACCTGGCCATTGTTTATAATCTACGAACAACTGTCGGTAAGTATGTTAGCCAGTCACTGAATAATCAAGGTGAAGGTCATCTGTAAGTCTCGGGTCTTTGTTCAGCTACATCTCATTGGTTGATGTATAATGCGAACGTGATGACAGAGTATTCAGTTTGGTTGTTAACAACAAGGGAAACAAACCAGGCTGTGGTAGTTCTATTCAGTTGACCTTTAATAGTTCTACCATTCATGTATATACATGTTGTCATGTATGCTATTCATATAGAAGTTATCTCCCTTGTCCGTAATTACTCCATTTGCATTGCGTGAAAGGGTTACTTTTGTCAGTTAAGTTTCATCTTATTTTTGCCGACTGACAGACAACAAGAGAAGTTTATTTAAGTGGTAAAGAGAGGTTTGAATATATAAGTATTTGTTTTAACTGTATTAAGCAGGATATATACATGCTTTTGTTATTAATTTGTTTCAAATATTTTAAAGGGACACTCGGCAATATTTTCATGCATTTGAGTCTCGATTTATAAAACCAGTTCAGTGTAATTAAATGAAAAGTGAAGTTTCATTTGTTTTTCTCATGCCATAGTATGTTTAGGATATTGCGTGATATTGATTCTAATCAACCTTTAGTAATAAGACAAATGCAATATGCTTAACACTATTTATAATACTTATAGTAATAACTACCGGTAATACTGTAAATGCTATGTGTTGACATCTTGGCGTTTGGAATGTAAATTCGAGGTGTTTATATTTAACCGGTTTATTTCAGTAATACAAGATGCCTAAGCGACAATCGGCAAGACCGTCGAAGAGCCCGTATGCGAGTAAAGGACCATCTAAGGCACAGGGAAATGGGGCACCTGTCAGGAAGACGACCACAGCCACGCGCACGGAGGACCCCGTGGTTTCACAGGCATTGGTAGACGAGATAGTGAAGAAAGTGACGCCCCAGATTGTAGCGTCAATTCGTTCGGTTAGGGAGGAGGAGGTCCAGGCCAGCGGCGAAGACCAGTGGGTACATGACCCGAATGGCGACTCAGAGGGTAATGCCATTGGAGTATTTAGGTTTTTTTTAGAATTAGGGGCAAATGTAGGGTCGACCACGCGACAAAAAATTTTAAACGGAGAGTTTGTGGACATGGGTCTGCTTCTCCCGAACCCTGCTCCACAAGGCGAGTTAGGTAAAAAGCTAACTTTGGTAGATGGGCAAATTGTGTTGCAGGCTCGTGCACCGTCTCAGAAGGTGCATGATATTAGGCTGTGGTCCGACGCCTTTCTGGTTTATTTTAGCATTTACGTGTCCGGTCATCCCGAAGACACGCAGGGCCTATTAAAGTATATGAGCACCATACGATTAGGTGCTCAGCGCTATGGCGGCCTTGGGTGGAAACACTATGACGAGCAGTTTCGGCTGAAAAAAGCAAGGGACCCAAGTGCTCTTTGGGGGGTGGTCGACCAAGAGTTGTGGCTCTTATTTATGTTTAATGCCCCTACGCCAAATGTAAACCAAAAAGTCGTCCGTAAATGCTATGACTTCAATAATAGTTGGTGTAACAAAGCTGAATGTGGTTTCAAGCATATGTGTTTGCGTTGTTCGGGCAATCACCCTTCCTGGCGTTGCAACATTGGGGTAACTCAGCATAACAATATGTTTAATTTTAGGTCTGGCGGTGGAGGTCAACAAGGCTTCAGGTCTCGTTTCTCTACTCCATCGGAAAGCCACTCCACCCGTCCAGCTCTCCGGGCCAGTGCACCAGTGCGAGGTTCATCAAGGGGTTTCCCAAGATATTCCGGCCCGAGGCCACACGCCTATCAAAATTGATCCTTTAATTAGTCTTTTGGATTCTTATCCCGATATAGATATTAAAACCGAATTAATAATGGGTTTTACCATTGGTTTTGATTTACACTATTCTGGGCCAAGACAGGCTTCTGAATGTAATAATCTAGTATCAGTCAAAAATAATGAAAAAGAGGCACTTAAATTAGTTTTGAAAGAAGTAAATTTAGGTCGAATTGCTGGCCCTTTTTTAAATAAGCCTTTTCCAAATTTAAGATTATCACCTATCGGTTTGGTGCCGAAAAAAGACGATACTTTTCGTCTCATACATCATCTGTCCTACCCACACGGTTCAAGTGTTAATGATTTCATTGACTCCGCAATATGTAGGAGCAATATGCTTCTTTTGACAATGCCATTGTGATGATCAGTGCCCTTGGCCGGGGAGCTTTTTTAGGAAAAATGGACATAAAATCAGCATTTCGGCTGTTGCCAGTCAGGCCTTCAGATTTTGAGCTACTGGGTTTTACGTTGGGGGGGAAATTCTTTTATGACATGTGTCTTCCTATGGGTTGTTCCATTTCCTGCTCACTTTTTGAAAAATTTTCGACTTTTTTGGAATGGGCTGTTAAAAGAAGAGCTAAACGAACTGGTGCCCTCCATTACTTGGATGACTTTTTGTTTGGGGGCCAAAGGGACTCCAATGATTGCGCCATATTAATGGATTCGTTTAGTCAGTTGTGTTCTGAGCTTGGAGTACCTGTGGCAGATGACAAGACTGTTGGTCCGACGCATGTGCTTATATTCTTAGGTCTTGAAATAGATTCAATGGAAATGATAGTAAGAATTCCAATCGTTAAAGTAGTCGAATTACGACAGCAGTTAAGTTGGGCTTTAGAATAAAAGAAAATTACACTCAAAGCCTTACAGTCACTTACTGGTTTGTTAAATTTTTGTGCACGGGCAATTCCATCAGCACGTGCATTCTGTAGACGGTTTTATGATGCGATGTCGGGAGTTTCAAAACCGCACCACTTTCTACGAGTCTCAAAACCCATGAAAGAGGATATGAAAATGTGGTTGTTATTTTTGGACAACTTCAATGGGTCGTGCTACTTTCCAGAGTCTGAATGGGTCAACAGTCTTGATCTGCAACTATTTACCGATGCTGCAGGCGGGGCTGAATTAGGCTGTGCTGCATATTTTGCCCCATTTTGGACTTTCTTCCAATGGCCTGAGGCGTGGCGGGGCACAGATTTATTGAAGGACGTATCCTTTTTAGAGTTGGTTCCAATAGTTTTGGCTTTTCAAACGTGGGGTAGTTACTTTAAAGGCAAAAAAATAATATTGCATACTGATAATATGGCACTCGTATCCATTCTAAATAAGAAGTCGTCCAGGTCATGGAGAGTAATGCACTTGATTCGTCCCCTGGTGTTGCAAACTATGTTTTTCGGTATTCAGTGTAGAGCTGTTCATATCGAAGGTAAATTAAACAACATAACTGATGCACTCTCACGTAAACAATGGGTTCGTTTTCAGCATCTGGCGCCCAGGGCGGAGCGAAACCCATCACCAGTTCCAGAATCTTTCCAATTGTTGATATCAAGTCTCAAGCTGACAGATTGCTAGAAGCATCATTAGCAGTTAATACGAGACATTCTTACAATACAGGAATCAAAGTTTTTCAAGAGTTTAGGGTCAATTACAAATTCAGTTTGATATGGCCTCCATGTGTAAAGCATTTATCAGATTTTATAGCTCACTTATCCCTTAAAGGCTGCTCTCCAGCTACAGCCAGGTCTTACATGTCTGGTATTGGGTTTAAATGTAAAATGATTCAAGTTACAGATGTAACGCAGAATTTCGTAATAAAAAAAATGATCGGTGGTATGGACCGTCTTGATAAGAGAATCGACTTTAGGTTACCAATTACGCCTCAGTTGTTAGGAAAAATTCTGAGAATATTACCAATCATTTGTGTGTCGGCATACGAAGCTGCCATGTTCTCAGCAGCTTTTTCTTTGGGTTATTTTGGTCTACTTCGAGTTGGGGAGCTGGTGGCCGATTCCAAAACGTCTAGCGCTCATGCACTTTTGTTTTCTAACGTGACATGTTTGGGTCAGGACGCGATGGTTGAACTCAAACTTTTGCATTCAAAGACAGATCAGGTCGGCAAGGGAACAGTTATTTCCCTTCCAGCAATTAGCTCTGAAATATGCCCAGTTCAACGCTTAAACGCTTATTTAAAGGTCCGATCAAGCAAATCTGGGCAGTTATTCATACATTTTGGGGGAGGGTTGGTTACACGGTATCAATTCTGTTCTGTTTTAAAAAAGGCTTTGACAGCTCTGGGAGTTGATGCGAGTAGATATAAATCTCACTCATTACGTATTGGAGCGGCTACGAATGCCTCTCGCTCGGGAATGTCAGATAGCAGGATTCAAGAGCTGGGGAGATGGCAGTCTAGAGCATATAAATCTTACATACGTATTCCTACTAAGCAACTTTGTTCATAAGTACATTACAAATATCTCACTGCTAGTAAAGTCTTGCAGATGACAGATCTCGTGTGTGGATTGTTGGCTCCTCATTAGTAAAGAAAGCTTTCACACATGCAAGGCAGTCAACATTAGATGGAGTGAACATGGGGTTAGGACGGTACAGAGCTTCGGTTTGGTGGCAAGGGAAGTGTGGAATGCGTTGGTGCCAAGTGTTGAAGACATTAAAGTTATTGTTATCTCTTGAGGACCACCCACATATACTGGTATTGCATGTGGGAGGCAATGACATTGGTCAAGTACCCTCAGATGAATTAAGGAGAAGTATCATTAAAACACTACATGACATAAACGACTTGATTCCTGAAGTTAAGATTGTTTGGTCACAGATTTTACCACGCTTATATTATAGAAATGAAAAGTCCCATAAAACTTTGGACAAAGTCAGGATTAGGGTCAATAGTCAAGTTGCAACAGAGGTTCTTAGAATGAATGGTGGATATATTAGATACCCCGAAATTGTCGAGTCCGATACTGGCCTATTCAGTGATGGGGACCCTGTACATTTGTCCCATCAAGGCAATGATTTGTTTCTGTACAGAATGGCACAAGGACTGCAGCGTTTTTTAAGTACAGATGCCAGAATTTCGCCTTTAGTTTCTGAAAACGGCCCGTGGCTTTAATAAAATGAATTCAAATTACTGATGTGCAGTCACTTTTTTGGCATGTATGTATAACCTCTATATAAGGTTATCTGCTTATCCTTCATCAATTTTAAACGTTGGTTAAAACCCCTTATGGGTTACTATGTGGTTGGCCATATGGTGTTTTACCCAGTATGGGTCATAACCCATTTTGTTGTTGAAAATCAATTTATTTGTATTTTGGCAATTCTGTATGCTAACCAATTTGGGTTGCAAGCCACGTTTGAGTTAATGTTATAACTGACCATATTTGGGTCATTTGTTGAATGTTGTCGACCATATTTGGGTCATATGATGAATGTTGTTGTTGGCGAGACAAATCTCTTCGATTGTGAAGTGCGTCAGCCATACCTCCATTTGAGGACTTGTTACTTTTCACTGCTGTGCCCTGCTTCCCCCATTTTAATGGCGGTGCCTCCCGTGGTGCCTCTGGCACCACTTGTGGCATGTGGCAGTATGTCGCGGTCACAGCAGTGTGTAGTAATTATTTTACGAGAACATTTGAAGGAAAGCAACTAAATTTTAAATATCTGGCTTTGTGAACATCTGGTCCCAGGGTTCATTGAGTACAGTTTTCATTCACTTCAAAACTTGGTCGGAGCTATGACCATTTTTCAAATTGTTATAAATATCGTGACTGCACATTTGTTATGCACATTATGTTTCTTGTTATATATAATGCTGAAGCCATGGCCAGTTTATTCCAATAAATATAAACTAAGTTCAGTATTGAGTGTCTTTCATAGCCCATCTTCAATAATGGGATTTGTCGTTCATCGACATAAATCCTTTTATTTAAGTGGGATTGATAATTTTCATAAACAATTGTGGGAGCCCTGCTTATTGTGTGTTTGGCAGCCCTGTTTTTTGTTTTTTAATGAGTGTGTAAATCGTACGCTACACCAATTACTTTTCCTTTATAATTTGCGGCCATTTCCTGCAGGTGGTATCAGATGTAAATTGCAAACTTTAGCATGTGTCATGTTCATTTATGAAAAATACCCTCCCTCCCATACCCTCATTTTATTACCTATGTATATTATTGTTCTTTTTTGCTTTGCCAGTTTTATATACATTTCAGTTACACTACTCGAGAAATGGCAGTTTGGGCATAGCGTATCCTAATACAGATGTGAATTCCTAAGAATATTAATCCTATTGTCGTGGCTTCAGCGGTGGATGTTCCACAGGGAGGGCAGTATGTCGCGGTCACAGCAGTGTGTAGTAATTATTTTACGAGAACATTTGAAGGAAAGCAACTAAATTTTAAATATCTGGCTTTGTGAACATCTGGTCCCAGGGTTCATTGAGTACAGTTTTCATTCACTTCAAAACTTGGTCGGAGCTATGACCATTTTTCAAATTGTTATAAATATCGTGACTGCACATTTGTTATGCACATTATGTTTCTTGTTATATATAATGCTGAAGCCATGGCCAGTTTATTCCAATAAATATAAACTAAGTTCAGTATTGAGTGTCTTTCATAGCCCATCTTCAATAATACACATGCTTCATAGATGTCATAAATAAACGAATGTATGCGTGAGAATCACACGGATCCAAGGATGAAATACAGGCAATACACATGCTTCATAGATGAAATAAATAAACTAATATATGCGTGAGAATCACACAGATCCAAGGAGGAAATCCAGGTAATACACATGCTTCATAGATGTCATAAACTAATGTATGCGTGAGTATCGCACGGAACCAAGAATGAAATGCAGGTAGGTAATACACATGCTTCATATATGTCATAAGTAAACGAATGTATGCGTGAGAATCACACGGATGAAATACAGGTAATACACATTCTTCATAGATGTCATAAGTAAACGAATGTATGCGTGAGAATCACACGGATGAAATAAAGGTAATACACATGCTTCATAAATGTCATAAATAAACGAATGTATGCGTAAGAATCACACGGATCCAAGGATGAAATACAGGCAGTATAGATGCTTTATAAATGAAATAAATAAACTAATATATGCGTGAGAATCAGACGGATGAAATACAGGTAATGCACATTCTTCATAGATGTCATAAGTAAACGAATGTATGCATGAGAATCACACGGATGAAATACAGGTAATACACATGCTTCATAGATGTCATAAATAAACGAATGTATGCGTGAGAATCACACAGATCCAAGGATGAAATACAGGCAATATACATGCTTTATAGATGAAATAAATAAACTAAAATATGCGTGAGAATCACACAGATCCAAGGATGAAACCCAGGTAATACACATGCTTCATAGATGTCATAAGTAAATGAATGTATGCTTGAGAATCCAACGATTGAATGTGTAATACACATGCTTCATAGATGTCATAAATAAACGAATGTATGCGTGAGAATCACACGGATCCAAGGATGAAATACAGGTAATACAAATGCTTCATATATGTCATAAGTAAACAAATGTATGCGTGAGAATCACACGGATGAAATACAGGCAATACACATGCTTCATAGATGTCATAAGTAAACTAATGTATGCGTGAGAATCACACGGATCCAAGGATGAAATACAGGTAATACACATTCTTCATATATGTCATAAGCAAACGATTGTATTATTGAGAATAACACGGATGAAATACAGGTAATACACATGCTTCATATATGTCATAAGTAAATGAATGTATGCTTGAGAATCACGCGGATGAATGTGTAATACACATGCTTCATAGATGTCATAAATAAACCAATGTATGCATGAGAATCACATGGATCCAAGGATGAAATACAGGTCATACCCATGCTTCAAATATGTCATAAGTAAACAAATGTATGCGTGAGAATGACACGGATGAAATACAGGCAATACACATGCTTCATAGATGTCATAAGTAAATTAATGTATGCGTGAGATTCACACGGATCCAAGAATGAAATACAGGTAATACACATCCTTCATATATGTCATAAGCAAACGATTGCATTCGTGAGAATAACACGGATGAAATACAGGTAATACACATGCTTCATAGATGTCATAAGTAAACTAATGAATGCGTGAGAATCACACGGAACAAATACAGGTAATAGACATGCTTGATAGGTGTCATAAATAACTAACGTTTGCGTGATAATCACACGGATCCAAGGATGAAATACAGGTAATACCCATGCTTCATATATGTCATAAGTCAACGAATGTATGCGTGAGAATCACACTGATGAAATACAGGAAATACACATGCTTCATAGATATCATAAATAAACTAATGTATGCGTGAGAATCGCATGGATCCAAGGATGAAATACACGTCATACCCATGCTTCATGTATGTAATAAGTAAACGAATGTATGCGTGAGAATCACACGGATGAAATACAGCCAATATACATGCTTCATAGATGTCATAAATAAAGGAATATATGCGTGAGAATCACATGGATCCAAGGATGAAATACAGGATATACACATCCTTCATATATGTCATAAGCAAACGATTGTATTCGTGAGAAATACACAGATGAAATACAGGTAATACACATGCTTCATAGATGTCATAAATAAACTAATGTATGCGTGAGAATCGCACGGATGATATACAGGTAATACACATGCTTCATAGATGTCATAAGTAAACTAATGTATGCGTGAGAATCACACGGATCTAAGAATGAACTACAGGTAATACACATGCTCCATAGATGTCATAAGTAAACAAATGTATGCGTGAGAATCGCACGGATGAAATACAGGTAATACACATGCTTCATATATGTCATAAGTAAACTAATGTATGAGTGAGAAACGCACGGATGAAATACAGGTAATACACATGCTCCATAGATGTCATAAGTAAACTAATGTATGCGTGAGAATCGCACGGATGAAATACAGATAATACACATGGTTCATAGATGTCATAAGTAAACTAATGTATGCGTGAGAATTGCACGGATGAAATACAGGTAATACACATGCTTCGTAGATGTCAAAAGTAAACTAATGTATGCGTGAGAATAACACGGATGAAATACAGGTAATACACATGCTCCATAGATGTCATAAATAACTAAAGTTTTCGTGATAATCACACAGATCCAAGGATGAAATACAGGTAATACCCATGCTTCATATATGTCATAAGTAAACGAATGTATGCCTTGGAATCGCACGGATGTAATACAGGTAATACACATGTTTCATAGATGTCATAAGTAAACTAATGTATGCTTGAGAATCACACGGATCCAAGGATGAAATACAGGTAATCCGCATGCTTCATAGATGTCTTAAGTAAACGAATGTATGTCTGGGAATCGCACGGATGAAATACAGGTAATACACATGCTTCATAGATGTCATAAATAAACTAATGTATGCGTAAGAATCACACGGAACAAATACAGGTAATACACATGCTTCATATATGTCATAAGCCAACGAATATATGCGTGAGAATCACACGGATGAAATACAGGAAATACATATGCTTCATAGATGTCATAAATAAACGAATGTGTGCGTGAGAATCACACGGATCCTAGGATGAAATACAGTTAATACACATCCTTCATATATGTCATAAGTAAACGAATGTATGCGTGAGAATCACACGGATGAAATACAGGTAATACACATGCTTCATAGATGTCATAACTAAACGAATGTATGCGTGAGAATCACACGGATCCAAGGATGAAATACAGGCAATACACATGCTTCATAGATGAAATAAATAAACTAATGCATGCGTGAGAATCACACAGATCCAAGGATGAAATCCAGGTAATACACATGCTTCAAAGATGTCATAAATAAACTAATGTATGCGTGAGAATCGCACGGATCCAAGGATGAAATGCAATTAATAAACATGCTTCATATATAAGTAAATGAATATATGCGTGAGAATCCCACGGATAAAACACAGGTAATACACATGCTTCATAGATGAAATAAATAAACTAATACATGTGTGAGAATCACACGGATCCAAGGATGAAATACAGGCAATACCCATGCTTCATAAATGAAATAAATAAACTAATACATGCGTGAGAATCCCACAGATCCAAGAATGAAATGCAGGCAATACACATGCTTCATAAATGAAATAAATAAACTGATACATGCGTGAGAATTACACGTATCCAAGGATGAAATCCAGGTAATAAAGATGCTTCATAGATGTCATAAATAAACGAATGTATGCGTGAGAATCACACGGATCAAATACAGGTAATACACATGCTTCATGGATGTCATAAATAACTAAAGTATGCGTGAGAAATACAGGTAATACACATGCTTCATAGATGTTATAAGTAAACTAATGTATGCGTGAGAATCACACGGATCAAATAGAGGTAATACACACGCTTCATATATGTCATAAATAAACGAATGTATGCGTGCGAATCACACGAATCCAAGGATGAAATAAAGGTAATATATACATGCTTCATAAATGTCATAAATAAACGTATGAGTGCGTGAGAATCACATGGAAGCAAGGATGAAATACACGTAATACAGATGTTTCATAGATGTCATAAATATATAAACTGATATATAAAGTGCGCGAAAATCTCACGGATCCACTGATGAAATACAGGTAATACACATGCTTCAAGTATGTTATAAATAAACTCATGTATTCTTATGAAATTCCATGAAGCAAGTATATAACTTGTATTTTATCTTGAGAGAGTATTTAGTTAATTAGAGCCACCCCAGAGAGAGGGGAAATGTGATAGTATGAATCGAATTGAGTATTGCTTAACGGCTCACCAACACATTATAAGTTATTTAGTGCCGCCACAGCGAGAAGGGAATGTGATTGTATAACGTACTGGGTGGTGAAATAAGGACTAAATAAGTCAATTCAGTTGAACTGATACTTGTTTAACGGCTAATCAACACATACTACGACATTTAGAGCCTCCCCAGAGCACAGAATTCAATTGATGTATATACCACCAGAGAGCGTAGAAAGTGGTACATGTATTATAACGTATTGCATGGTGAAATAATGACTAAATTAAAAGTTAAATTTTAATTGAATCTTTTGTAACACCTCATCAACACATTACATGTTATATAGAGCCGCCTCAGAGCATACACGTCAGTTGATGTCTATACCCCAGAGAGAGTGGAAAGTGTTATTATAACGTGTGGAGTGGTGAGATAATGACTAAATAAGGAAACTTAATTGAACTGAATTTTGTTTACGGCTCATCAACATATTATAGGTTATTTAGAACCACCTCAGAGAGATTGAAATTACACTTTATTGAATTTACAGGTGTAAACGTACAGAAAATATCAAGAATCTCATCCTTAAGTCTTGACAGAGGATTGTCAGCTAAAACCGTTCATTACCCGTAGTCGACTAAACTAACGTGCCAGTGTCAGGTGCGTAGCGTGGCCTGCTTTAAACGTACTCCTAATACGGGGTGCGAGGTCCCGAGTAGTGGAAATACTGGGAGGAGGTGACTCCCGTACTGAATGTTGGTTCCCGAATATTTTTTTCATTTTTGGACCAAAATGGTGTTCGTATAAACGATATTTGTCAGGAATATAGACATTTTATGCTCGCAAAAAAGTGGTAATTTTCCACCCTTCCTCCGTCCTATTTGGATTTATTATTGCATTTACAACTTGAATCAAGGACTCTTAATCTGGTTAAATATAAGTGTGCTATATGGATTTCAATATGCAAATGTGTTGACTCGTAATGTCATTACGTAATAGCCTAATGGGATACTATGGTCAGTTGCGTGATTTATGGTAATGACCCCGCTGTGTCTATAATTAATGTTACCCAAATGACTGTGGTATCCCATTAAGCCGTTAATGAAGTTGAATCTTAAAATTCATACCGCACACGGATATATTTGGCCGGATTTAGAATCCATTTGTAAGGAAAACAGGTTTGTATGTAAATTGCATTGGTAATTATTATAATTATATGCTTTTCTGGTATGTTTAGTGTGTATTCGGTAGAGTTACATGTTTTCGGCCCACTATATTAGTGTAACTATGCAACATTATATGGATAATTTATACTTATAAAGCACTTTTAGCTCGTGGATTTGAGATTTTAGTTTAGGTTAAATGTATATTGAACCTAGATTAGTTCATTTTTGACGCATGCTGGATGTCGTGTGTTTAATAACCGACCGGGACATACGCATAATATATGGACGGATGAAATGTTGTTTTGCAAAGAAAACATGTCTTTGGCCTAATTACATTGACACTTATTATATATAATTTTATGTTATGTTTAGTGAGTCTACTGAACATGGATTTGGGTAGAGTAAGCTTTATTCTATCCACAATGTGTGTGTAAAGAAGCAACTTCTACTGGATAATTAATACTTACCTGCGTGGCCGAGGGGTTAACGACGTTGCGTTGTAAACCTTCTTGCCTCTCACCGCTGCGAGTTTGAATCCCACTGAGAGTCCGACTTGTGAGAAAGTGTCGATTCTTAGGGATGGCGGGAGGTGTACAGTACTTGTCCTACCCAGGAAAAGTGGGCTGTCTGCACCCACCACAAACAGGCGACTGTCATATAATTTATAACCTTATATGTGTTGAAAATCACGTAAAACACCATACAAACAAACTGTTAGTGTTACTGTGGAGTTGGGTCTACTTTGGAATATAGTGTGTTCAGTCCCCGGCTGGGCCATTCCAAAGACTATATAACAATGGTACTCCCTTACTTGAGGCTCAGCATAAAAAGCGTAGTGCTAGGACAGGTCGGGCCGTTGTCAGTATGTGACTGGTTGTGGTATCATTTAAATGAAAAGAAATAAGTCAATTGTATTGAATTATTGAATTTTTTTAGTGTACCTGTTTATCATTTTACCCTTTTAAGGCTGATTTCTTTCTAATCAGCCACATCCTATTTTCGTTATATTATATTATTATTATTATTATAATAATGCAGCTATTATAAGATGCAAAAAATCCCACAAAACATTATTATATTTTAAAAATAAATTGCCACTTTGAAATAAAAACAATCACATGTGGCATTCTAGACCATAATTACTTTGCTAAGCATACACACACACATAGAAGATATGCGTTAAGGATTAGCAACATTCTACCAATATTATCACCGTCAAAGTGGGCTTTATTGTTATATTATTGTAATATTATTTTATCAAAAAGTTCAACAGATAACTGAAAAATACCAAAAACGTATGATTCACATATTATATATACTCCATATTTATACAATTATATTTTATATCACACTGTTAGTCTTGACGAGACCTTTCATCTTATATATAAATTATATCATTTAAATTAGGATGTAAACTATTATTTAAAGAATTTCCTATATCTTTCACTGCTATTCTATCTTTCTCTGCTTTTTTACCAAGGCATTTTGAGAAAAAACAATGTTGATGCCATTTATCTTTTATATGGCTGGATAAAAAAACTGAACAATTTTAGTATATTTTAGAGAATTTATTTCCTATCGGAATTTAAAATAAAATTTGCTGGTCATCGGAATATTTGTTTCAGTATACTTCCTTTATTGGCCTCAAACACCTTTGGAAAATAAAAACATTAACATAACGACGTCGACGTTATTTATATTAAAATAATGTATATTGTACATGTTGGTGATATATCAATAATTATTTTTAAATAATCGACTTTCCATAGTATAATAGTGATAGTAACCTGCTAGGCGGAATGTACATGCTATTCAACATAAATTGTTGGTGGGTTGGTAGGGTGTTCCTACATTTAGCTTCGCATGAAGTGAAGCCCAGCACATTATAGTACACATATCGCAATAAGCTTCTCGAAACGAATTGAATTGAATTAGGGTTTGAAGGCGCACCAACACATGAAAAGGTTATATGGCGCCTAATAGGCATGTTCAATAGGCATGAACATGCCAGGCTCATCTTCCATGTACATCGAGATAAAATATGGAAAATGGGCCTAGAACCTTCTCACCCTGAACTGCAGAGTTGCTGCCTATTCTATCGTAGAAACTCCATTTACGCTGGAGCCACGTTATTGTTTTTCTGCCACTGCTCTTTTGATGCGAGCGAAATAGCACCTGAAACAATGCAGGGATCATGATGAAGACCTTTAATGAACATGAACAAAAAATGATAAAATGAACATGATTTGGGGGGATTCTACCCCTCTGCCTACCCCTCCAAAGGAATCTGCAGTGGCCCTATTCTTTGCCCCGTGACCAAACGACCCCCGGCAACCACACGGGTATCTTCAAACAACTTCAAGTTTTACAACATTATGATAAATAGTTTGGTAACATAGCGAAATGGTGTTGCAAATCCCAAAATAATGTCGAGATCAGCGAGGTACCAAGCTAAGTGTCCCTCTTGAAGACATATTTTCGCATATTTATACGTTTAAGAAACTAACCGCTAAATAATGGCAAAATTACACTACACAACCGTTTATCAAAACTCTATCCAGGTATTCAGGTCATATAATAATGTATATGTACCAATTAAAGGTATAGGTTTATTCACGGGTTCTTACAATAATTGTGTTATTGAATATGCGTAAATGAAGTATGACTTGGTAACTATTAATTCGGCGGTCCAATTTCGTTTGGTATGGCTGGTTAAAACCATTTATAGTGTGTCTATAGAGTTGGGATTCAAAAATATGTAAGTTGTATATATATATGTCGGTGAAGTACATGAAGAATTTCCGCAAATGAGATTGTGTTTTATTGCTTAAAACATGTTACCAATGTATACATTATTAAACAACGAATAAGCAGCTGAACATTTACAAAAAACTGATATTAACATGCATGATAAAAACAATTTAAGAATGAAATACGTTTGATGCTCTATCCATTAACTTTCAGATATCATCTTGACGTAAGTTGTGGTGTTTTGTTTCAGTAATACAGACATTACTATCGGAACAAAAAGGTGTGATCGTAAGATAGAATGATGACTGCAATATCCTTAAACATTCAGAACATATTTGGGGATAATAACTGCAAACATCGGATTGCAAGTATGATGTAATTAAATCTTAACTTAATAATATAAAGTTGCGTGACAGATATCATCTGACACAATGATAGGACGCCTTATGAAATACTAAACCATCTAAAATATTTGGGAAATTCCCCTACATCAGTGAAGTAATAAGACTTCACTTATTACTTCACTGCCTACATCTATCTCCCCACCTGCATGTTGCTGTATTACGCTACATGTTCAACAATAAACACGCAACTAAAATATATATTCCCTTCAATATAGCAATGAGACAGAAGAACACAGTACAATAGCAAATAATTTGAGGATTTGTGAAAAGTGTGTGTGTTAGTAAATGAGCCGACAGATGATTCTTGACCGAGGTATTTTGCATATGCCAGTTTGGTATTTACATATTTGCATGTACTTACATAAACATATTGTTTAAAAACATTTTCAGATATAAGAAAGTATGGAAAGCCGTTTGGTTTTTAGCGGGGGGTCCCAAACGGCTTTCCATAAAGAAAGACAATTTAACAACACTGCTTAAAATCAAAATAATCATCTTTGACAAAACATGTGTATTACACTTTACCATGGATTATTACCGAAATCACTTTTGAGATTGCCAAACGTGTACGTTTGGAACAAGTTTTGTTCCCCTGCGAGCATACTGGTAATTGTTTAGCAAACGAATATGACCAATGACATATAGACTCGATACGAAAATCATGCTGTATTACTGCGATACGACAACTTTTTGATTTTTTCTTCAGATGGCGGGAGGTATACAGTACTGGTTCTACCTGGTATATATATATTCAGGCTTAAAATATATATATATATATATTTTAGCCTGAATAAAACTGATTGATTGATTACATTGTAGGATTGTATAATATATTGTAGTGTTGTCTTTTTTTGCGTGTGTTTTTATTAGCGCATATTATATATGTTTTTATTGTTATGTCGGCCAACATATTTTATTCATAATTGAATGAATAAAAATAGGTTGTTTCCGGTTAGTTCCAACGAGGAGGTGTAACTAGGATTTCATCTATTTCATTGCTGACGTTTTCAATTCTTGCGTAATGTTTACAGTACATTTCAACATTTCAAAATATACATTTTTTTTCTCCTTTTTTTTGTGCGTGTCTCTTTCTTTTAATTTTTTTTTTGGTGCAATTGAGCACATCTTTTGACACATCTTTTTTTATATATATATTCTGTTGTGTGTTTTCGTGAAGCGTTTCTGCACATCTTTGGACACTTTTTTTATATATATATTTTTTTTTTCATTGAATATACAGGATACGTTAGAGATATTACATACGGGACAGATGAGAGATATTACATACGGTACAGATGAGAGATATTACATACCGGACAGATGAGAGATATTACATACAGGACAGATGAGAGATATTACATACAGGGCAAATGAGAGAAATGAACGACAAACAGTATTTATCAGAAAATATATGTGCAAAATATTTAGAAAATAAATGATTAACATTTTTCAAAGAAACACGCAGCAAAATCGTTTTATTAAAAATTCGCGCGTCCCGTTAGTTGTCCTATACAACTTGCATTTGTTCAATCTTAAATATTAAAAGTAAAAACAATACATTGTTATTTAATTATTTGCAAGCACATTTAAAGTAAAAATGATCCTAGATTAATACGTTGACATGCTAAGTTGAATGCTTGATAAAATCTTCAAGATGTGTCCCTTTAACATGTAATACATCTATATTTTCTCTAGACTTGAATGCTGTTTGATACTGTAGATATATTTGAAATACGGGTAAAGGTAATAGGGAATATAAACAATAAACACAACTGTATTCTAATTATTTGTAATTATTTTTTTATTCAAAGTGAATGACAAACAGTAATTATTAATTATGAAAGTTTATGCTTTTTCCTTCCAGAGGCTTGCATGTAGTAATAAATAGAAATGATTGATTTTATAACAAATAAAGATTTAATACTGCAAAAATAATTATTTGATTCATTCAAAGTGTTTTAATGTTTTTTTTACATAGAAAACGCAAGTTCATATATTCTTCTAAACACGAAATGCAATACTTGATACATTAAAGATGATTTCTAATCCTAAAATACAATAGTTCTAACTCCAAATAAGTATTTGCATAAGTAATTATTCATCACTATATATATATATATAAGGTGGGCGAAACGACTAACTATATGATGGGCGAAACGACTATCCGCGAAACAACCGATGTGCGAAACGACCTGTCACCCATATATGGGCATTTTATATGAACAAAAGATGAGGTCGTCTTGTATTTGCATTGTTTTTATGACAATAATAACTGAACCTTAGCTCAACATATATACAACACATTTATTTAATCATCTCCTTCTCTCATATTTGAAAGAGAAAGCATGAACTTATATCATTATTTAATTTGCATGCTCAGTGATATATTTGGCGGGCTTGAGTTTTTATAAAATTGTATCAAAATGGAGTTAATTCAATCATCAATAGTGCATTGTAGAAGGTTGATATCAATTACCGTTGACTGGTGTTTTTATATTGTTATTTAATTTCCAGAAAATGAGATAAATTAAATCGAACACTTATCTAGTAAAATATCAAGGCGACGTCACCTAAGGTGTTTTATTTCACCATGAGATAGAATATCGTGCATGTAACGGTATGCCGTATACGATATTACATATTATCTAAGATAGGTTACAAAATACTATTTAAGTAACATTATCATGAGAAGAAAAAACACATACCAAAACTGATTCGTTATTGACATATACAATTTAGCAATATCTTATCAGCAGTAGGTTGGTACTTGGGCGATACATTTGACGCAAATAAAGACAACGCGCCCATGTACACCTGATGATACGTACACTTTAACATAAGCCTAACTGAACTAAAACAGCAATAAAATCCCAGTGAGTGATGTTGTACACTAAACATTGGGCATGTGCACGTCAAACGTAAAATACACCATGTATTCCATTATCTTTCTAATGGGTGACACATTTGATAACACACGCAAATACAAATACATGTTTAGATAAAAATATAATTATAAATAATCATAATATTTGGAAAAAAATAGCTACCTCCATCTGGCTAGCGACTACATCATAGTGATTAAGATCCGTGTGATGCAAATATAGTGCCTCGTCTATATTGTAAGCGGTAATAACCAGCTTATTTCAAGTAAACGTGAATTGGAATTTGAAATAGCCCTGCTGCAGAAAATATTTCCACGTCAGATCCCCACGTGCCCTGGCATCCGATATTAGCAAGTTCTACATAGGTCTTCGGATCTATTGCACAAATACCACTTCTTATCAATTCAGGGTTGTCTCTAATAAACGTCATTAATAACGCTCGTAAACACATCATGAGTTGCTTTCTTTTCCATAGGATAGAGCACGAAACAAACAATTGCCGTCACCACGCGTTAATGATTACGCGTAACCTGTTAAACTGAATTCTTCGCATTTGTCCTTCAACCATTCCAATGTCGGTCGATGAAACTTTCGTTCCATGTTTCACGGGTTTCAATCAATCTGTAATTTAAAGGCATGTTATAGAGGGAAATATAATGTACACACATGCCATATTTATTGCCATAAAACAAACGTATTAATAATTAAATTACTTTACTAGTGTCGTGTTTATAAAAAAAAAAATCTGTGTAGTGTTTGGTATCAAATTAGCGTGTTAATAGAATACATTATTCATCACACTCGAAAGAAGACGTAGACGTAACTTCTATATAATATCGTGTAAATTTAGAAAATACAGTATAAGTAATAATGTATACAATTAAAAATAATAGTACGTAATCAAATATATTAATTCACATTATTATACAGCAAATATCAATATTCCATTTTTCTTCGAAAAAAACAACACAATGTGATACCAAACATTCAAACATATGATTAGTTATACCGTTTTTAGAGAATATGGAATTTAACGTGTTATTATTTAATGTTTTAAAATATGCATAAGCAGGTCAAAATTGTTTACAATAATGTATGTGAACCAATTTTACTTACTACTTTTTTTTGTGGTTGTAGTCATTTCATGTTCTGTAAGTAAGTCCGACTAATAAAATTAATATTTCCTGAACACTATTTTGTGATTAGCATTTTGTTGAATTTATATGTTTTCATTTTATTTTGTCACACGTTCAGACAGCCTTTTGCAATTTGTATTCAACCACTAATAATTGTTTGACTTTGAAAACTCTCTTCACGTGTTTTGAGCGAGAAAAGATTAAAGTACACACCGTTTTCTAACCCATTAATCAAACTGACACCTGATACAGGATATTTTTAGTATACATACGTCCCTGTCTGATACAAAGATACACCCAGCTTAACTTTGGCACGGTTGATAAAATAAATATACGCGGAGAAAGATTACCGGATAACCATTTTACACAGAATTCAATAATAGATCATAATAAGAACGGAAAACCATCCCATTTCCTACCGGGAACTGGACATGTCATTTCAAATAACCAAAAATGCCATAGATCTGTAATACATTTATGTTAGCAATTACCTTGACCCCGAGTTAGCAGGAGTTGTACACAACAGTTCTTTACAATGCGGTGAACTTTTCTGCCCAATATATATTTGATAAAATCAGCCATTGCTGAGTTTGACCTTCGCCGTGACCTTGAACCTGGGTTGTCGGAAGTTGTACGAGATACGCCGTCCCTTTCTAAACAATTTCTTTATGATCCAATGTATGGACAAGACTTGAAATCAGGATATACGTCCAGACATACGGTCACCTTTAACCTTTTTAATAAATCCCAGAATTTTGTCAATCTTACCTTAATACATAAAATACAGTGGATATAAAACATTCGTAGAAAATTGCAGCAGATACATAAGTTCCCTCGCTATACTCCGACAGCGCCGCCCGTAACCTGTAGCATAGATATATACCAAATACCAGGAATAAAACCTCAGCTGAAACGAGAAATCAGAAAACAACTGAAATAAACACGACATTTATGAAGTACTCCCTAGTTCGGAACTATACATGTTCTAGAGCAATTCCTAGTTTGGAACGAATAATAGAAAAACAAACGAACTAAATACCACGTTTCAAAAGCTAATCATTGCCTCAAACATCTGTAATATAACACAAGCATTGTATATTATAATATATGTTTATCAATCGTAAAGATGAGAAACTCAGTTTTTTACGGTGTCCTGTTGGGGCCATCTTACCATCGCCTCTTACCATCGACCATCGCATATCACCAGCGAATTTTACCATCGACCATAGCATCTTACCATCGACCATGGTTGATCTTACCATGGTAAGATGCGATGGTAAGATGGCCCTAACAGGACACCGTAGGTTTTGATTAATTTGTTTACAAGCATTTTTTTCTTTATTTCGAACTGGGAACTGGGACCCTGGGTGTGTGTGTGAGCGAATCCTACTAAATTACACTTAACATTACATTGCTCATACGGTCATGGCCTTTTGAGTAAGTAGAGTGATACATGCCCTCACGAGTCTCTTGTTTTTCCTTTTACCAAATATATGTTACAATGAGTGAATATAACATAAGATGGACAACGTGTGAATCGTCAGAGTCAATATTGGCAAACAAACATTTTATCCGGTAGGGTGCAGATACATTCTTTGAGACCTAATATTTGTACAACTTAAACCATACCCAGAACTACTTCGTCATTTCGTGACAATCAGTTTCCGATACATTTATGCCGAACTTAAACCATACCCAGAACTGCTTTGTCAATTTCCGTGACATTCAATTTCCGATACATATCAAACTAAAACCATACCCAGAACATCTTCGTCAATATCCGTGACAGTCAGTTTCTGATACATGCCAAACCCGAACCATAACAAGAACGTCTTCGTCAATTTCCGTGACAGTCAGTTTCCAATACATGCCGAACCCGAACCATAACAAGAACTGCTTCGTCTATTTCCGTGACATTCAGTTTCTGATACATGCCGAACCCGAACCATAACAAGAACGTCTTCGTCAATATCCGTGACAGTCAGTTTCTGATACATGCCGAACCCGAACCATAACAAGAATGTCTTCGTCAATATCCGTGACAGTCAGTTTCCGATACATGCCGAACCCGAACCATAACAAGAACTGCTTCGTCAATATCCGTGACAGTCAGTTTCTGATACATGCCGAACCCGAACCATAACAAGAACTACTTCGTCAATAGCCGTGAAAGTCAGTTTCCGATACATGCCGAACCCGAACCATAACAAGAACTGCTTCGTCAATTTCGGTGACAGTCAATTTTCGATACATGCCGAACCCAACCCTAACAAGAACTGCTTCGTCAATTTCCGTGACAGTCAGTTCCCGATACATATCGAACTTAAACAATACCCAGAACGTCTTTGTCAATATCCGTGACACTCAGTTTCTGATACATGCCGAACCCGAACCATAACAAAAACGTCTTCGTCAATATCCGTGACAGCCAGTTTCCAATACATGCCGAACCCAAACCATAACAAGAACTGCTTCGTCAATGTCCTTGACAGTCAGTTACCGATACATGCCGAACCCGAACCATAACAAAAACTGCTTCGTCAATTTCCGTGACATTCAGTTTCCGATACATGTCGAACTTAAACCATACCCAGAACCTCTTCGTCAATTTCCGTCGTCAATTTCCGTGACAATCAGTTTCTGATACATGTCGAACTTGAACATACCCAGAACTGCTTCGTCAATTTCCGTGACATTCAGTTTCCGATACATGCCGAACTTAAACCATACCAAGAACTGCTTCGTCCATTTCCGTGACATTCAGTTTCCGATACATGACGAACTTGAACCATACCCAGAACTGCTTCGTCAATTTCCGTGACATTTAGTTTCCGATATATGCCAAACTTAAACCTTACCCAGAACTGCTTCATCAATTTCCGTGACATTCAGTTTCTGATATATGCCGAACATAAACTATATTCAGAACTGCTTCATCAATTTCCGTGACATTCAATTTCCGATATATGCTGAACTTAAACCATACCCAGAACTGCTTCGTTAATTTCCGTGACATTCATTTTCTGATACATGCCGAACTTGAACCATACCCATACCCGTCAATCGGAACTCTTCGACAATTTCCGTACTCGGGAATAGTGGCTCGGAGAGTATTGGGTGCCGCTCAATGTTTTTTTGCATCAAAATGCAGCATTTGGTTCGGTTTTCGATTGTAGCTCTCCGCAAAATAGTGCTCTTCTATATAATGTTGTATTGATGAAAATATTGCAGATTAGTGAGTGATTTTGATCAATTTCTTGATATTTTATCGCTATGACCGATAAATTATACTTTTTAACAAAATAAATCCCGTAGTTGAAATCAAGACGTTTCGGTCCCAAACAGTTCGTTCCATATAATGACTGACAGTTTGGAAGCATTTGTTGAGTTTTCCAAATATATACTTTAATATTACGGTTGAATTGAAGGGAAAGGAGGAAGAGACATTGTAATTATGATTAGATCATATTATGGGAGTGATTGTTTACCGTTTTGTCAGTCCAGAGTGATATATCAGCTGCATGCATATATGAACTTGATATTGTATCAGTAAATCAATTAATAAAACTCTAAACAAAGAAAGATATGACTCATGAAGTCCATACTGACGTCCATGGCGTCCATGGTACTTGATATATTGTTAAATTACGCTTATATGGTCTGCAAGTATATATTTTTTCTCCAATCCACAGACATTAGGGTACACCTTTGACATATGAGGGTTAGTTTATTGCAAGATATAGATCTTATACATATATCATCTAGTGAAAACATTCCAGATATCATATATTTAATATAAACAATATGAAAATAGTTTATTTAACACTATTACTATGTGATCAATGATTCATTAAATGTATTTATTTTATAAGGGCTTCTTGAAGCATCAAACATTTTTAAAATGTTTAAATTTCAATCGGAGGCTCTAGTGTGTTTTACAAAAGATGGTATACAGGAGGAATAACTTTTATCAATGACATTTTAAACAAAAATGGAAATCTTTATTCATACATAGAATTGAATGAACACTATAATATACAGTCCAATTTTCTTGAATATGAAGGTATTATAACTGCTGTCAGGAATTAATTGGCAAACCTGAATATTGTGCATCTAGCCTGTAACAGCCAAACCCTATTCGTCCACTAATCCATAATCCTTAATTCTACAAAATGAGAAAGCTGTCGAAACATATATGACATCATGATTAGAAATAATGTATATATATATCCCAAAGCATTAAGTAAATGGAAAAATGAAGTAGTTAGCATGGTTAGTGTTCCAAACTGTGAATTTGAAAGATTATATGCCTTACCCTATAAAATAACAAAAGATCCTAAGTTACCTTGGTTCAATTTAGAATCAACCATAGGATATTTGGAACAAATTACCTTTTATCTAAAATGAATATTATTAATAACGATATGTGCAGCCAGTGTTTTTTTTATGCCTAATTTGGGGCCGTTATTCGGCCCCATTCACAATGCCAAAAAGTATACTTTTTTCACAATTATATCCAAAAAATTCACAATCTGAAAAAATCTATCTAAATACAGACCAATAAGGATACTAGTCTTAATATACGCTGGTGTTAAAACTAGTCTGTATTTACCAAAAACAAAACTTAAAACCAAGGGATATTAAACTGTGAAATTAAAAGTGAAAAAAGTTTCTTTTTCTTTTGTTATAATATTTCACAATTTCTAGAAAAATGCCGCTATTTTTCACAACGGCACAGGCACATGCTGCATTCACAAAACACATAAAAAAAACACTGGCAGCTTTTGAAAACTATCCAACATCTGTTTTGGAACTGTGGAACAGTAAAAGAATTCTGGTCAAAACTTCAAACTTATCTTACAGAAAAATGCAATACAGCATTCCTAACTTTAACAGAAACAGATATTTTTATTTGGAAATAGTACATGTAGTAAATTTAATACTGTTTTGAGCAAAATCATCATGCAAGCAAAACTTTACATTTATCGAAACAAGATGCAACGTCAAATTCCACAGCTTAACCTTTTTAAAACGTATATAATATCTTTGTACAAAGTTGAGAAACTAATCGCATAATAACTTAAAAATGAATACGTTTGAAACCATGTGGAGTCAATACCTTGCTAGTATAGAGACAATTTACTTTGTTGATTTTTCCAGTATCAAACTGTAGCAAATAAACTTAATGTTTTCATTCTGGGACATGCAAAGCTTATAGCTTACTAATTAGAAATAACATACCCTTGCTTATATCTTGATCTTCCTTAATCAACCTTCTTGTTTTTTATAGAAAAAATAATAATTTTGGAAGTTGTGTATATTAATCCTTTAAAACTATCCTAAAACATTGTCCTTTGATAATGGATTTATATACAGATATATTACACAGTATGGGTTATTGTTTTTTTCTCTTTCCAAAAACAAAATATGAGAAAAAATCAGTGTAGCATGAAACAATGTTTATTTTTGATACTATAACATTAAAATTATCTGTGTAAAGCAAGTCTGTATGTATTGACAATGTGGGTTTTACTACGGGTTTTGAAACGAAAAATATTTTCTTTAGGGCTGGCGCAGTCGGTAGTGCGGTGGATTTGTAACCGGAGGCCCCGGGTTCAATCCTCCGTGGCGCCACTGAGTTTTGTCGGTGTGTTCTTGACCAAGACACTTTCCGTTAGCCTCGTCCGACGGATGGGGACGTAAACCGGGCAGTACCGTGTATCGGTCTATCCTCTGAGCACGTTAAAGAACCATTTGATAATAAGAGTAGGGCACGGTTCTCGGATTCCTATGTATCCTTCCCCTCCCTCTGGGGCAGCTCTAAATAACCTATACTGTGTTGATGAGCCGTTAAACAACATTCGTTTCAATTCATACATTTATTATTGTTTTTTTCCCCATAACCTAGCACTAGTCCTTCATAATAAGACTTTGCATTTTGTATACCGTTTTTCACATTTTTTGTCTCTTTTTTTTGTCTTTTTATTTTTAACTTTTTTTTTATTTTGCCTAAATGCGAACAGCTAGCTCCCTCATGAAACATAATTTCTGAATTTTATCTGAAACTTTCTGAATCCTGTCTGAGCACTGTCTGAATCTGTCTGAACACAAAATTGCCATCTGAATTTTGGCTGAACATAAAAATCACTGTTCTGATAATTGTCTGAACAATTGTTGAACATAGCAGAACAGCACCTGAACAGTTCAGAAAAAATTCAGAACTCTTCAGATGTGATTCAGACAATTTCAGATTATACATATTCTGAATATGAACTGAACCCTTTCTGAACAGTTCAGAAAATGATTCAGAAATATTCACAAGTGATTCAGACAATTTCAGATTGATTATACATATTCTGAATATGAACTGAACACTTTCTGAACAGTTCAGAAAATGATTCAAAACTATTCACAAGTGATTCAGACAATTTCAAATTATACATCTTCTGAATATAAACTGAACAGACTTAGATATTTTATATAAAAGTAAAGTCTGAATCTGTCTGTGTTAAGGAAAAGAAACATCTGAAGGTCTGAAATGTTCAGACTTCAAAAATAAAAAAATATCCATCATCGTATATAAATAATTTTTACTTTATCTATGATTAGAAACCTTTTTTCGCTTTCTTGAAATTCTTACTTTGGTTGAAAAATGAATCGGAACTGTCAAAACTGTCCAGACTTTGAATGAATGAGCCACCTAAAGTCTGAAATGTTCAGACTTTCACCGTAAGTCTGAAATGTTCAGACTTCATCTTCATTAAACAAATCTATATCAATTTGTGTGCAAAAGGTTATTATATTGACATCCTTTATGTGATTACATGGAATGAAAAAATATTACATTAGTCCTTCCAGAACTGTGTCGACATTAAACATGGTTGCCGTTGGCCATCTTTGATAATCTTAATGACCATGGTTGAGCTGGTGACCATAGTTTTAAATCATCCAGCCCTCCTCAACAAACAGCTCAGCCAGGGTTCACCCCAGTTTTTTTTTCAGGCGCGGACACAGACAGCACGCTTTTGGATTTCGAAGGGTGGTCAGCAGGAGTCTATTCACCACCCTTCCTTTTTTTTTTTTTTTATAATTCTAAGATACACCATCTGCTCTGAGATGGTTTTAGTTGTAAAATGAATTATGCCTTATTTTAATCAGAAGGCACTCTCAGTGCTAGTGACCGTTTCAAAAATGTTTTTTTGGAAATATTTTTAAAATCCACTTTCTCAGCCTCAGAGCAAGCATATTTTCAAAGGCCAATTGCCTTGCCCAACATTTAAGTCCACTTAGTGTATTTTTGAACATTTATGCAGTAGTGTTAGGCCTGTATATCAATTAAACATTCAGAACTAAATATCTTTTCCTTTTTTGAAATCGCGAAAAACGGTGACATATGAAAGAAGAAGCATATCGCTAAGTTTGTAACGCTTTTTTGGGAAAGATGCACATCCATATATGTTTAATTTCATTCTTTACTGATGAAATACACCGAATACCTCATCCAGTCGCATTAATAAACGAGTTCTTCGAGTGTATTAAAAATTCGTATTTTCTCGCAAAACAATCCAGGGCCGCTCATTGTTATGATTTACGATTGTTTGGAAAAAAGAAGCATATCGCTAATTTTGTAACGCTTTTGGGGAAGATGCACATCCATATACGTTTAATTTCATACTTTATCAATGAAATACACTGAATACCTCATCTAATCGCATTAATAAACGAGTGCTTTGAGTGTATTCAAAAAGTTCGCATTTTCTCACAAAACATTCCAGGGCCGCAAATATGACCTTAGGTCGCCGACTTGTCTTCTCAGAAGCGAGAATGACAGTCAAAAACTTATTTGGGTAGGTGTATTTCACACTTTCTGGCAAGTGACACCGATAGAGGGGCTCTGTGACAATAAGCAAAATATAAGCATCAGGCTTGATATTTAAAGGAAAGCGCTTAATAAACAAGAGGTCAATGACCTTGAAGCTCTACTGATTGATTTTGATTTCAGGAAGTAGTCGCTACAAACTTGTTTTTTGAAAATCTATTTTTAGCCGTGGCGGCCATCTTGAATTTCCGGCCAACCTGAAATTTTGCTAGGATCAATTAGACATCAAGAGCAACATTCCTGTGAAGTTTCATGAAAATCCGTCAAGTAGTTTCAGAGAAGTAGTCGCTACAAGTTTTCATTATATAACTCTATGTAAACAAAGATGGCCGCTGACAGCCATGTTTAACATTTAATCAAAATAATGTCGACTCGGATAACCATCATGTCATGCTGATCATTTTAGAAAAAGTCCCATATCAATATCTCTTATAGTTTTCAAGAAGTAGTCGCTACAAACTTGTTTTTTAAAAATCTATTTTTAGCCATGACGGCCATCTTGAATTTCCGGCCAACCTGAAATTTTGCTAAGATCAATAAGACATCAAGAGCAACATTCATGTGAAGTTTCATGAAAATCCGTCAAGTAGTTTCAGAGGAGTAGTCGCTACAAGTTTTCATTATATAACTCTATGTAAAAAAAGATGGCCACTGGCAGTCATGTTTAACGTCGAATCAAAACAATGTTCGACTCGGATAACCATCATGTCATGCTGATCATTTTATTTTTTAAAAATCTATTTTTAGCTGTGACGGCCATCTTGAATTTCTGGCAGATCTGAAATTTTGCTAGGATCAATTAGACATCAAGAGCAACATTCCTGTAAAGTTTCATGAAAATCCGCCAAGTAGTTTCAGAGGAGTAGTCGCTACAAGGTTTTTACTATATAACTCTATGTAAACAAAGATGGCCACTGGCAGCCATGTTTAACGTCGAATCAAAACGATTTTTGACAAGGACCAACATCATGTCATGCTGATCATTTTAGAAAAAGTCCCATATCAATATCACTTATAGTTTTCAAGAAGTAGTCGCTACAAACTTGTATTTTAAAACTCTATTTTTAGCTTTGGAGGCCATTGGTTGTATATCACATCAACATGAATTTTTGCTAGGATCAACTAGACTTTATGGGCAACACTCTGTAAAGTTTCATGAATATCCATCCAGTAGTTTCAGAGGAGCAGTCGCTACAAATAAAAGTTTACGAACAGACAGACGGACGGACAGATGGACGATGGACGCCACACCACGGCATAAGCTCTGCTGATCTCTGATCAGTCGAGCTAATAAAACAATTATTTCTAAAAATGAAAAATATATCAAGATTTCCGTGTGTCCTTTTTAAACTGATATTGAGCGAGAAATTAAAATGATTTAATGATATTGTTTGATGTGGAAAACACATGCTATTGTTGGTGATTCAGGTCAATATATCCAGAAACAGCGAGTTTTATTCAATAGAACGCCACCTGCATGAATGGAATTATAACGGTTTTAACGACGTGTGAAAATTACGTGACGTCAGTTTCAAAAATAACGCTGCATATATGTAGACCGACTCTCATGACCGTGAAAGCAGAAAAAACAATATCCGTAAGTATTTTGGAGCATACACTAATCATATGTCATACGAGCTATTGCAGTGCATAGATCAAAGAAAAAAAAAATGGCCCTGTACCAAACTGATCACCAAGGAAGATTGTGTGGAGACGCTATACGGTCATGGGAGTGCTGTTTTTACCGCGTGTCAGAATTTAATAAATTTAAATGTATACCTCATTTAAAAAAGAAGTTATATTTAATTAGCAATTCCAGTGGTATTTCCAGTGGTATACCAGTGGAATTCCAGAGCAATTCCGCTAGATTATTCCAATGGACATCCATTGGAATTCCACAGGAATATTTTCACCAGGGAAAATCCATTGGCAGGGGCAGTGAGTTGCAGCCCTTTTTTTTTTGGTCAAATTTTACTTAAAAATATATTTGGTGTCTATCTCCTCCCACTGTTTGTTTGTTTTGAAAGTTTACAGGATACTTACTTAGGATGTCAAAATGTGTATATCCTTTCGGCATTTAAATCTACCCGATATTACCTGCATTATATATGGCCCTTTTTTCAAGATGTGCATATGGATTCAGCATCAAAATTGACCCAGCATTACCGGAGTAACATTAACCCTTTTTTGTCCAATTTTCTGTTTTACACTGATTGTTTTCAGAGGGGGCATTCGTGTCCCATGGACACTTTTCTGGCAAAGATATGTCTGACAAATTATTAACAAAGATGTTGACAGTTTTATCACTTAAATTCTTATATTTTTAGCTCATCTAGGTCAAAGGCTCACATGTGAGCTATTGTGATCATTCTTGTCTGTCATTCTAATCTAATCTAATCTGAATAGTGTCTGCACCATTTCCTGAATCTTTCTTAAAATATTCTGAGAGATTCAGACTTCAGACACTTTTGAGTCTGAATTTTGTCTGAATAAACCCTGAAAATTCAGACAATTTTCAATCTGAATTTTGTCTGGATTCGTTCCAATTTAAGTAAATATTCAGACAAAGCCAAATGACGCCAAATATTGTCCGTTCAGCCAAGAATCAGACAATGTTCAGTAAAATTTCAGACAGTGGTTTAAGCAACTTTTCATAATAAATATCTGAACCAATTTTCTGAATCTTTCTTAAAGTGTTCTGAAAGATTCAGACTTCAGACACTTTTGAGTCTGAATTTTGTCTGAAGATTCAGACGATTTTCAGTCTGAATTTTGTCTGGATTCGTTCCAATTTAAGTAAATATTCAGACAAGGCCAAATAACGCCAAATAATATCCGTTCAGCCAAGAATCAGACAATGTTCAGTTAAATTTCAGACAGTGGTTCAGCCAATATTCAGACACTATATTTTCATGAGGGAGTAGTCAATATGAAAAAATAAAGATCACAATAATGAAGATTATACGTGAAAAAAGCTACTGTATGATATCTAAAAATGGATATATATTTACATAAGGCCAAATAAAATTATACCTGAGTTTACTGTAACCCGACCGACCCTCCGAAAACACCCCCGACTCCTTTTTATTTTATTGAAAAAAACAAAACAAAAAAATAATAATGTTCATGAAATCACGGTGCAATTTTCAATTTCGCTGTGCAGTTTTGAAAGCGTGTGAATTTCATGGCATACTGTGCACAGGACTGGTATAAAACAGTCAAAATGGCGTCTCCCAGTGCTGTTTTAGCTGTACAGTTTCAAAAATGTCAGCACATGGAAGCGCTAATGTTATTGCGTGCACTCTCCTTAAAGAATCGATCATTGAATTGTTTGACAAGTACCACAAACAGGTTGGTAAATGCCCCCGAGTTCCAGGCCACCTGTCGTAAGTTTGTTTCTAAAACAGTAATATTAATGTGCATATGTTTACTTGCTTCTCAGCACTAAGCATTGGCATCGACTACTACTGCATTATAACTTCTTGAAGAAGTATGCCGTTCCATAATAATTTTCTGAACTCAACCTCAATATAGGCTCATAATAACTAACATGAGAAATTTATAAATATTTATTACTTTCTGATGTTAGACAAGTAATATACATGTAAGTCAACACTTTTACAAAACTATTCAAATGGTCAATTAACATTTGACATTATAACTTTGAATATTTTTTCAGCTGTCTGGGAGGCAAGAACAGCTCTTGGTTACATGTATGTCAACCGCAGAATTTGACTACACCTGTGGGTCCCCACTCCTTCCTGACGGTCATATACCGGTATTCAGGAAGAGCATGGAAGTCAAGTCACTCATAACATGTCAGGCCCCACTGGAGATCACACTGTATGGAGCTGGACTGATCCCAGCCGACTCATGTACTCATTGCTGTTGGAGCTGACCCTCTTTCAGACTGGCGGAAAACATTTAAAACTGTTTTACCCCTTTGTAATAATTGCAAGTGTTTGGGAAAAGAGCCAGTTGTTACCAGGCCTTTTGGGAAACAATAAAACATACACAATTTCATATTGTTATCTATTGTAGTTTTTAAAATACAACATTTTCCCCATTCATCAAAGCTCATCGCGACCTTAAATGTAACTTCGCCAAAAAATAAAATAAAATAAAATGCCTACCTACCTACCCTATTTTTTTCAGCAATGTTACAGTAAACACAGGTATAATTTTATTTGGCCTAATTGTTATAAACTTCCATTCTTGGCATTGATCTCAGCTCTCTGAAGCGCCCAGTGAAACGACGGAGCTATTATTTTTCAACATTTTAATTAAAGACACCCGGTTTAAATGAGATAATAAATATAATAACAGTCGTGAAAGAAAAGAATGTAGTTAGAAGAGCTTATGGATGTGTGTGTAAACGTCCTGAAAACTGGTCGACATCACATGTTAGGTTTCATCCTGCGCTAAAACGACCACTCATTAGTCTCTGTTTGGCTACCAAGATTTAAAGGGCAAAGGTCATAGCAAAAAGAGAAGAATATGGACAAAAGAGGGCCTCAGGGAAGATTTTTGTAAATATATGGTAAATATATTTAAAAAATACCTATTATTGTAGCAAAATAACATTGTTTTTCATTTTAAGACCAAAGGGTAATATAATAGGGCCTTAAAGATGATGAATTGAAAAGAGGGCCTCAGGGAAGATAATTTTACTAACTGGGCCACTGTCTTCTAAGAGCATTCAATGCATTACAATATTAGGTAAAATATTTTATAAGAGGCTCATTATTGCCAAACCAAAA
This sequence comes from Cyrtodaria siliqua, assembly GCA_037043455.1. NCBI lineage: Eukaryota > Metazoa > Mollusca > Bivalvia > Adapedonta > Hiatellidae > Cyrtodaria > Cyrtodaria siliqua. Next base: position 53,978 of record JAWPHD010003639.1, on the reverse strand, counting down.
GAGGGAAACGGCTTTCAAAGGTGAGGTTCTAGACCCATTTTCCATATTTTATCTCGATGTACATGGAAGATGAGCCTGGCATGTCCATGCCTGTTAGGCGCCATATAACCTGTAATGTGTTGGTGCGCCTTAAAACCCCAATTCAATTCAATTCAAAGAAGAAAAGAGGGCCTAATGAAAGATTTTATTGCTAAATGGGCCATTGTCTTGTAATAGCTTCTTTCCCTCGTGGTCGTTTCCAGACATGCTGTAACTTACGATATTCGATTGTTTAAATTGAATTTGATTACATTGAATTAAATTCAAAATTAAGAAATACTTAAAAAAATGCTTAATCCAGCTCTTTTTCCAAACACATTTTTACTCCCACCATGATTTGAACCTGGGTCTTCTACCCTAAAAGGATAGACGTGTTTACCGATTACACCATAGAAGTGGTACATGTTTGTACTAAGAGCAAATGAACTAAAAAATTAAACAGAAGTTTCTAATTTCACAGCAAAGTAGTTAAACTAGATTTAGCCCTGGCAACAGGGATTCATTTTGAATTCCAAACAATTTGACGAGGGATCAACGAAGGCAGTGTCACATATTGCAAATACAAGTTAAGGCAAAACTTACTGATGATAACACCATTTTAACCGATAATTTTGATCGGCAATTGGCTACTAATGACAACCCTGACGCCTATTTGTTGTGCTTATAATATAAAGCAAATATAAATATGTGCCTAATAAATACATAATTTTATATATTCAATTAATATAACATTTAAGCATAAAATGATTTAGATGTGAGTTGGCTGATGGGAGTCATCTGACGGATAGCTGGCAACATCCGTAAGATGAGGGTCATCAACATGAACCTGGTGTTCAGTAAATCGGTTGGCTGGTTGTTTGAATGATTTACGTCATTTTAGCACATGTTAGGCCATATATGATGATAGATATCATCCATGGTGGGGGCACACCACTTTTTCCTGGGTAGAAATAGTAGTGTATACCTTCTGCCCATCTGAAAGGACACGCTTTCTTATTTATTCCAACTCGCAGTGAGAGAGTCGAGGTTTCAAACCATCCAAGCCACGGATGCAGTAAATCGGAATCAACCTTCTCAGCACATTAAACATTTAGGGCACTGCTCCCCGATTCAGATGTAACCTTTCTTAATTTTTGTTGGGCCCAGTAACTTCTAGGTATCGTTATATAAAATGTGTAACCTGTTGCTATAAATACTAAAATAATTTCCTCTGCTTTAACAAGGGCTTGCAACCTTCTACTAGATACGTATCATACGATGTATCTGTAGGCAGCATTAAAAAAAATTGTGACTGTCGCGTTCATTTGTTTTGTACAATTTAAACATAATTAATTTGGTGCATATAGTATATATAAACCATCACGGTCTCTTTCAGCGTAAATCCACGTATATAAATGATGTCACGGTCTCTTTCAGCATAAATCCACATATATAAATGACGTCACCATCTCTTTCAGCGTAAATCCATGTAATAAATGACGTCACCGTTTCTTTCAGCGTAAATCAACATATAAATGATATCACCGTCTCTTCCAGTGTAAATCCACATATAGTAACTTCACTGTTAATTTCAGGTTGAATTTGCATATAATAACTTCACTGTTTAATATTTCCAGGGTAAATTCGCCGCACATATATATTTTAACTTCAGTGTTAATTTCAGGGTAAAAATGTGCATATATAGTAACTTCAGTGTTAATTTCAGGTGAATTCAGGGACTTCTCCGTTAATTTCAGGATAAATTTGCATATATAGTAACTTCACTTATCAATTTTAGAAAAAATAGTCAATAGAAAGAAAAAAACGAAAAAAAATATATAAAAACGCTTTTAAATGCATGGGTTGACATTAGTTACTGTAAACAGTATCAAAGACAGAATTATGAAATGAATGTTTTACTGCATTTTTGCTCAATTTTAAAAAAAACATGCTTGCGACATTATTGGTTATGTTCCTAAAATATATAAAAAAATCAAAATATATAAATGACGTTGCTGATCCTTCAGTGTAAATCCACATAACAACGTCACTGTCGCTTTCAGCGTAAATCCGCATGTTTAGAATCTTCACTGTCAATTTCCGGATAAATCCATACTTATAAATAATTTCACTGTCTCTTTTTGTGTAAATCCCACTAAATAAACAAATTCAACATCACTTTTAGTATTGTCGCAGTGATAAACCATGTCACTGTCTCTTTCAGCGTAATTCCGTCTGTACAAATAATTTCACCGTCACTGACTTTCAGTGTTAATCCACACATATTATTAATAACTTCACTGTCACTTTCTAGGTTAATCCACATGTATAAATAACTTCTACTTTTTATTTTCAGTTTTAAATCTATGTATTTAAATATATCAATATTACGTTATGACCTGTTTAAGGAATTTTCACAGACATATTCTAAGTTAACTATCTGGGTTCCATTAATTACGGGTGGGGGTGTTCCTGGTGGTGTTCCTTGTTGTTCCAGGCAGTGTTCCCTTTATTGCGCGTTTCTTTTTCCCATATCCCTGTGCCACTAAAGCAAGTCTCCACTCCTCAAATGACAACTCTACCACGGGTGTCATTAGGAGGAGAGAGGTGGGGATTTCTCCCTGCGACTTTGACTGGTCTACCTGGCTACTATGAATACTTTTACTAGTATTTTATACAAGTATCAATAAAAATACCCGGCTATTCTGCTCTGGGTGCCGCTTACTTATAAAGGTAATGACACCCCTGCTCTACCCGGCCCTGTATATAATGGTGGGGCGTATGATCAGATCATTGAATTACCATGATCATATTGCCCATGGGCCATGGGCATGGCATGTGCTCGCACTTTATTTAGTTTTAGATGAAGAAAATCTTATACATTAAGAAGCGCCCACGTTTAACGGGAATCACCATATTGTTTACCTTAGTATGAATACATTATTATATCAGGAATCTCTATGAATACTCCCTGATAAAACAAATAAATATGTACCGCATTTTCGGAACTTGCCAGCAGTCGCCATTTTGTTTATCTTATAATTGAAGAGGTCGCTACTGCAGAGTTGTCGTTTCTTGAAAATAGTTCAAAATGGCGACGAGTACTCTCCGAGTCGGAATCCCGAGTGACGGAATCCGACGAGGCAGTTCCGAGTGCCATACCTGTAACTACTTTGTCAATTTCCGCGACAGTCATTTTCCGATATATGCCGAACTTTAACCATACCCAGAACGGCTTCGTTAATTTACTTGACAGTCTGATACATGCCGAACCAATCATACTAAAATAACATATCATTAGCTATTCGTTTTGACGTCGACCACAAACAAGCACTTCTCAAGGCACAGTAGCCGCATGTGATTTTTTTTTAAATATTAAAATCGAATAGTACAACAAAAAATCGCCGAGTCGTCGAGTTTTTCTGACCAAATCTTTTCACAATGACTTCCGTTTGTTTTAACGCTGAAGATCATTGCTGACCAGTGTGATTGATTTTATTTCATGAAACCAAGGGGCGGAGGCTCTTTTAACAGCTCAAATACCTCCGTGGCCGAGATAGTAAAGACGCTGCGTTTGAAACCTTCTTGCCTCTCACCGCTGCGAGTTCGAATCACACTGGGAGCCTGACTTGTAAGTGAGAAAGTATAAATTCTAATAGATGTTGGGCGGTATACAGTACTGATTCTACCCAGGAAATAATCGGAGGTCTACGAAATAACCGACTGTCATGTATAGCCTAAAGTATGGTGAAAATGACGTAAAACACCATTAAAAAAACAACCATTCTTTAACATCTCACCGTGTTGCCATTAGCAAAAAAATACAATACAAAAACATACGATACATAACATACAAGAAAAAACACTCACTATTGGAGAGTCACAATATACTAGTAACATGAGTGATATGAACCGTTTTCGAAATATAATTGGGAGAATATGTTCCTACGTCAACAACTAGTTCATACTTATTATAATTATGTGTACCTTATTTACATTTTCAAAGGGAAAAGTTCAGTGTCAAGCACGATTATTCAAATTGGTCTAATTGTACCTCTAATTTATCTTAAGGTCGAAATATGTATGGCAAGTTTCTATCTGTACAAAGCGATTATAATTCTAAATCAATATTTTACATTTATCTTCTAGCAGTGTCACGATGTTTCACTATTTACATTTCAAAAGACACCATGGGTGAGAATATCTAGGCTAACTCAACAAGTTCTTTGTTAACATATTCATATCTGCTTTGCTTATCTTGTTAATATACTCCTCAAAATAAGTTAAGGACCATCCTTTCTTTATTTCAATAATATTAAAGTTTGCTTCATTGCATGGGAACTGTTTCGTGTTTCTGTATTTTTTTAGGAACATTTTACACCAAAACAATAATAATTGAAAACAGAGATTTTGAAATTTCAATAAAGTGTTTTTTATCACCAAAAAATGTTATTTCGTATTATTTTCATGACTACCGGTAGTGATTCTCTAAGAAACATCTGTCACCATTTCTTTATATTTAATCTACAGATAAGCGTGCAGTGCCAAATATGCAACTAGATCTAGAAAATTTACATCATTTTGAATGGGATAAAAATTCAGTGTTTTTCAAAACTGTTCGGTGTATGCCTTTAAACTGTCAAAGGTTGGTCAATTTCGGGGAAAATTAAAATTTGGCGTTCATAGTTTCATTGGTAGTGATTAAAAGTAATGAAAAAATGGACGAAAAATATTAGAACTTTTAGTACTATTGTTTTGGGACAAATTAAGGATTTTTAGAAATTATCAAAAATCTGGGACTCTTTTTAATTAACAGAACAATGAATATCAACATTGTGTTCTTTCATCTAATGCAGAAGACCTAATAATGTCCCGTTTAATGTAACATTGCTTACACATTCTGTGTAACCGTTTGACAATGATATGTAGTCAATTTCACTGGTAAGCATTATAATAATGGAGAAATATTCTTGCGGTCCTTAAATTATTTTGAGGAGTATATATACGTATATGTTTTGCTTACTTAGCGAATAAGGCTTTGTGCGTTAGTGCTTCAGACCTATGCCCCGCCTGGGTTTGCTCCCTGAGGCATATCTGATGTCAACTTTCATGCTTAATCTCATCTCCCTCTGAATTTGCTGTCCCAATATTTTTTTAATAATATGAGGTGTTAACGTCCCGTTAACAGCCATTTTGTTGTTAATTTCAATAAGAATTTAAGACAGTTATTCAAATTTCTGGGCTCGTATTCATAAAGCAACTTAAGTTGAAAATATTACTTCTGTCAAAATTTAAGATTCTTACGTATTTTCAAATATCCTTATTAAATTCTCAGCGGCACTACAGAGTATCTATTTTAAGATAAATCTTTAGCCGAGTGTTTTATTAATCCATAGCATGGTTAAAATATAAGGAATATGTCTAAAATCGATAGAAAAGGGTGTTTAAACACTTGGTACATTTTGACTGAAGTAAACATATTGCTAAGAAGCTTTATGAATACGGACCCTGATCTTTATACACCGGGTATAGTTATCCCATAACTTCCCTTGTAAGCAGCGTCGGACACCCATTTAATATTCTATTGTATTTACACATGCGTAATACAACCTGGAACTGGAAAGACTTTAAATATGTAACACTACGCAAGTTTTGTTAACTGAAACTATTTTATTTTATTATAAATTCATTCAGATCTAAGTTATAAATTATTATTTACCAACAATTTATAATAAGTAAATTATACAAATCAGTTAGTAATTTTTTAAAAGTCAGTGTTAAATGCTCATTTATTTAAGAAATATAACATCATTTACTGTGAATTAACGTGTAATATATCACCTTTGGAGTTTAATTGTAAACAATAATTTATTGAAATTATTGTTTACAATTGAACGTAAAACGTGATATATTACAAGATAATTCACCGTAAACGATGTTCTATTTCTATTCTAATACCCCTAAAATGTGAAAATAACGCACACATCTGAAATCGTTCACATTGCTTTGCTTACTCTCCTAACGTTGCAAACGTTACAGTGATATAGTTCGCATTGACTTGCTTATTCTCCTATGTTGCAAACGTTGCAGTGATATATTGTTGAATATAACGAGATGGTGTATTAGAAATATATATATATATGGCGTGGCGCAGTCAGTAGCGCGGCGGATTTGTAACCGGAGGTCCCGGGTTGGTGCCACTGGTGATTCGTCGGTGTGTTCTTGGGCAAGACACTTTCCCTTAGCCTCGTCCGTCGGATTGGATCTTATAACAAGCGGTCCCGTGTATCGGTCTATCCTCCGAGTACGTTAAAGAACCATAGGAATCTATTCGATAATAAGAGTAGGGCACGGTTCCCGGATTCCTATGTATCTTTCCCCTCTCTCTGGGGTGGCTCTAAATACCCTATACTGTTAAACAATATTCATATATTCATTAACACTTCAAATTAAAGAACAGTTAGTGGAATAAAATATTTATATTTTTGTTAAGTCAGCATGCATACTATTGTCATTAAAACCACACAATCACATTTAAAAACGAAACAAAAAAATATTTGTCGAAATGCATACGTCAGAGCATAAATAGTGCGATTAAATTTCTTTTGATATTTTGTCCTTGTCCTATTCCAAATTATCAGGGTAAATAAGGATAACTATTTTAAGAAGGAAAATACCACCCGATACAGATCAAACAGCTCAATTTTTATGTATTGTATGTGAAATATATTTCTAAAGAATATTGTAAACATTTTAGTTCGCATGCGGTCTATATAATTATGAAGACGTTCCATTGTTGGGCCTTTTCTAACAGAGAATTAGAGAACTCTTTTGATATTTAGAGCTATGTTAAACAAAAATAGACAATTGCCTTCATGTCATTTCTCCAATCGCATGGCCACTCAACACAAACATGGTTTAAACTTTAAAGGGACAGATGGAATTACGTGGTCCGAGTATTAACTTTCATACCCCATCCGACCCCTTCTCCAAGAAGTGAAAACGGTGTTGGCTGGGGTATGAAATATAACCTTAACTTCGGCTTAAAAGGTTTGCATATTGATAAATTAAAACATTTCATAGGTAATTTTAATTGAGGTTATCGCTTGTTTTCAGTAAAAAAAAAGAAGTTTTTAAACATGTTTTAATGTGGAAAAATAAAAGCTTTCCCATACCACGTAATGGCAATCTTGATTTGTTTAAAACTCACGGCGTCCCGTTATTTTTGTATTTTTTTTTCTACATAATTTACATATTTACAGTCATTATCAATTACTAGAATAGTTCAAACAACTGGTTTAATATATTTAAAAAAAACAAGAGTACCGGTAAAATGAAAACTGAAATCTCAATTTTTTTATTTAATTATATGCAAGCAGTTTTGAAGTAAAAAGGATACAGAATTAATACAGCGAGATGCTACATTTAATGATTGATATAAAACTCAAGATTGCCATGTGTCCCTTTAAAGGAATCAAGCACGAACATTTAACAAGTACAGTAGTTCAGCATCATTTACACATGGTAATTCTGATTGCTTCAAAAACTCGCGGTGACCCGTTAGTTTTTCTAATAATTTGCATATTTGAAAATAATTATTAATAATTATTTTAATAATTCAAAAGCAAAGAATGTTTATAATTTACTAATAGTTGAATATATGCACCAATAATATATATATATGTATATATAAACTATTAAAATAATTTTTAATAATTATTTTCAAATATGCAATATATAAAATATGGTAAAATAACGACAAATAACTGAAACTCCAAATTTATTTAATTATATGCAAGCAGGTTCGGTCAAAATGAAACTGGATTAATAAATCGAGATTCTAATTTTGAGGCTTGATAAATGCTTCCACATTTCCGTGTGAATTGAATTGAATTGTGTGTCCCTAAACAGGTATGCAAAAGGAACACAAATTAAGAGTTTTCAGTATTTTTGTTCGATTTCCTGATACCAATAAATTGCCACTGTTTAAACTATGTTTTGAATCTACACAATCAACATTGCCATGGGTAGGTAGGCCACATGTTTTGACATTCCCTCGATTTTTGTCTGCTAAAAGCACTAAAAGATGAACTCTAAACTAAAAAATACTTTGAAAACCATTGGTACCCCCACATAAACAGTGTCAAAACAAAGGTGCACATGTCCTCTTCATGAATATATTAGATTTATTACAATCAAGGGTCGCGCAAAATAATGCAATGGGGTTAAAGGACCCCAGTAGCGGGCAGAATTGTTTTTATTACTTTTTGCAATTTTTTTTTTTTTTTTTACTGAACATCTTCTGAAAACAATGTATCTAGCTTTCTAATGAAATAAATTCTTCTTTGATTTTTTGAAAATTTGAAAAACATGCGGCCTATCTACCAAGGGACATTTTTAGAAATGAAACTTTTTAGAAATGAAAACAGTGAATTTCTGCACATTTACAATACCTCTCACGATTAAAAGTGTGTATGTGAGTATATTTCAGGTATTTGCAGAGTAGTTATTTACACTCAAGTAAAATGTGCATTTTATGTCAAAGGACCACTTGAACAAGTTATTTTGCTAAGTATAAAACTTTTAGTGGAACCTTATTTTTTCAGTCGGTAGCCCAGCGGATTTGTAACCGGAGGCCCCGGGTTCAATCCTCCGTGGTGCCACTGAGTTTCGTTGCTGTGTTCTTGGGCAAGACACTTTCCCTTAGCCACGTCTGTCGGATGGGGTCGTAAACCGGGCGGTCCCGTGTATTGGTCTATCCTCCGAGCACGTTGAAGAATCATAGGAATCTATTCGATATAAGAGTAGGGCACGGTTCCCGGATTCCTATGTATCCTTCCCCTCTCTCTGGGGCGGCTCTAAATAACCTATACTGTGTTGATGAGCTGTTAAACAACATTCAATTCAATTCAAATATTTTTTCAGAAAAAGCCAAAATATGTATTATTGTGTTGCAAGAACATTTTTAAGGGAGAATTGACCTATTCGAATATTTAAAGGGACACTGTCCGTAACTTTTAGCTCACGAAACACACAATAATTATGTTCACAAACATTACACACTAAACATTATTGAATTTTTACTAATTAAAAGCAAAATTGTTTAACGGAATTCAATCGCGGTACAAAAAAAAGAAAATCCTCTTCGTGCGTTTGAACTCGCAGCCCAAACTAAAATTACCTTTTCTTTACACTCGCAGTAATAACAGTGAACGTAAAGTGGTCTTTATCGCTCCCGAATGAGCTAAGCGGGCTATACATATTTCGCAATACATACTATGGTCAAAACCTTATGCGCTAATGGAAGTCACGTGATCGCAGAAAAGGTAAATATTGTGGGTCCCACTTTAACTACATATAATAATTAAAACTTCTATTTTTTCAAACCCACGAATGTATTCCTTCATACTTCTTAGGGTCTATCCTCGTGTTTTCATGTATACATTTCACTGAATAAAAGTTAGACAGTTATTTGGTTATGCTCAATATCTGTTTACTTCCGGACAGTGACGCTTTAAGAGTATGCATATGAACTATATATATTTGTAAATTTTAAGATATTTGGGACTTGAATCTGAAGTTTGTTTTGTCCTCGTGAGAACAAGATTTTAATAATAACGTCTCAAATATGGCTATGTTTGACGTTTTTCATAAAAGTCGCGTTGCACTCAATTGTCAACTTTTTTAGCATCACAGTGTTAGTTTAGTCACATACAATAATTATATTTTATATCGCTCTGTTAGTCTTGACGAGACCTTTCATCTTATATATAAACTAGAAATTGTTATTGTCCATGGGACAAAAACGTATGGCTCCCCCACTCGCCCGAACAGACATAAATGACGACTCTATTGATCTGAGATCGTTTTGATATTAAATATCTCTGTGACTGTATCTACTATCTGTATCAGTAAGGCCACATAAAAAAATATGTGGTTCAGGTAACCCGACATTTTAAGGGGCCGACCCTAAAACTTTTTATGCAAAAATTGAAAAAAAAAAAAAAAATTGAAAAAAAAACAACAAAAAAAACAACAAAAAACAATATATAATTATTAAAAAAAAAATTAAAAAAAAAAAAAAAAGGACCAACATCATATCATGCTCATCATTTTAGAAAAAGTCCCATATCAATATCACTTATAGTTTTCAAGAAGTAGTCGCTACAAACTTGTTTTTTAACAAGAGGTCAATGACCTTGAAGCTCTACTGATTGATTTTGATTTCAGGAAGTAGTCGCTACAGACTTGTTTTTTGAAAATCTATTTTTAACCGTTGCGGCCATCTTGAATTTCCGGCCGACCTGAAACTTTGCTAAGATCAATAAGACATTAAGAGCAACATTCCTGTGAAGTTTTATGAAAATCCGTCAGGTAGTTTCAAAGAAGTAGTCGCTACAAGTTTTCATTATATAACTCTATGTAAACAAAGCAGCCATGTTTAAGGTCAAATCAAAACGATTTTCGACAAGGACCAACATCATGTCATACTGATCATTTTAGAAAAAGTCCCATATCAATATCTCTTATTGTTTTGAAGAAGTAGTCGCTACAAACTTATTTATTTTAAATCTATTTTTAGCTGTGGCGGCCATCTTGAATTTCCGGCCGACCTGAAATTTTTCTAGGATCAACTAGACATCAAGAGCAACATTCCTGTGAAGTTTCATGAACATCCGTCAAGTAGTTTCAGAGGAGTAGTCGCTACAAGTTTTTACTATATATAACTCTATGTAACCAAAGATGGCCACTGGCAGCCATGTTTAACGTCGAATCAAAATAATTTTCCACAAGGATCTACATCATGTCATGCTGATCATTTTAGAAAAAGTCCCATATCAATATCACTTATAGTTTTCAAGAAGTAGTCGCTACAAACTTATTTTTTAAAAATCTATTTTTAGCTGTGACGGCCATCTTGAATTTCCGGCAGACCTGAAATTTTGATAGGATCAATTAGACATCAAGAGCAACATTCCTGTAAAGTTTCATGACAATCCGCCAAGTAGTTTCAGAGGAGTAGTCGCTACAAGTTTTTACTATATAACTCTATGTAAACAAAGATGGCCGCTGGCAGCCATGTTTAACGTTGAATCAAAACGATTTTTGACTAGGATCAACATCATGTCATGCTGATCATTTTAGAAAAAGTCCCATATCAATATCACTTATAGTTTTCAAGAAGAAGTCGCTACAAACTTGTATTTTAAAACTCTATTTTTAGCTTTGGCGGCCATCTTGGATTTCACATCAACATGAATTTTTGCTAGGATCAACTAGACTTTATGGGCAACATTTCTGTAAAGTTTCATGAATATCCATCCAGTAGTTTCAGCTGTGAAGTCGCTACAAGTTTTTACTATATAACTCTATGTAAACAAAGATGGCCGCTGGCAGCCATGTTTAACGTTGAATCAAAACGATTTTTGACTAGGATCAACATCATGTCATGCTGATCATTTTAGAAAAAGTCCCATATCAATATCACTTATAGTTTTCAAGAAGAAGTCGCTACAAACTTGTATTTTAAAACTCTATTTTTAGCTTTGGCGGCCATCTTGGATTTCACATCAACATGAATTTTTGCTAGGATCAACTAGACTTTATGGGCAACATTTCTGTAAAGTTTCATGAATATCCATCCAGTAGTTTCAGCTGTGAAGTCGCTACAAGTTTTTACTATATAACTCTATGTAAACAAAGATGGCCGCTGGCAGCCATGTTTAACGTTGAATCAAAACGATTTTTGACTAGGATCAACATCATGTCATGCTGATCATTTTAGAAAAAGTCCCATATCAATATCACTTATAGTTTTCAAGAAGAAGTCGCTACAAACTTGTATTTTAAAACTCTATTTTTAGCTTTGGCGGCCATCTTGGATTTCACATCAACATGAATTTTTGCTAGGATCAACTAGACTTTATGGGCAACATTTCTGTAAAGTTTCATGAATATCCATCCAGTAGTTTCAGCTGTGAAGTCGCTACAAATAAAAGTTTACGGACAGACAGACGGACAGACGGACAGACGGACAGACGGACAGACGGACGGACGGACGACGGACTCCGCACCACGGCATAAGCTCTGCTGATCTCTGATCAGTAGAGCTAAAAACCTATTTTTAGATCTGGCGGCCATCTTGGATTTCACATCAACATGAATTTTTGCTAGGATCAACTAGACTGCATGGGCAACATTTCTGTAAAGTTTCATGAAAATCCATTCAGTAGTTTCAGAGGAGTAGTCGCTACAAAAAAAAGTTTACGGACAGACGGACAGACAGACAGACGGACAGACAGACGGACGGACGGACAGACGGACGACGGACGCCGCACCACGGCATAAGCTCTGCTGATCTCTGATCAGTCACGCTAAAAAATGATATTAACATATGGACACATGCATGATAAAAACAATTTAAGAATTAACAAGAGGTCAATGACCTTGAAGCTCTACTGATTGATTTTGATTTCAGGAAGTAGTCGCTACAGACTTGTTTTTTGAAAATCTATTTTTAACCGTGGCGGCCATCTTGAATTTCAGGCGGACCTGAAATTTTGCTAGTATCAATTAGACATTAAGAGCAACATTCCTGTGAAGTTCCATGAAAATCCGTCAACTAGTTTCAGAGGAGTAGTCGCTACAAGTTTTCATTATATAACTCTATGTAAACAAAGATGGCCACTGGCAGCCATGTTTAACGTCAAATCAAAACGATTTTCGACAAGGACCAACATCATGTCATACTGATCATTTTAGAAAAAGTCCCATATCAATATCTCTTATAGTTTTGAAGAAGTAGTCTCTACAAACTTATTTATTTTAAATCTATTTTTAGCTGTGACGGCCACCTTGAATTTCCGGCCGACCAGAAATTTTTCTAGGATCAACTAGACATCAAGAGCAACATTCCTGTGAAGTTTCATGAACATCCGTCAAGTAGTTTCAGAGAAGTAGTCGCTACAAGTTTTTACTATATAACTCTTTGTAACCAAAGATGGCCACTGGCAGCCATGTTTAACGTCGAATCAAAATAATTTTTTCACAAGGATCAACATCTTGTGATGCTGATCATTTTAGAAAAAGTCCCATATCAATATCACTTATAGTTTTCAAGAAGCAGTCGCTACAAACTTATTTTTTAAAAATCTATTTTTAGCTGTGACGGCCATCTTGAATTTCTGGCAGATCTGAAATTTTGCTAGGATCAATTAGACATCAAGAGCAACATTCCTGTAAAGTTTCATGACAATCCGCCAAGTAGTTTCAGAGGAGTAGTCGCTACAAGTTTTTACTATATAACTCTATGTAAACAAAGATGGCCGTTGGCAGCCATGTTTAAAGTCGAATCAAAACAATTTTTGACAAGGACCAACATCATGTCATGCTGATCATTTTAGAAAAAGTCCCATATCAATATCACTTATAGTTTTCAAGAAGAAGTCACTACAAACTTGTATTTTGAAAAATTATTTTTAGCCGTGGCGGCCATCTTGAATTTCCGGCCAACCTGAAATTTTGCTAGGATCAATTAGACATCAAAAGCAACATTCCTGTGAAGTTTCATGAAAATCCGTTAAGTAGTTTCAGAGGAGTAGTCGCTACAAGTTTCATTATATAACTCTATGTAAACAAAGATGGCCGCTGGCAGCCATGTTTAACGTCGAATCAAAACGATTTTAAATGTCATGCTGATCATTTTAGAAAAAGTCCCATATCAATATCACGTATAGTTTTCAAGAAGTAGTCGCTACAAACTTGTTTTTTAAAAATCTATTTTTAGATTTGGCGGCCATCTTGGATTTCACATCAACATGAATTTTTGCTAGGATCAACTAGACTTCATGGGCAACATTTCTGTAAAGTTTCATGAAAATCCATTCAGTAGTTTCAGAGGAGTAGTCGCTACAAAAAAAGTTTACGGAAAGACAGACGGACGACGGACACCGCACCACGGCATAAGCTCTGCTGATCTCTGATCAGTCGAGCTAAAAATGACAGCGGCCGACATCTCCATGAAAATGGCAGTAATGCAGGAATGACAGCTCGACATCTCCATGAAAATGAGATAGTAATGCAGAAATGACAGCGCTCGACATCTCCATAAAAATGAGAGTAATACAGAAATAACAGCGCTCGACATCTCCATGAAAATGGGAGCCATGCAGGAATGACAGCGCTCGACATCTCCATGAAAATGGGAGTAATGCAGAAATGACAGGGCTCGACATCTCCATGAAAATGGGAGTAATGCAGGAATGACAGCGCTCAACATTTCCATGAAAATTGAAATTGGAGTATTGTAGGAATGACAGTGCTCAACATCTCTATGATAATGGGAGTAATGCAGATATGAAAACGGTCAACATCTCCATGAAAATCGGAGTGATGCAGAAATGACAGCGCTCGACATCTCCATGAAAATGAGAGTATGGGAGTAATGAAGAAATGACAGCGGCCGACATCTCCATGAAAATGGCAGTAATGCAGGAATGACAGCGCTCGACATCTCCATGAAAATGAGAGTAATGCAGAAATGACAGCGCTCGACATCTCAATAAAAATGAGAGTAATACAGAAATGACAGTGCTCGACATCTCCATGAAAATGGGAGCCATGCAGGAATGACAGCGCTCGACATCTCCATGAAAATGGGAGTAATGCAGAAATGACAGGGCTCGACATCTCCATGAAAATGGGAGTAATGCAGGAATGACAGCGCTCAACATTTCCATGAAAATTGAAATTGGAGTATTGTAGGAATGACAGTGCTCAACATCTCTATGATAATGGGAGTAATGCAGATATGAAAACGGTCAACATCTCCATGAAAATGGGAGTAATGCAGAAATGACAGCGCTCGACATCTCCATGAAAATGCGAGTAATGCAGAAATGACAGCAGTCGACATCTCCATGAAAATAGGAGTAATGCAGAAATGACAGCGCTCGACATCTCCATGAAAATGGAAGACATGATAGCGCTCGACATATCCATGAAAATGGAAGAAATGACAGCGCTCGACATCTCCATAAAATGGGAGTAATGTGGAAAGAGAGTAAGAGACAACACTTGACATTTCCATGTACAAGAGGATTTGCTTTTTACACAAGTCAGGATAGGATTTGTTATTGTATTGCTTTGTCAACTATGTAAGTTAGGGATTAGAAGTTTAATTTACAGTATGAATTTTGTATAATATTCATCTCAACACCCGTTTTAAATTTAATGAGAAGACCATATTTATTTTAGTCAGTTTTGTTCAAAATGAATACATGTAGTGACAACATATTCCAACATATTCCAACAAGTGTTCTATATAGGGTGCCGTGTGTAACTATTTAGCTCAAAAACACATTAATTTTTTCACTATTTAACATCATGGACTGCACCATATTTAAATAAATTGACACTATTTAAATAAATCCTCTTGATTTAAAGTATCCTTAAAATTTAAAATATATCCTCATGGTTAAAATATATTCATACGATTTAAATTATTATTTATATATGCTTAATATTTTAATATCTTAATATTTTAATATATTCTAATGATTTTTAAGCTAAATGTGCAACATTTACTTAAAACAATTTAGTCCCCTTTATGCTCATAGAGGATTTGTTTAAATGGTGTTAATTTATTTAAATTGTGTCGATTTATTTAATTATAGTGAATTTAATTAAATTGTTGCACAAAACTAAACTATAACGAAGGTTGATTTATTTAATCACAAACGAATAATTAAATCAAAACCATTTATTTAAATCGTATGGATAAAATCATATATTTCAATCGTGAGGATATAATAATCTAAATCGTAAGGATATACTTTAAATCGAGAGCATTTATTTAATGTTGATTTATTTAAATCTTTACCATTTATTTAAATTTGGTGCACTATTATCCATGTTAAATAGTGAAAAAAAATCATGTTTCTGAGCTAAATATATATTTTTTTAAAACGGCGCACCATTGTTCCATTTCATAATTTCAGACCATTATTTATTTTGAAAAAATTTACCGCGATGTATTGGCGAACATTGCAGCAACTTTGCAGCAAACATCACCACAAGCATCCCCAGAACATTGCAGAGAAACATTTTATGCAAATGAAGTTTGCTGCAAACTTGCCGCACACTTTTACTATGTAAATGAGGTTTGCCGCAAAGTTGCAGCAAACATCGCCAGAACTGGCAGAAGAGTACAGCTAAAATCGTTATGCAAATGAAGTTTGCTGCAAAGTTGCCACACACTCTTACCATGCAAATGAGGCAAAGTTGCAATCATCGCCAGAACATCACCAGAACCTCATTTGCATATTTGTTCGCTGCAACTTTGCCGCAGACCTCATTTGCATGGTAAAAGTGTACCGCAACATTGCCGCAAACTTGTCTGCCGCAGCTTTGCAGCAATGTTTGCCGCAGAGTTGCAGCAAATAGTCGCCAGAAGCCTATATTTTTGGTAAGGGCATGCATATGCAGCAATATTGAACATCAGACAGTAAAAAGAGCAATATAACTTATAAGATGCCACACCCACCAACTCGGCAACTGACAGTCTCGCATTTCATCACACGTTATCTCTAAATCTAAACATACAAATTAACATAAAAAAAGTATTTACCACACATATTCACTAGACAGTTACCATCGTCCTACTATCGGTCGTCCTAAGATGATTAGATACACCCATACGTTTGAGTCTGAGACTGCAAAATATCCATAACAAAACTGCGCATGTCGTTTGTTGTTGTTGTAGCGTTGATGCTTCTTTCCTCGAAGTACCCTAACCTAAGGTGATTTACTGTTTCTGGTAATATCATTCTATACATATTATCATTGAATTAATAATAAAGGAAAGACTGCAAACGGCCAGAATACTATCAAACACGTTTAAAAAGATCGTTATACATGGACTTTTCAGATCCTATTCTGTACTGAAATCCGAGCATCACGATTTGTGATTTTTAACATACTCTGTTTATTCCAGAAGCTTTTTATTTATAAAACAAACCATTTTTATATTAAAATTACGAAAACAACCATTTGTATGTGTTTTTATTTAGTAAAATACAATATATAAGCATATTCGTAATTGGACCCTCCATTCCGGAACTTGCAATTGGTCGGTTCTTCGCAAATGGCGTATAACAGATACATCTGATCAGTGTCAATTTCGCCGATAATGTCATTTTGTTATCGATTTTATCACGTGGACGTGTTTAATGGATTTTTCTACGCCACAGGGATGGCGTTCCTACTGACGGTATCTATTTCCTTTTAATAAAATACACATCAAACGGCCATGAAGTAGATAGCTTTGCATTCAATTTCTGAGTACCATCGATATCTTTAAAGGCTTCAAAGTTTCTGACGGTCATGAAATCAATTATTTCCATTCCAGACGGCTTTTTCCTGTGATGCCCGAATTCCATCTGCACAAGAAGCACTGTTATTTCATTGAAAAACCTAATTCCGCCCAGCAGCACGTGTAACTCTGATTCCTCAACGTCCATCTTTATAACCACACGTTTGCCTCTGAAAAGAGGAATAAGATCGTCCAGACGAACTGTTCCAACCCTAAACAGTGAGTTAAGGTCAGACTTAATAATGTTTCTTATCTTTGTAGCACCGACATTGCCTTGTCTGAAGGACAAAGTCACGTCATTATATAAGTCAGATAGCGCGTTCCATATTAAAGTAACGTTTTCGTCCAGATTACTGAGCTGTAAAGACTTAGACACTAAATTCAAATTATCAATAATCGGATCAACACCAACCACTCTTTTTCCAGCTTTTGCTAGGGCGATCAAATAAGTTCCGATATTGCAGCCGATGTCCAGAAAATCGAACTCGTTTTTCAGAGAATAGTTTTCAAGATTTTGTATCATACGTTCTTCCCAGCGTTGTTGATTCTTCTTTCTCGCAGCTCCTGACACATATTTGTCGGTCTTGGCATCATACGTACAAATAAATGCTTTACCGAACGGACTTCTAAACTCGAAACAGTCCGACGAATTGATATGTCTTGTAGCGTCGGTTTCTTTAACTGCAAATTGTCGAACGCATCGTTTTGTTATATTTACTCCGTCCTCTATTTTAAAGTTAAACTGATTTTCCCCAATCAGACAAGGATATTCCAAATAATTATCTATAAGAACGCCGGCGTGATGAGACATATCTTCTGCATTATTATTTATGACGTCTGGCTTGTTCTGTAATATAGTCCTTGTGTCACAATTTTTATCAGAGTCCTCAAGTTGTATAGCACGCATTGCATTTTTTATTGCACTCTGGTTCAACAATATAATCAAATATATAATAACACTCACAAAGACACTAACAGTTACCACCTTGACAGACATCTGAGTTCTAAATACAATCATGTTTGTTAAAGCAGTGTATATGTATGATAGTCAAAATGGTTATTAGATACTGACTGTTGATATAATAAGATTTGATTGATTGAAATTTAATAATATCAGCAATATACAGTTTTTTTTCTTCAGTTTCAGCTATACATCCTTATAATGGTCAAACACTATTTTTAAATCCATTTAATACATTCATTTTTTTATGAAAGCACTAATTATTTTCCCCATAGACACCAATGTTAAAGTGTCACATATTAGTGATTTGCTGCAATTCAACTCAAGTATGGATAATGGGTAGACATACGATGACAATACCGCAGGCCAATTTTGACGACAATATCCACAGTAGGGGCGGAGCTATATTGACTGAAGGCGGAGCCATGCGAACAGCGAGTTGATACACTTACAGAACTTTATTTTAAACGAAAAATCAAATTATATATACCAGTACTGAGCGGCGTAGGTTGGTCGAAGAGGATTAACCGTCTAGATCCTTTGACGGGGCGTGAAAGAAGCAGAATGCGTTGCATTTGTTTTGTTATATTTGTATTGAAACAAAGTTATGCCATTTATGTGAAGAAGCCTTCCAACAGTTTTATTACGACAATATTATAAAATGTGGAATGTATTGTAAACTGATTCATGTATGGGCGTGTATTATGTCAGGGTTCTACATTAGATATATGTATGGGGTTGTATTACGGGATAATATTCAGGGCCAGGTTTGTATATACGTAATAGGTCGTAATATGTATGGGCTTTAATTAAGAGACAATATCCAGGGTCAGGGTTGTACATAAGGTATATATATGCGTCTGTATTAAATGTCAGATGTGTACATTATGTTTTGGTATGGGCTTGTATTATGTAACAATAGTTAGTCAGGTTTGCACATAAGGTACATAAGGTATATATATATGGGCCTGTATTAAAGGAGAATATCTAGGGCCAGGTGTGTACATGGACTCGTATTATGTGACAATAGTTAGAGTCAGGTTTGTACATAAGGTATATATATGGGCATGTATTAAAGGAGAATATCTCGGGTCAGGTGTGTACATTATGTATATGTATGGACTTGTATTATGTGACAATAGTTAGAGTCAGGTTTGTACATAAAGTATATATATGTGCCTGTATTCAGGGACGTAGCTTGGCTGAATATGAAGTGTAGGCCGAGTTCTAGGGGGGTCCGGGGGCATGCTTCCCCTGAATTTTTGTTTTAGCTAGACTGTCGGAGGTGCGTTTTGGTGTATATTTCGTACCGGTGAATATGTCTATAAGAGCACCAATATCCTTACCTTTTACCGTAAATTATATATCTTATAACTAAAAAGAAGCTGTCCCCATTACCCCACTAGGCCTCCGATTTTTATTGCATTTTTGGCATTTTTATTTTTTCGATTTCTCAGAAAAAAGTGTAGGCCGCGGCCTATACGACCTATAGGAAGCTACGCACCTGGTATTAAAGGAGAATATCTAGGGTCAGGTGTGTACATAAAGTATATATATGGGCTTGTATTAAAGGACACTATCCAGGGTCAGGTTTGTACATTAGGTACTTCTTGCATACCGGACAAGGATATCCGTCATTTTACCTGGGCTAGATATTTCCCTCTCACCCTAGGGTCGAGATAAAATTCACGCGCGCCAACATCCGGTATACAGGAAAACATGCAAAACGTTAGTAGCTGGCGGCGTCAACGCACAACATGTCTCTGATATGCAAGGAAAATAATCTATCATGGGTATTCGGTTCAGATAGGGAATTCCAACCCTCGGTAAAAGTGTTTTAATCGGAACCTCGGCACAGCCTCGGTTCCGATAAAAACACTTATACCTCGGGCTGGAATTCCCTATTTTCACCGGATACCCATGATAGATCCTTATAATGTATGGCATTGTATTACGGGACAATATCCAGGGTCAGGTTTGAACGTTTGGTACATGCATGGGCTTGTATTAAGAGACAATATCCAGGGTCAGGTTTATCCATAAGTAGTATATATGGGCCTGTATTAAAGGACAATATCCAGGGTCAGGTGTGTACATTAGGTATATGCATCGGCTTGTATTGAGGAACAATAGTCAGGGTGATATTTGTACATTAGATATATGTATGGGGTTGTATTACGGGACAATATCCAGCGTCAGGTTTGTACATAACGTATATATATGGGCCTGTATTAAAGGACAATATTCAGGGTCAGGTGCTTGCAATCAGTAGTGTTATTCATTCGATCTTTGGAGATCGCTGAGCCCGATACTTATAGTTAGTTATCGGTGGTACATTTTCAATTTCTTTTCTTACTTAATTTTTGATTCGGTGGTTTCACTACTCCGGCCGATAAAAGGCTCTGAGTATTGTTTAACCTCTCATAGGTTATGTTGTCTGCTTTTTATACGCAGGCTTCATAACCGCTGCTCCCAACTAAATTCCATTATGTTTATTTCGCTCTTCGGGGCATTTCATTTTATTAGATACTGGGACCATACGCCGTACGACATGGGGAAGACGTCAACTCCATGTCCACCGCCATATGCATGCCATCTTCGGGATGGTTAAAATGTTGTGCTGTTGATTTTATGAATATTGAGTTCTGCTCAACCCGGGGCTAGAGGGCGTGAGCGGTAGCTAGCATATTTCACTACAGCTCATGAACAGTCTCAATCAAACCGAGACTGCAATATTTCGTATGTGTCGTGCTCGGCCGTTTCCAAAGGTCCATTATCATACTCTTTTTTTGTACATTAGGTATATTTATGGGCCTTTATTAAGAGACAATATCCAGGGTCAGGTTTATACATAAGTCGTTTATATTGGCCTGTATTACAGGACAATATCCAGGGTCAGGTTTGTACCTTAGGTATATGTATGGCTTGTATTAAGGGACATTAGTCCGGGACAGGGTTGTACATAAGGTATGTGTACGGGCTTGTATTAAGAGACAATATCCAGGGTCAGGTTTGTTCATAAGGTATATGTATTTGCTTTTATTAAAGGACAATATCCGGGGTCAGGTATATACATTAGGTACATGTACGGGGTTGTATTACGGGACAATATCCAGGGTCAGGTTTCTACATAAGTCATCTATATTGGCCTGTATTAAAGGACAATATCCAGGGTCAGATATGTACATAACGTTTATGTATGGGCTTGTATTATGGGACCATATCCAGGGTCAGGTTTGTACATAACGTATATATATGGGCCTGTATTAAAGGACAATATTCAGGGTCAGTTTTTTACATTAAGTATATGTATGGGTTTGTATTAAGGGACAATATCCAGGGACAGGTATGTACATTAGGTATATATATGGGCTTTTATTAAAGGACAATATCCAGGGTCAGGTGTGTACATTAGGTACATGTTCGGGGCTGTATTACGGGAAAATATCCAGGGTCAGGTTTGTACATAACGTATATATATGGGCCTGTATTAAAGGACACTATTCAGGGTCAGTTTTTTACATTAAGTATATGTATGGGCTTGTATTAAGGGACAATATCCAGGGTCAGGTATGTACATTAGGTATATATATATGGGCTTTTATTAAAGGACAATATCCAGGGTCAGGTATGTACATTAGATATAATTATGTATGATGTTGTATTTCGGGACAATATCCAGGGTCAGGTTTGTACATAACGTATATATATGGGCCTGTATTAAAGGACAATATTCAGGGTCAGTTTTTTTACATTAGGTATATGTATGGGCTTTTATTAAAGGACAATATCCAGTGTCAGGTATGTACATTAGGTACATGTACGGGGTTGTATTACGGGACAATATCCAGGGTCAGGTTTCTACATAAGTCATGTATATGAGCCTGTCTTAAAGGACAATATCCAGGGTCAGATATGTACGTTAGGTATTTGTATGGGCTTGTATTACGGGACAATAATCAGGGTCAGGTTTCTACATTAGATATATGCATGGGGATGTATTTCGGGACAATATCCAGGGTCAGGTTTGTACATAACGTATATGTATGGGCTTGTATTATGGGACAATATCCAGGGTCAGGTTTCTACATCAGTCATACATATGGGCATGTATCAAAGGACAATATCCAGGGTCAGATATGTACGTTATGAATTTGTATGGGCTTGTATTACTGGACAATTATCAGGCTCATGTTTCTACATTAGATATATGTATGGGGTTGTATTTCGGGACAATATCCAGGGTCAGATTTGTACATTAGGTATATGTATGGGCTAGTATTAAGGAACAATATCCAGGGTCAGGTATGTACATTAGGTATAAGTATGGGCTTGTCTCATGGGACAATATCCAGGGTCAGGTTTCTACATCAGTCATATATATGGGCCTGTATTAAAGGACAATATCCAGGGTCAGGTATGTACATTAGGTACATGTACGGGGTTGTAACATGGGACAATATCCAAGGTCAGGTTTCTACATCAGTCATATATATGGGCCTGTATTAAAGGACACTATTCAGGGTCAGTTTTTTACATTAAGTATATGTATGGGCTTGTATTAAGGGCCAGTATCCAGGGTCAGGTATGTACATGAGGTATATGTACGGGCTTTTATTAAAGGACAATATCCAGGGTCAGGTATGTGTATGGGGTTGTATTGCGGGACAATATCCAGGGTCAGGTTTGTACATAACGTATATGTATGGGCTTGTATTATGGGACGATATCCAGGGTCAGGTTTGTACATAACGTATATATATGGGCCTGTATTAAAGGACAATATTCAGGGTCATTTTTTTACTTTAGGTATATGTATGGGTTTGTATTAAGGGACAATATCCAAGGCCAGGTATGTACATTAGGTATATATATGGGCTTTTATTAAAGGACAATATCCAGGGTCAGGTATGTACATTAGATATATGTATGGGGTTGGGTTGTATTTCGGGACAATATCCAGGGTCAGGTATGTACATTATGTATATGTACGGGGTTGTATTACGGGACAATATCCAGGGTCAGGTTTCTACATCAGTCATATATATGGGCCTGTATTAAAGGACAATATCCAGGGTCAGATATGTACGTTATGAATTTGTATGGGCTTGTATTACGGGACAATAATCAGGCTCAGGTTTCTACATTAGATATATGTATGGGGTTGTATTTCGGGACAATATCCAGGGTCAGATTTGTACATTAGGTATATGTATGGGCTTGTATTAAGGAACAATATCCAGGGTCAGGTATGTACATTAGGTACATGTACGGGGTTGTAACATGGGACAATATCCAAGGTCAGGTTTCTACATCAGTCATATATGGGCCTGTATTAAAGGACAATATCCAGGGTCAGATATGTACGTTAGGTATTTGTATGGGCTTGTTTTACGGGACAATAATCAGGGTCAGGTTTCTACATTAGGTATATGTATGGGCCTGTATTAAAGGACAATATTCAGGGTCAGGTTTGTACATTAGGTATATGTATGGGCTTGTCTCATGGGATAATATCCAGGGTCAGGTTTGTACGTAACGTATATATATGAGCCTGTATTAAAGGACACTATCCAGGGTCATTTGTTTACATTAGGTATATGTATTGGCTTGTATTAAGGGCCAATATCCAGGGTCAGGTATGTACATGAGGTATATGTACGGGCTTTTATTAAAGGACAATATCCAGGGTCAGGTATGTGTATGGGGTTGTATTGCGGGACATTATCCAGGGTCAGGTTTGTACATAACGTATATGTATGGGCTTGTATTATGGGACGATATCCAGGGTCAGGTTTGTACATAACGTATACATATGGGCCTGTATTAAAGGACAATATTCAGGGTCATTTTTTTACTTTAGGTATATGTATGGGTTTGTATTAAGGGACAATATCCAGGGCCAGGTATGTACATTAGGTATATATATGGGCTTTTATTAAAGGACAATATCCAGGGTCAGGTATGTACATTAGATATATGTATGGGGTTGGGTTGTATTTCGGGACAATATCCAGGGTCAGGTTTGTACATAACGTATATATATGGGCCTGTATTAAAGGACACTATTCAGGGTCAGTTTTTTACATTAGGTATATGTATGGGCTTGTATTAAGGGACAATATCCAGGGTCAGGTATGTACATTAGGTATATATATATGGGCTTTTATTAAAGGACAATATCCAGGGTCAGGTATGTACATTAGATATAATTATGCATGATGTTGTATTTCGGGACAATATCCAGGGTCAGGTTTGTACATAACGTATATATAGGGGCCTGTATTAAAGGACAATATTCAGGGTCAGTTTTTTTACATTAGGTATATGTATGGGCTTTTATTAAAGGACAATATCCAGTGTCAGGTATGTACATTAGGTACATGTACGGGGTTGTATTACGGGACAATATCCAGGGTCAGGTTTCTACATAATTCATGTATATGAGCCTGTCTTAAAGGACAATATCCATGGTCATATATGTACGTTAGGTATTTGTATGGGCTTGTATTACGGGACAATAATCAGGGTCAGGTTTCTACATTAGATATATGCATGGGGATGTAGTTCGGGACAATATCCAGGGTCAGGTTTGTACATAACGTATATGTATGGGCTTGTATTATGGGACAATATCCAGGGTCAGGTTTCTACATCAGTCATATATATGGGCATGTATTAAAGGACAATATCCAGGGTCAGATATGTACGTTATGAATTTGTATGGGCTTGTATTACGGGACAATTATCAGGCTCATGTTTCTACATTAGATATATGTATGGGGTTGTATTTCGGGACAATATCCAGGGTCAGATTTGTACATTAGGTATATGTATGGGCTTGTATTAAGGAACAATATCCAGGGTCAGGTATGTACATTAGGTACATGTACGGGGTTGTAACATGGGACAATATCCAAGGTCAGGTTTCTACATCAGTCATATATATGGGCCTGTATTAAAGGACAATATCCAGGTTCGGATATGTACGTTAGGTATTTGTATGGGCTTGTATTACGGGACAATAATCAGGGTCAGGTTTCTACATTAGATATATGTATGGGCCTGTATTAAAGGACAATATTCAGGGTCAGGTTTGTACATTAGGTATATGTATGGGCTTGTCTCATGGGACAATATCCAGGGTCAGGTTTGTACGTAACGTATATATATGAGCCTGTATTAAAGGACACTATCCAGGGTCATTTGTTTACATTAGGTATATGTATGGGCTTGTATTAAGGGCCAATATCCAGGGTCAGGTATGTACATGAGGTATATGTACGGGCTTTTATTAAAGGACAATATCCAGGGTCAGGTATGTGTATGGGGTTGTATTGCGGGACAATATCCAGGGTCAGGTTTGTACATAACGTATATGTATGGGCTTGTATTATGGGACGATATCCAGGGTCAGGTTTGTACATAACGTATATATATGGGCCTGTATTAAAGGACAATATTCAGGGTCATTTTTTTACTTTAGGTATATGTATGGGTTTGTATTAAGGGACAATATCCAAGGCCAGGTATGTACATTAGGTATATATATGGGCTTTTATTAAAGGACAATATCCAGGGTCAGGTATGTACATTAGATATATGTATGGGGTTGGGTTGTATTTCGGGACAATATCCAGGGTCAGGTATGTACATTAGGTATATGTACGGGGTTGTATTACGGGACAATATCCAGGGTCAGGTTTCTACATCAGTCATATATATGGGCCTGTATTAAAGGACAATATCCAGGGTCAGATATGTAAGTTATGAATTTGTATGGGCTTGTATTACGGGACAATAATCAGGCTCAGGTTTCTACATTAGATATATGTATGGGGTTGTATTTCGGGACAATATCCAGGGTCAGATTTGTACATTAGGTATATGTATGGGCTTGTATTAAGGAACAATATCCAGGGTCAGGTATGTACATTAGGTACATGTACGGGGTTGTAACATGGGACAATATCCAAGGTCAGGTTTCTACATCAGTCATATATATGGGCCTGTATTAAAGGACAATATCCAGGGTCAGATATGTACGTTAGGTATTTGTATGGGCTTGTATTACGGGACAATAATCAAGGTCAGGTTTCTACATTAGATATATGTATGGGCCTGTATTAAAGGACAATATTCAGGGTCAGGTTTGTACATTAGGTATATGTATGGGCTTGTCTCATGGGATAATATCCAGGGTCAGGTTTGTACGTAACGTATATATATGAGCCTTAATTAAAGGACACTATCCAGGGTCATTTGTTTACATTAGTATATGTATGGGCTTGTATTAAGGGCTAATATCCAGGGTCAGGTATGTACATGAGGTATATGTACGGGATTTTATTAAAGGACAATATCCAGGGTCAGGTATGTGTATGGGGTTGTATTGCGGGACGATATTCAGGGTCAGGTTTGTACATAACGTATATGTATGGGCTTGTATTATGGGACGATATCCAGGGTCAGGTTTGTACATAACGTATATATATGGGCCTGTATTAAAGGACAATATTCAGAGTCATTTTTTTAGTTTAGGTATATGTATGGGTTTGTATAAAGGGACAATATCCAGGGCCAGGTATGTACATTAGGTATATATATGGGCTTTTATTAAAGGACAATATCCAGGGTCAGGTATGTACATTAGATATATGTATGGGGTTGGGTTGTATTTCGGGACAATATCCACGGTCAAGTTTGTACATAACGTATATATATGGGCCTGTATTAAAGGACAATATTCAGGGTCAGTTTTTCTTACATTAGGTATATGTATGGGTTTTTATTAAAGGACACTATCCAGGGTCAGGTATGTACATTAGGTACATGTACGGGGTTGTATTACGGGACATTATCCAGGGTCAGGTTTCTACATAAGTCATATATATGGGCCTGTATTAAAGGACAATATCCAGGGTCAGATATGTACGTTAGGTATTTGTATGGGCTTGTATTACGGGGCAATAATCAGGGTCAGGTTTCTACATTAGATATATGTATGAAAATATCCAGGGTCAGGTTTGTACATGACGTATATGTATGGGCTTGTATTAAGGAACAATATCCAGGGTCAGGTATGTACATTGGGTACATGTACGGGGTTGTATTACTGGACAATATCCAGGGTCCAGTTTCTACATCAGTCATATATATGGGCCTGTATTAAAAGACAATATCCAGGGTGAGATATGTACGTTAGGTATTTGTATGGGCTTGTATTAAGGGACAATAATCAGGGTCAGGTTTCTACATTAGATATATGTATGGGGTTGTATTTCGGGACAATATGCAGGGTCAGGTTTGTACATGACGTATATGTATGGGCCTGTATTAAAGGACAATATTTAGGGTCAGGTATGTACATAAGGTATATGTATGGGCTTGTATTAAAGGACAATATCCAGGGTCAGGTATGTACATTAGGTATATGTATGGGCTTTTATTAAAGGACAATATCCAGGGTCAGGTATGTACATTAGGTACATGTACGGGGTTGTATTACGGGACAATATACAGGGTCAGGTTTCTACATAAGTCATCTATATGTGCCTGTATTAAAGGACAATATCCAGGTTCAGATATGTACATAACGTATATGTATGGGCTTGTATTATGGGACAATCTCCAGGGTCAGGTTTGTACTTAACGTATATATATGGGCCTGTATTAAAGGACAAAAATATTCAGGGTCAGTTTTTACATTAGGTATATGTATGGGCTTTTATTAAGGGACAATATCCAGGGTCAGGCATGTACATAACGTATATATATGGGCCTGTATTAAAGGACAATATTCAGGGTCAGATTTTTAACATGAGGTATATGTATGGGCTTTTATTAACGGACAATATCCAGTGTCAGGTATGTACATTAGGTGCATTACGGGACAATATCCAGGGTCAGGTTTCTAAATAAGTCATACATATGGGCCTATATTAAAGGACAAAATCCAGGGTCAGATATGTACGTTAGGTATTTGTATGGGCTTGTATTACGGGACAATAATCAGGCTCATGTTTCTACATTAGATATATGTATGGGGTTGTATTTCGGGACAATATCCAGGGTCAGGTTGTACATAACGTATATGTATTACATGTACGGGGTTGTATTACGGGACAATATCCAGGGTCACGTTTCTACATAAGTCATATATATTGGCCTGTATTAAAGGACAATATCCAGGGTCAGATATGTACGTTAGGTATTTGTATGGGCTTGTATTACGCGACAATAATCAGGCTCAGGTTTCTACATTAGATATATGTATGGGGTTGTATTTCGGGACAATATCCAGGGTCAGGTTTGTACACAACTTATATGTTTTACATGTACGGGGTTGTATTACGGGACAATATCCAGGGTCAGGTTTCTACATAAGGCATATATATGGGCCTGTATTAATGGACAATATCCAGGGTCAGATATGTACGTTAGGTATTTGTATGAGCTTGTATTACGGGACAATAATCAGGGTCAGGTTTCTACATGAGATATATATATGTGGTTGTATTTCGGGACAATATCCAGGGTCAGGATTGTACATAACGTATATATATGGGCCTGTATTAAAGGACAATATCCAGGGTCAAGTTTTTACATTAGGTATATGTATGGATACGGGCCAATATCCAGGGTCAGGTATGTACATTAGGTATATGTATGGGCTTTTATTAAAGGACAATACCCAGGGTTAGGTATGTGTGTGGGGTTGTATTGCGGGACAATATCCAGGGTCAGGTTTGTACATAACGTATATGTATAGGCTTGTATTATGGGACAATATCCAGGGTCAGGTTCGTACATAACGTATATATATGGGCCTGTATTAAAGGACAATATTCAGGGTCAGTTTTTTACATTAGGTATATGAATGGGTTTGTATTAAGGGACAATATCTAGGGTCAGGTATGTACATTAGGTATATATGTGGGCTTTTATTAAAGGACAATATTCAGGGTCAGGTGTGTACATTAGATATATATATGGGGTTGTATTTCGGGACAATATCCAGGGTCAGGTTTGTACATAACGTATATGTGTTGTTTGTATTTCGGGACAATATCCAGGGTCAGGTTTGTACATAACGTATATATATGATATGCGCAAAGTAAGAATATGGACAATTCCGGAATTGCTTTGCGCAAAGTAAGAATTCTTAAAATGCGCGGCATTATCGGAATTCTCAAAATGCGCGGTTCAATTCCGGAATAGTCCGTGCGCAAAGTAGGAATTGGGACAAAGTAAGAATATGTTCGTTATCGTCAGTGCGCAAAGTAGGAAATGGAACAAAGTAGGAATATTTTCGTTAATCATATTTGCGAGTATACACTTTGATTTTTGTTTGCTTCATTCAAATAGTCAACATATCAGCAGTATATTAGTATAAGAAATTCTAAAGTAAAATAGCTATTTAATCCAGAAAATATGATGCATACGTCAATAGTTAAAGCTAAACAATTTTATTTTGAATCATGTGTACGTATAGTTAAAATCACTAACATACTTTGATTTAGTTTGCTAAATGCGTTTGACAAAAGAGCATACAAATACTTAAATGTGTGTGTTTATTTTAAGCCGACAATCGTGGGTGTTCTTACATACCTATTAGGATATCCGCGTTTTACATTCCGGATAGAAAGTATTTTCTTGCATTCGGGATAAGGCTTTCCGCGTTTTAGGTTGAATTGAATTGAGTTTTAAGGCGCACAAGCACATGAAAGGTTATATGACGCCTAACAGGAATGAAAATGCCAGGCTCATCCTCCACTTACATCAAGATAAAATATGTAGAATGGGCCTAGAACCTTCTTACCTGCAGAACTGCAGAGCTGCTGCCATTTACGATGGACCACGTTTCCACGTTTGCGTACGCGGTGTCATGACCTTGAATGAACGTGATAAAAAATAAAAATAATAATATGAATGGGGGTGGGGGTGGGGGGGTGGGGGGGGGGGGTCCTACCTCTGCATGTGATAGTGTGTTTGCATTGGTTGTATTCTACCCCGGCAACCTCACGGGGATCCGCGTATTACACGGTGGATGGATGCAAGAATATTCATAATCGCTAAATATTAAATTAATAACTAACTCAGAACACAATAATAACTAACGTCGCGACGTAATAACTAACGTTGCGACGTTGAGTGATGGCGTCAGTAAACTGACTTAAAATGTAATAAATAGATTGTTTAATTGAATTGGGTTTTAAGGCGCAACGTGATAAAAAATAAAAAAAATAATATGAATGGGGGTGGGGGTGGGGGGTGGGGGGGGGGGGGGGGTCCTACCTCTGCATGTGATAGTGTGTTTGCATTGGTTGTATTCTACCCCGGCAACCTCACGGGGATCCGCGTATTACACGGTGGATGGATGCAAGAATATTCATAATCGCTAAATATTAAATTAATAACTAACTCAGAACACAATAATAACTAACGTCGCGACGTAATAACTAACGTTGCGACGTTGAGTGATGGCGTCAGTAAACTGACTTAAAATGTAATAAATAGATTGTTTAATTGAATTGGGTTTTAAGGCGCACCAACACATGAAAGGTTATATGGCGCCTAACAGGCATGAACATGCCAGGCTCATCCTCCATGTACATCGAGATAAAATATGGAAAATGGGCCTAGAACCTTCTCACCCTGAACCGCAGAGTTGCTGCAAATTCTATCGTAAAAACTCCATTCACGCTGGAGCCCCGTTTATTGTTTTTTGCCACTGCTCTTTTGATGTGAGCCAGATGGAACCTGAAACAATGCATGGATCGTGATGAAGACCTTTAATGGACATGAACAAAAAAGGATATAATGAACATGAATTTGTGGGGATTCTACCCCTCTGCCTACCCCTCAAAAGGGATCTGCAGTGGCCCTATTATTTGCCCCGTGACCAATCGGGGCCCCCGGAAACCACACGGGGCTAATAAATAGATTAGTTAAATGCCCGAATCGATTTTTGGGTAATCCTTCAATCGATGGTAGACGTGTTTTGTTTTTTTACTCACTCTCATACGCTCGTTCGTGAAAAGAACCACACGTCTATATATATCGATGGTCTAGAATTATAACGTCGTAAGTGAAAAATCATAGTTTTCGGGAAAGTAAAAATAAAAGGACTGACAGTAACAACTGTGTGAATTCTCTGAACAATCTCATATGTTGCTTTCTCATAAAACAAGGTATTTGTCATTTCAAAAAAAAATTGACTTTGTAATCTGAGCAATTGCACTTACGACCTTATGTTATTAAATATTCGGAAAGGAAGATGTTCATAAAAAAGTTGTATATGGCAATTAGATCTTTTAAAATATGGTAACTGCGATTATTAAACCACTGTAAGTGTCTTATAAACGTTTGCTAGTTCATGCTACTCTGTTGGTCGAAATGTAGAATGCATATGGGAACATGCGTCTGATGACCACATTGCAATATTATAGATTAGAAAATGTTCTATTTTTTAAAGTTAAATCAAACGGATATAAAAAAACATGCTCTTATTATTATAAATTTAATTAAATAGTAATGGTCACTGTAGCGCTATAGACTACAGAGGGTATAGGACCATGTGTTAGTGTTTGTTCGTGATTGATTAGTTTTCTTTTCATTGGTGAATACAACTCCCAGTTCTAAGTTATTAAATGTTATAATTGTTACAACAATTAATTTGAAACATAATTCGTGTCTCTATTTGTATGTTACGTTACCCTTACTATTTAATTATATTAATACTATTTGTATGTTAAGTGACCATTACTATTTAATTAAATTTATAATAATAAGAGCATGTTTTTTTTTATATCCGTTTGATTTAACTTTAAAAAATAGAACATTTTCTAATCTATAATATTGCAATGTTGTCATCACACGTATGTTCATAAAAAAGTTGTATCTGGCAGTTAGATCTTTTAAAATATGGTAAAAGCGATTATTACCGACTATCTTTTGAAAATGTAAAACTATTCAATTCGTAACCAGACATTTAAAATGATATGTCTGGCTTTAAATTAGCAGAGCGACGTTAATATTGCATATCTTTTAGTGCATTTTGAAAGCCCCATTGTGAAAAGATCTGGGTGCAAAAGATTGTATTACCATGAAAATATTGACACAGGCTAAATAACCACTAGTCCAGACTCTATTGTGACCATCGCGTCAGGTATACCCTGACGTGTTCGTTGGCGGACGGACTATAAACCTTAGAATTACACACACACACACGGCTAAATAACCACAAACACTTGTCACTTTAACGAGATTATATCATAGTTATCATAAATAGTTTCATTTCCCAAAATAATAAATGTGCCTAAAATATTTCGCAAGTAGCTTAAGTCATATTAAATAGTTTGAAAACGTAAAGTTGAAGATCAAAATAAGACCAACGCCTCTCTTGTGTTAGGCAACTGCGTGGAGACAACAGTCAGAACTCGAATTGACTCTACTGAGTTATGTGGGTGAGAAAGCTCTGTATGTACGTTGAGCATTCCATATCTCATATATATCCTTATATAATATGTCAACGCACTCTCTATATACTTATCATAATATATGTTCCCCATACCCTATATATCCTTACGTATCATATCCTCATACATTATATATCCTTATGTAATATATCCCCATACCCTCTATTTATAATATAGAGGGTATGGGAACATATTATATGCGGATATATAGGGTATATGGATATTATATTTACATAAAAACTATATCCCCATACGCTATATGTCCATGCATAATATGTCCCATACCCTTATATCCTTACATAATATGTCTCCGTACTCTCTAAAATGCCTACGTACTCTCTCTATCCTTCATATTATGTCACCGTACCCTTTATATATTTACATAGTAGTATATCTACATACTCTATATATCTTTTAATACACTGTATCATTTGTATAGGAAATACTGGGAATAGAAAAGCTATAACCAGTGTTTTTGAGATACGGGAAATATCTCCCTCGGGAGAGAAATGGTTCCCGAATGAATGAACGAATGGAAGGACGGACGGACGGACGGATGGATGGATGGTTGGATGGATGGATGGATATGGATGGATGGATGGATGGAATGAACGTTCGAACAAACGATCGAACGAACAAACGAATGAACGGTGTTTCATGGCATGTCGACAGATAAATAGGTTACATTTTGCACAAAAATCGACGAAAGATGAAGAAGTGAAATAATAATTTAGAAAATAACGTGACAATGGGCTGATTATACTGTGTTCTAAGTGCTAGCACTAACATTACATCACAAATGTAGCTTTCGTATGAAACAATATTCGTAGTGTACTAAATATGTTAAATATGTTTAAATATATTTCGAAATATTGCAATATCGTATAACATAACATAATTATATCATTACGTGGCAGGAAATTAACTGTCATAAAATATGAAATAAAACCATAATTTCGGTTTAAAAACCTGCATATTGTAAAATTAAAACATTTAACTGATAATTTTAAACAGGTTATCGATTTTTGTTGCAGTAGAACATGTTTTATGTATGTTTATATTGTCGAAAATATACATTGTAAAACTGACTAATATAAGCTTCCCCATCGCTTACAGGAATTAATGCATGACCATGTAATGTAATAATAGTTAAATACAACGTTCGATTAACAAGTCCTTTTGTCAATTTATATATGACTGGTACATAATGGACCAAATTAAACAAATTTCACACTGTTAAGAGAGTGTGTGTGTGTAATGTTGTTTAAAGGTGTGAAGAAGTCCACGCGCCGCTCCGTCACGCTTCCTATTACTTGTGGCCCTGAGATATGTTGGTCAATCATGTTGTTTCAATGCAATGAGATACGCCCTTTTATTTAATTAGCCAATCACAATAGAGGAAATAAAAAATGAAATTAAATATGTTTAAATCAAATATAATTATTTCGCCATAATTTATTGACGTATACCACAGACCTAAATTTATTAATATGTTTGTGCGTATACTATCATATTGGAATCGATAAAAGTTAAATAATTTAACTAGCTAGAAGAAATGTTAAATAAATTTTATCATATTAGCAGTTGTGTGTTTTTTTTCATATTATCGCTTTATTATAGTTGTGTTTTATTCTTTAGCGTTGGTATAGGTTAACATTATAATAATTAATAATAATAATTTGCAAATATGTAAAAAAAAAAAAAAGAAGCGAATACACCGCGAACTAAAAAAAAATAGCATTTCCAACTATAAATTTAATATTTCGAAATACGCATATATCATTTCCAACTATAAATTTAATATTTCGAAATACGCATATATTGTCGTCATTAAGACGACAATATATGCGTATTTCGAAATATTAAATTGTATAGTTTTAATGACGACAATATATGCGTATTTCGAAATATTAAATTTATAGTTGGAAATGCTATTTTTTTTTAGTTCGCGGTGTATTCGGCTTTTTTTTTGTTGTGTTTTTTTTATATTAATTATTATAATTATTATTATTAATTATTATAATGTTAACCTATACCAACGCTAAAGAATAAAACACAACTGTAATAAAGCGAAAAGAAGTTCAATTAATTGTTCAATATACAGGCCTTTTAAACCGAAATTACTGTTTATTTCATACCCCAGCCAACCCCGTTTTCGCTTCTTGGAGAACATTTGGGAAACGAAGGCCTGGACTAGTATCCACAATAAAACATATTTCAAGACATGTTTTACTGAAAAAAAAGAAAAGATTACATGTTTAAAACTATCACTTAAATCTATTTGTTTGTTTCTTTCTTTTTTTATATCCGATAAACACATGAAAAGGACACACAAGCTATAAGTGGTTTATAAAAAGGACGTACGAGCGTCGTTTTCAATAAAATTCATATATTAAAGTTTGCATTATTCTTTCCTTTCTATGATTTTCTTGGTTTCCTCTTCCTGTGTCGAGGTTGTGTGAAGACAATCTAAATATGCCGAGAATTATTTTCATTGTTTTCTCTTCATCGATACCTAAATAATGTTGCAAGTCAAAGTCGCGTTTTAAAACGACAACAACACGTTGATTATATCTACACCAACTTGTTTTTTTCCATAAAAAGCCAATGAAAGAGTGATTTTCGATTCAACCGATAGAACCGTCTTACTTAATTATTCCGACATATTAGGTAGTATTACATAGTTTTCTTTGATAAGCAGAAACTTTAACCATATTAACCAAACGTAATTAATTGGGAAAATAATGTGCTTTTAATAAAGTGCATTGTCATGCAACCTCGTTTGAAATAATTAAAAATAGTTCAATTGAATTTTCTTACCAAATAAGTTGGAAAAGATCCGATGAAAAATGAAGGCCCTATCCTGATAATGAAACATGTATAGGATAGAGCATGAGTTTTGCACGTGTACGGGGAGATAATGCACGAGCGTAAGCGAGTGCTTTATCGTCCGTACACGTGCAAGACATGCTCTATTGTATTTATACCACAATAACTAACATATGCTGTGTATATCCCCGGGTATTACACGATGCATAGTGTGTATTTAGGCTATTGTGGTATAAGGAAAGTATGTTGAAGTTAAGGACTTCAAATTGTTTTGTAAATAATTAAGTTTATGTTAAACATACTCGATACTTAACTGTAAATTATCTGTTCGTCGCAGATGGGTGAAGCAAAATAAGCATATTAAAATGAAATATAAGTAGATTAGTAAATTAGCATCTTCCTATACACATCATAACACAAATTCTTACTTTGCGCAAAATATTCTCAAATAGTGCCTTATGTGGTTTATATATTTAACCTCTTGCGCAATTCCGGAATAGTCCTGCGCAATTCCGGAATCGTTGCGCATTTTAAGAATTCTTACTTTGCGCAGAGCAATTCCGGAATCGTCCTTATTCTTACTTTGCGTAGAACATATATATTCAAACTTTTCCATATATCTTTATGCAGAACATGCAAAATCTCTTTCTTTAAACGTTGGCCCGCCTGGCCCGCCGGGGGCAGCCATTTTTGACTCCCGTGGAGCTGGTTGTCGAACTTGTCCAAGCTTTCATTAATATCAACAATCTGGCCAAGTTTCTTAAAGATCAAATAAAACAAATAGAGGAGCTAGAGTGTTCACGAGGCTTAATATGGCATTTCTCAGCAAAACAAGGGCCATAACTCTGGTGTCATTAATCTGATCTGTCTGGTTTTGGAACATTCATTTCACTGATATAAAGCTGTGACAAAATGAGTGCATATTTATTAAGAGTTTTTAACTGTGTTTGTCGGGGCCTCATTTTCCCTGAGTTTGAATAGGAATGTTGATAGAATTTTGCCAAGCGCACACTTTTAATCGATGCCGATATCTAATAAATGATATTTTACTAGATTCATTCTATTGATAAAGAATAAGTTGTTTTGGCGTTTATTTCATCAAAATCCATCAACTATTAAGAAAGTTATGATTTTAAAAGCTGTGTATTATGAGTAAATTTGCCAGTATTTACCAGTACGGGCCTAATAAATGTAAAGAATTCTTATTACGACACTACGTGCAGTCCGAGCAGTCCGAGTAACATGACATTTGCATGGATGGCGTGTTTCACCAGGTATCCGTGTAGAGACTGTATATATAGGTGTCGAAATCGTAAGAACTTGTCACTATATTCGCGTATAGTGACTAACACACTGGTACTTCTGAACTGGTTTGTCTCGGTTCAGGAGCCTGAGTGTCACTTGACTGATCTAGTGAAGAAGTCCCCTGCGCCCCCGTCAAGGCAGCCATCATCTGATCAGATAGCAGTGAACTCGCTTGGAAGCTGGAAGACAGAAGTCCGCGGGCCGGAGCCGAGATCCACCAACACAGAGTAGATGTATCAACGTAGCAGTAACTAGTCAGTAATAGTTGGGGATCGATGCCGAGGCCTACATTCGACCGTAGTCAACCAACTGAAGAGGGGGTACCATCCACACAGCTATCCATATGATGTTTGCAGCGCAGGGGCCATATGTGACGGGTGTGGCCCCAAACACAAGGACCCCCGACCACTAGCGGCTGTAGGACAACACACTAGCGGATGTAGCTTAACCACCGTAGCGGATGCAGGCCACCTCGACCACCAGACCACCATTTCACCGCCACAGCGAAACAACACAGAGCAGCTGCGACACAACACTACACATCTACAAGAGAAACGACTACACTACACAGCAGCACCAGATCAACCTACACACTCATCTAGAACAGACCAGACTCTATTGTGCCCATAGCGCCAATCTCCTGGCGTTTTAGTTGGCGGACGGTCTATAAACCTTAGAACTACACACACACACACACAAGAACTTGTCACAGGATCGCAAGCCATTATCCAGAGTAGTCAGTGGTCAATATTATTACGGCAAAGGGTAAGTCAAATCTATTTTATTTGAACAAATTGTCCTATTTAAATTGTTGTTCTGAAGTAAATATCTGCCGGTAAAAGCCATAGATAGTTAGCAGGATATTGTCTTTAATTCTTGTACGTTTTCAAACGTCAGAATATTTTAGCAAATTATTGTCTGATAAGATTATCGGGGCATATATTTAAATTATTGAAAATGCCAGTTGTTCTGTAGATAGTAAATGGAATACGCGATTCAGATTGTAGGTACTTTTCTACGGAGGATTCTAACTGTCATTACGTTATTGCTTAAAAGGTTATTGTCTATTGTGCAGTATAAATCTCTGAGGTTGGTTTTCATATT
Organism: Cyrtodaria siliqua; assembly: GCA_037043455.1. NCBI lineage: Eukaryota > Metazoa > Mollusca > Bivalvia > Adapedonta > Hiatellidae > Cyrtodaria > Cyrtodaria siliqua. The sequence goes on along the minus strand of JAWPHD010003639.1, from coordinate 15,910 downwards.
GTCATTATTATTCAATCATTCTGAGGTCGCTGTACCAGTATAGCCTATAATGTGTTAACGGGGTGTAAAACCAATTATTCATTAAGTCTATGATTTAATTATTATGTTGTAAGTTTTGCGTTACATTTAGGCATGTGAGATTTCATTGTCGATAAATTACATCTGTAATTGTTTCACACGTTTTGTTAAAGTTTAGCATAATGTATATTCGAAGAAGGTTTATAATTCGGGTTTATTCATTCTGAATAAAGATTGCTTTGCAATCAGTATTAGGTATGGTGATACCTTAGCGCTATTATAAAATACATGTTGTGATAACAATGTAAGACTGGGTATATATTTTGTAGCCGTATACGCTACGAGCGTAGAGCATGTAGAGCGTACGGGGTCGTAGGTTGGGAACGCCGTCATAGGACGCGGGAACGACATCGCAATTTGGGCGACAGAACATACGGTAGCCACGGAGACGCTAGGCAAGAGAGCCTGGTTACGCAGATAACGTCACCGGATGTGTAATACCGGGACTTGGGCCATCGCCGGAGAGGATCGTGCGAGTGGGCGTCGCGTGTGGATTACGTCACCGGAAGTATACCGGGACGAATAGCAACCGCTAAGGACGGGGTTGCAATATAACGCGGGAGTGAAGTGTTAGTGCCGGGAACTGTACCGGAAGGACTCAGCTATATCTTTGAGAGATAAGATAGCGTGTGATATAGTATACATACCTCATAAATACAGATATCAGATATTCAGTCTGATTAAAACCGAACAGTTTAATCTAATGCAGTGATTAAAACCGAACAGTTTAATCTAATGCAGTGAACATCCTTTTAAACATGATTTCAAACTTTGATATTTCTACTTTGTCATTTGTATTCATTTGTATATATATTCATCTTGTTGTAAATAAATCTTGATTCTCCCTTGGTGAGTTGTCTCCACTTGGTCCATCTTGTTACAAAAGCCACTGGTAAAATTTGGTAAAGATCAAATAAAAATGAAGATACTAGAGTTTTTCTAAGACTGAATTTGCCATATTTCGATCATTCAAGGGGACACAACTCTGGTGGTACTGGTTTAACAGAGCTAGTTTTCGAACTTGTCCGAAATTTTATTAATAGAAAGACACTGACAAAGCCTCCGACCAGTACACCTTAAAACGGATCATAAATAAGCAAATTCAATGAACTGATATCCCTCGCCGAATGATGTATTATTCTCGAGTGGAAAAAATGTGTTCGGATTCTTTTTTAAATTAGTATAAATCAGAATATAGGTATCTTGAAATTCATCACCATAGTAGATTTGAAAAAAAGATGTACCATTTTAAGGCATTGACTTTTATAGTGGGAAAGGGCTAGATGGTGTAATATTATCTGGTGTTTATAATATAGTAATAAATCAAATATACAAGACATGCAGAATTGTATATCAAGGGTTACTTTTTAATTTCCTGACCATGTGAAAAAACACACCAAAAACAGGTCTCAATGCAGAAATAACACTTCATGGCAACAAACACAATTTATGCATCTGCTTTTTACAGTACCGCCATCTTATACAGTCCAATCTCTGTAACATGTGACATATCATGATACATCTAATGGTATCAAAATATTCAAATTCAACTTCAAAAAAACAACAGGTCTCGGTGGCAGAAATAAAACACTTCATGGCAACCATACATTTGTTTTCTGCAGTACCACCAACTTATACAGTCCAATATCTGTAACATGTGACCTATACATTGGATGGTATCACAATATTCAAATAAATTCAACTGCAAAAAATCAACGGGTCTCAATGGCAGAAATAAAACACTTCATGACAACCAGCATATTTATACATTTGTTTTCTGCAGTACCACCATCTTATACAGTCCAATATTTGTAACCTGTCACCTACCATGATACATCGGATGGTATCAAAATGTTCAGGTTCAACTGCAAACAAATACAGGTCTCAATGTCATGGCAACCAACACAATTTATACATGTGTTTTCTACAGTACCAGCAACTTATACAGTCGAATCTTCTTGGTCTCAATGTCAGAAATAAAACACTTCGTGGCAACAAACACAATTTATACATCTGTTTTTTACAGTACCACCATCTTATAAAGTCCAATATTTGTAACATGTGACCTATCATGATACATCGGACGTTATCAAAATGTTCAAACAGATTCAAATGCAAAAAATACAACAGGTCTCAATGGCAGAAATAAAACACTTCATGGCAACCAACATTTTTATACATTTGTTTCCTGTAGTACCACCAACTATCCAAATATTCAAACAAATTTCAACTGCAAAGGAAAAACAGGTCTCAATGGCAGAAAAAAACACTTCATGGCAACCTACATATTTGTACAATTGTTTTCTGCAGTACCACCATCTTATACAGTCTAATATTTGTAACATGTGACCTATCATAATACATCGGATGGTATCAAAATGTTCAGATTCAGCAACAAATTCAGGTCTCAATGTCATGGCAACCAACACAATTTATACATTTGTTTTCTACAGTACCACCAACTTATACAGTCCAATCTTCTTTGTCTCAATGTCAGAAATAAAACACTTCATAGCAACCAACACAATGTATACGATACAAACAAAAAAACAAAAAAATAGTTTCTTCTCTCCCTTCTTTTTCGTTTAAAATAAAGTACTGAAAGTGTATCAACTCGCTCTGCTCATAGCTCCGCCTTTGACCGCCCCCTACTGTGGATATTGTCGTCAAATTGGCCTGAGGTATTGTCATCGTATGCCTACCATGGATAATGCAGCAGTGTAATGTTCATATAGAAAACTATTTTTCCACTTGAAAAATCACCAGAAAACGTGGGGTCACAAGACATGTAAGAAAGTTCTTGTTTGTTTACTAAACAGATCAAGGGTACAGCTGTTTTTATTGATCGACTGTTCAAAGTGTAAGCATAGAGTCGAAATTTTGAAAATGTTCATCAGTGATCCAGTAAAACCTATTAATACGCTTCTTATACATATAACCACAAAATCGAATAGAAATGGGCAGTTTCCCCAACTTATAATGCCCGTTTCCATCGAAAAAGGAGGGATTACTTTTTATTATAGGAACTACATCATGGCGGCATTTGCCCAAATGTCATCGGTGATGCTGGGCAACAAGAATTAATGATCCCCCGGCTTGCCGGTATGGGTATCATAGGTCCTTTTCAGGACCAACATTTAACTCGAAAGAAAACCCCTCTAAATTGTCAAAATAATTAAAAAGCATGTACCGTGCAAACAAGTAAACAATAAAAACACAAGTACATAATACACGGTTTACACACAACCCATTACAACAAAATGAATAACATATGTAATTAGACATACCAAACTGAAACAAACATAACAAAACAATTGTAGTATATTACAAAACAAAAAAAAGAGAGACATGTACTTGCAAACGACATTAAAATTAAAAATTAAGAATAAAATAAAAACAAGTATAGTTATACTGGCATTACCTCCCTTTAACAAAGAAATGTTGATAGATTGATAGTATATCACAATATATACTCTCAAGCGGATAGGATGTACCATATAAAGAAAACTATGTACTTGCAAACGACATATTGGAGAAAACTAGACTCATACCGGAAAAACAAATGTGATTTAGAAACTAGGAATAAATAAATAAATGTGATATATATATAAATAAAAAATGACCATCTTCTTGAAGTAGAGGGACTATAAACCTTAGAAAGAAAGAAAGAAATCTTCTTGAACAATTACTCATATTTTCTTTAAATAAGATTAACTTCTTATTTTGTCCATAAATGCAATGGACTAACAGCTTAGGCGAAAATGGGCCATAATTACATGTATCTAACATCTTCTCAAAGCAGCAGTTACATGTGTTTGAAATAATAAAAACACGACGTGGTTCATTAAGAGACAGGAAATAGATACGCCTTATGCTTTGAAGGTAGATCAGATAACATGGACCCATACAACTATGTCTCTACGGTTATCAAAAAATCCTTACCACAAGTGGAACCTACACTGGCCAAAAGATCTAACTAGACCCCTAATACTATTATAAATAACTCAACTAATTTTCAAGGTATCGTGATAAAATTTTATACACAGCTTTATCAATCACTTATACACAGACTGTGGAAATTTCATAAAAATCCATTGACTAAAAACTAATCATTTTAACATTTTTAAAACTGACCCACGAAATTAAAAGTCACAGATTTATGAAAAATCAGTCAGTATTTAGTGTGGCCGCCGTTTGCTTGTATTACTGCCAAACATCTCTGTCTCATGGAGTTAACATAGTTCCAAATGTATCGTCGACCGATACCATCCCACTCACGTAGAATCGCTTGTTCCAATTCAACAATATTTTGAGGGATATTAGGGCCTCGTCGAATACGCCTATAAAGTTCATCCCACAAATGCTCAATGGGGTTTAAGTCTGGTGATTTGGACGGCCAGTCCAATACCCTCACATTTTGCTGTTGGAGCATGGCTGCGGTTGCCCTGGCTGTATGAGGTGGTGCCCCATGCTGCATTAGTTGCATTCCTCTGTTTTGATTAATGTGAGGGATTTGGAACTATGTTAACTCCATGAGACAGAGATGTTTGGCAGTAATACAAGCAAACGGCGGCCACACTAAATACCGACTGATTTTTCATAAATCTGTTACTTTTGATTTCGTGGGTCAGTTTTAAAATGTTAAAATTTTTAGTTTTTAGCCAATGGATTTTTATGAAATTTCCATAGTCTGTGTATAATTGGTTGAGTTATTTATAATAGTATTAGGGGTCTAGTTAGATCTTTTGGCCAGTGTATTTACACCCTACATGTGGTAATTAATCACAGGTCGGTATTACCGCGCGGCAAATTGTTGACTTATAATGTATACACTATATAAGATGGACAAGTAAATTCCGGTACAGGCCAAAACGTACTCAACATGAGAGCGCCACTAATGGCTAGTACGCCTAATCTGACGACGTTAGGAAAGATAGGAACCAAAAGAGATAGATGTCTAGATAGCAGCAATGAGAGTATAGGAAGCATGGGTAGCCCAGTCAACAAGGCACAATATGTAGAGGTAGAGGAAGGAGAGGAAGGAGATAGCAGCTTGGAGGAAAGTATAGTAGATAAAGATAGAGAAATAGCGCAGAATGGGGTAGACATCTCAGTTCAACAGTTGGTAGAAATACTGAATAGGTTCGACTCGATAGAGGGAGGCCCCATTAATGAATCAGTTAAGAACAATCACACACAGGAAACAGTGGTTGCCGAGGGGAAGAGGACAGCGAGCAATGATAAGGAAATGGGGTGGCAAACAAAAACCAAAACAAAAGCAAAAACTAACCAACAGTCTGGTACAGTGGTAGACGCCCTATGGATTGTCATCACCCTGACAACAATCCAGCGGGCCTTCCCAATGGACCAACTGAAGACTGTAATTACAGAATTCGTAAAACATGTGGGCCACACATACTGTGAGGCTCTAGCACAAGTACCAGGTCAATTACCACAATTTAGAATTAACCCGTCAAAAATGGACCACGCTAACAATTTCAAATTTGCGCAATATGACTTTAAATTAAAAACAAACAAAAACAAAGCAACCCCTTCAAACAAACAATCCAAAGGTATCATACTGATGGATGCAGGCAAAGCTCAAACGGAAGAGGCATTAAAACAGCTTCTAAATGCTAAACACAATAACATTACTAGGGCCTACAGGGGATTTGACAAAGTAAATGGCAAGCTAACCCCATCTGCCACAATAAAGGTTACTTTTAATTCAGCAAACATTCCACTTGAAATAAAATCGCAACAAGGGAAAACCATATTAGTAGAACCTGCTCTCTGGACCCCGATCCGATGCAATAACTGCCAAATGCATGGCCATTTAACAAAGAAATGCAACAAGCAGACACCTAAGTGCCCCCACTGTGCGGGTCCCCATACAGCCACTATGTGTAGGAATAAACAAGACAACACTGTGGAAACTGTGGGAACCAGCACAGTGCGGCCTACAAGGGTTGTCCTGCATACCAAAACTATATCAAGGACATAGAATTTAAAAATAATAAAATCCAAGAAGCTCATAATGATAATAGAAAATCAGCAGGGTTTGAACCTTTAGCAAAAAAGGCCACACCCATGCACACGCCCCAGGTTAACACCCCTAGACCACAGAATGAAACAAATGAAGAAGTAATTAATGCCAAGGTTAAAGCGGCACTCCGCAAAATATAACCAAAAATAAAAAAAGATCTGACAGAAGTAGAAATAGACAATCTTATTAATGAAATATAGGGGGAAGGGGACGCCATAAAAACAATACCTGTCCCACAGGAACACAAAACCTTAGATAGGCCAAAATCTATCCCAAACTACAGTAGGCAAAACCGGGGACCAACCCAAAATCACCATTATCAAAATAGGCCAATTTATTTCAGACAAGGACAGGCCATGTGGGGTCCAATGGCGCCCCAACCACACCGGGGACCAATGGCAAACCACCCAATAAGGGGACCCATCCTGCCAGGACGTTACTGGGGACTGAGATACTAGATTTAAAAATGTAGTATAGGCTAGATATGTAACTTACCAAGATAACTAGGTTAAAATGGAGGGACCCAAACAAAAAATTAATTTAAATAAAAACGGCCTAGTTATCATGTCTTGGAACACACGTGGATTAAGTGGTCAGGAGGCATCCAAAAAGACCGAACTGCAGAACCTTTTAGACAATGCAAATCCTAAACCTGATGTTTTATGTTTACAAGAAACACATCTAAGAAATCTCATTTAATGGTTACCAAACACCGGTTAACACATGCAGGCCCGGTAAGGAAAAGGGTGGAGGGGTGGCTATCTATGTTAGAAATGGGGTTAAATTCATAGAATATAAAATACAAAACATAGGCAAAATGGAAGTCAATGGGATAACTGTTTTTGGGTCCAAACGTAATATAAGAATTATTAACTGCTATGTACCAGCAACGGAACACAATAATGAGGTAAACCTGCAAAACCTATTTAAAAATGCAAATAAAAACACAATAATGATAGGTGATTTCAATCTCAAGGTGATTTCAATCTCAAGCATACAACCTGGAATCCACAGGGTGATCTAAGATGTGATAACGAGGCTGAATTACTATATGATGAACTAGAAGAACATCATATGGTATTAATGAATAATGATCAGGTTACAAGAATAGGGGATGGGGGCCATAAAGATTCGGCAATAGATGTGTGTCTTATATCGGCAGATCTAGCCCATAAGGCAACTTTTGATACAGTAGATAACACAATAGGTAGTGACCACTTCCCAATAGAAATAAAATTAAATTTTAAAGCAGAATATGAACCCATTAAAACGCAAGCAAAATGGAGAATAAACAAAGCTGATTGGACCCAGTTTAGGCAGATTTGCAACGATAAATTTCAGTTTAATCTTGACAATTTAGACCTAGAGGGAAACCATGAAAAATTTATTACAGAACTCTCAGAAGTATGCTCTAAAACTATACCAAAGCAAGAAACTAAGAACAAAAATACTAAGAAAATATGCCAATGGTGGACAGAACAATGCAAAATAAGCATAAAGAAAAGAGAGAACGCTAGGAAAAATTATGCCAAAAACAAGGGCCCGGAAGCATACGAAATTTATAAACTAATACGAAATGAAACAAAAGATATAATTAAAAAGGCAAAAATTAATTGCTGGCAAAAATTCATCTCTAAAATCAACCATAGAACAAACTCTAAAGATATTTGGGATATAGTTAACCGATTTAGGGGGGAACCATCCAAAACAACGCCAACACTAATACAAGGAACTAAAAATATATATAACGATAAGGAAAAAGCTAATACGCTAGCAAAACATTATCAAAAAGTAAGTAGCAATGAGGAACACAAACAAGAATTCCTGCTAATAAAAGAATCCATGGAAAACATTCTTGACAAAAAAATGAAAACACAAGATAGTCATATAGAAATTGAATACAATAATTTTTTTACTCTATTTGAATTAGAACAAGCTTTACAAAATTGCAAAAATACGGCCCCTGGTGAAGATCTTGTACATTATGAAATGATTAAACAATTACCGGAAAACGCAAAATTAAAACTAATAGAAATATATAACCATTCCTGGGCAAATGCAATATCCCCAGAAAGCTGGAGTGAATCTGTTATAATACCGATACTGAAAATAGGCAAAGATAAACACCTCCCGGCTTCTTATAGACCAATATCGCTAACTCCAGTATTATCAAAGGTCATGCAAAAAATGGTTAAACCAAGATTAGTCAAATATGCGGAAAAAAACGATCTAATATCTAAATATCAATCCGGATGTAGACCTAACAGATCATGTGAGGACCACCTTATAAGACTCGAATCAGATTGTAGGAAAGCACAAATGAACAAAGACTACTTACTAGCTATATTTTTAGATCTAAGCAATGCGTTTGACAAACATTGGAACAAAGGGGCCCTGGTGCAACTATATAACATAGGTATAAAAGGTAGAATGCTCAAATGGTTGGCAAATTTCCTAGACGGCAGAAAAATTAAAGTAAAAATAAATGGCAATATATCAGAAACATTTGCGACCGAAAATGGCTGTCCACAGGGGAGCGTCTTATCCCCAATTATATTCTGTATATTTATGAATACGTTAGAAAAAGCTATCAAATCATTCAATATAACGAAGACAAATATTAAGGACCATGCACAACTGTCGCAATTTGTAGATGATGGGGGAATGTGGTTGACGTCTAGTAGTCCAATTAAACTTATTAAAATGGGACAAGAAATGCTACGAGTAATAGAGGATTGGTCATTAAAATGGGGACTCACGATAAACCCAGACAAAACACAAGTGTTACTGGTATCAAAAGAAAGATACCCAGATCGACAGCCACATTTCCCCACACTAACGCTATGTAATAAACAATAAGAATACGCGCCCCATGCAAAATTTCTAGGTATGTACTTCGATAGGCACCTAACATGGGGAAAACATATAGAATACGTAGTTAATAGATGTAATAAGGATATAAACCTAATGAGAATGCTAACAGGTACAGACTATGGTGCAGAAAAAAAGTCCCTACTCTTACTATATAAAGCACTAATACTTAGCAAAATTAACTATGGCAGTATTGCATACGCATCGGCATCAGAATATAAACTCAAAAAACTTCAAGTTGTTCAAAACAAAGCGCTGCGAATAGTTACAGGGGCGTATAATGGAACCAATCAAATTGCAGTTCTAGTAGAATGCGGGGAACTACCCTTGAATCTCATACGCGAAGAAAACATGCTTAAATATTGGGCGCGAACAAATAGGCTAGGAGATAAATTACCGGTAAATGACCTAATTACTGAGGTAGGGATATTTGAGCATAAGAAAGGTAAAACGCGAGTAAACGCGCCATATACGCAAACTGTACAAGACCTATTGAAAAAATATAAATTACAAGATATACAAATTCAAGAACCAGTATTCCCATCAATGGTAAATATGGAAACCATTAAGCCGTGTTTTGAACTGCAAGAGTATATAAATAAAAAAACAACCCCAATAGACGAGGCTAAGAAATTAACCGATAATCATATAGAAACCAATTATTCCGAGTACATCAAAATATTTACTGATGGTAGCAAAGATCCGGAAAAAAATATAGCTGGATCAGGCGTATTAATATACAGTCCGGACAACAAAATAATCCATAGGTTAAAATTAAAATTAGACCATATGCTATCTGTATATACAACGGAACTCTCAGCAATATATGCTGCGATAACATGGGTAAACATGACTGATACTAAAAAAGTAGTAATCCTAAGTGACAGCCTAAGTGCACTCCAATCAATAGCTAAGGGGAGGTCCCTAACGAGGCAAGATTTAATAGTAAAAATTATGTATGCCATCAAAAAAGCAAAAAATAATAATAGAATAAAAGCTAAATGGAAAACCAAATATCACTTAAACATATAATCACAAATGTTGGAATCACCAAACATAATATTCTAAATTAATATTCAAATGTCCACGTATTTAATGTAAATGCTTCACCGGAAAACCAGATATCACTTTAACAAATTGTCACAATGTTGGAATCACCAAACATAAACTTATTCAATAATCTTCAAATGGATATCCAAATGCACGAGGTATTCCTCTGTCTTAAAACTAATTCTCTCCTCCTCAAACCTTAAACTTAAAACTGATGTTCTACTTGAAAAATTAGATCTTAAAAAGGACTTTGGTCTACACAACTTCGACCAATAAAAATACATGTTACAAAACTTATCAGGTAGGCGGGGTTGTGAAAATGTAGCCCCTGGTCAGGAAATGAGTGTTAACAGTTTTATTGTTTATGTAGGAAATTAAGTTTATCCAAATGTCTGCAATAAGCCATTAAATAATCAACTTGGCATTCCTGTGAACTTATCTTGGTTGCACTTCTTTTGTTACACTGATTACATGTCAGTTATCAAAGCAGGAAGCCAGCTGTTAAAATTAAGCCTAAGAGACAATTATGTCACCTCAAAGAAATCGAAAGAAAAACATTAATTAGGATTTTAACCAAAATATACTAAAAGCAGTTTTTTTGTTAACTAAATTAACTGACACTTTATATATCAAACTTCTGAATACCACAAAATTATAGAAGATAAATCTAACTGCTTATTTATTTTTATAAATTCTGAACATCAAATTTTAAGCATAACACAATGATAATAGACGCTTAGACTCTATATACACGCGGCTTAGGTTAGGACGAACAGGCATAGGTTCAGAGAGATACGATAACTTAAAAAACAGAAAATGTAATGACTGTGGGCAGCCAGAAACGTTTGAACATATCTTCTTTGACCCAACGCGACTTTGCCCGCGCTACAAGGAGCAACGAAGCGAGCTCCAAGCAGAACTGCTAGAACTGGGTTTAACAGTAATTGACAAATAAACAATATTATTTCCTATAAAGTCTGTTATGGAGAAAACGAGGGCATCCGTTTTCAAATTTATCAAAAGTTCCAATCTAGATACAGTAATATAAACAGTAAATTAATGGCCCCTTGACCCATGGTATGTATGTCAAATGACATACACATAACGGACATTATCATGCAGAGTGCGTGTGTCAGGAGAACCGCATACACGTGTGGACATGATAGCAGCTGGCATACACATAACCAGACATTATCATGCAAGAGTGTGTATGACAGCTGAACTACATGGCCATAAAAGTGGGACGAGGGGTTATTAACAAGGTCACTGCCTATAGGTGATTTTAGGGTTAGTTTATGAGTCCATGGCCAAATCTGCCATCCTTCCTGACACTCAGTAATGACTGTGGTGTAACTCTCCCGGGACATGGCTCTTTGAGCACTGGGTAAGGTTAACGATGCGGACGAAGCAGTGGATCTTATATCAGGGTATAATTAATGAAAACTATATATAAGACCCCAGAAAAGTAGAAATAAGGTATGAATTATAAGTATAGGATATGTAAACACTAGATCTATCATGGGACCTAACACATCGCACGGTGGGGCCGCGCTACCAAATTAATGCCTAAACTATGAAGGAACTACACCTTCATAGTAGGCGAGTCTCTCCACTGACACAAATCTTTGGGGCGTGCAAACGTATTCCAGTCTAGGCTAGAAGAAGACTTAAAAGATGGGGTGGCGCGACAACACTGTGGGGCATTGCAAGGACTACATAATATGTATATAATATGTTATAGAGTGTAAATAAGTAAATAAGTATACCAAATAATATAAATACTAAAAGACATGCATTTCTGATAATATCAATAATGATAAGTAGTATGTAATGCATGTAGGTTAACCCCCGAAAGTGGTGTGCCCCCACTCTAGGAACCGATAAGCAGAACATAACGTAAACATAAAAGACTAAAACATAGGTAACAAAATGGGGATAGGTCAAAGAGTTCAATTAATAAAAACGTAGCAGGTAGCAAAACATTGGTTGATTCTGATACTGGGCTCCATCCGCACATGGATAGTTTCTGTGGTACAATGATAACGGAGGGGCACAAGTGATTTTCTTTGAACAAAACTCAGACGGCGCCGCGACAAGCCCACCCGTGGTCCTGCAGTTTTGTGTGGCGTCTTTGGGGTCCGTGCCAATAAGTTTGGGTACGGGCTCATATACTAGCTTAACATTTATAATGGAACTAACCCCGTCTGGAAAGATTAATACAGTAATATAAGCACCGGCACAGATACTTATACGTATGCAGGTGGGGATATATGCAGTAATAGGTGTAAATATGTGTAAATAATAATATACACCATCATATATTAATACCAACTAGAAATCAAGTAAGACATGTCAATGATAAGAAGAAAGTGTAAAATAGCAGTTAACATTAAGTATTTAACTATATGTGTATGTAATTACTATATGTAAAGGAACAAATCTCTTATAAACACGAGATGGCAGACAAAGAGGTACGTATACAAAACCTTAACCAACAAGTACCATCTACACTTATAAGAGATTGACCAAACCATCTTGTTTCTGTAAATAAAACCATGATAAACTGATATATATATATGCATATGTACCAATAAAGGCTATATGCCCAAATCCAAAATGTAAATAATAATCTAAAAATTAGGCCGTTTTATGTTCCAAAAAACCAGCAAAAGGTATGGTCAATCAATAATAGGTTAGAATCTCACTAATATGTCAGTATAATGCGCCTAGATGTCTTGAAGAGGGAGTCCGGACCTGCAACGCCAACCTATCTACGTTAGCGCGGTCTACGGCCCAGGGGCACAAGTTGTCACAAACCTAAAGTGGGTGGCACAAGTGCACCTGGGCATCTTCAAGAAGCATCAAACCATCAACGCATTCGAGATTCAACCTACAAGACATCACCCAGGGAAGCTCCTACCGGTGAGGCTCCTAGCCTCCCCCTAGTCGATCCAAACTGACCACGCCCAGACACTAATCAAGCCTCGTGCCCAGAGGCATAATAACCCAAAATACATCAATATACACCTTTGATACGCAACTGCTGCCCTTGAATTTCAAGTAAAAAAGTGAATTTCCCAATAAAACCCATAACAATGACCATTTAAAAACTATATGCGGTACCTTGTCAGTACGCGCATACAACAACAATGCCCCAAAAAAAACCAAACCAGGGGCCGTGGCCCCATAAAAGAGGGTTATGGTCACCTGGTATTAATATAAAATACGGTACCATGCCAGGCAAAAAGCAGGGCAGTACGCGTATCCCACATCGCCCCACGGCCCGTCACCCCAGGACAAACCAATTATAACAAGTAATGCAGTTGCGAACCAAAACACAAAGTAAATCAAAAACAGTTTAAAAAACCACCCAACACACTCATAATCATAGCGCGCGAAATTAGGTCAAATTAACCGCCAGTGCTATGATTATATATTTTGCAGACAATTCAGACACTTTGGCCGACTCTGAGGCGGAGTCTCTCAATTCAAAATTCAAAATCAAAATATTTTTAGTCCAAACATAATGTCGAGTCAACGGGGGAGTCTTCCCGGGGGCTCATATGGTAGAGGGACTATAAACCTTAGAAAGAAAGAAGACTTCCAAGTCAGTTGAGTTCTCTCGACTACACACTGCAAATCAATTAAACCCTTGGTGAAATTGAAATCAGTTATACAAGAAATTTAAACGGTAACCAAACTCGTATTTGCTTGCGAATAAAAAGTATATTAAAGCGGTACCCAAACACGCAATATACTCAAAGCAAAATTAAAGCTGTAACAAACACGCATTTGCTTAAAATATAAGTCAGAAACTTGTTTTTGACTTTTTAAAAGTATAGTACGCGGGAAACAGACTCGCATTATACTGACAATATTCACTTCGGGTGAATGTTATGCTGTTGAAAACTCCCACGCTACAGTAGGGCGAATATTGGAGATTGACCGCAGTAGTCGAATTGTATTGACAATACATTGAGTATATGAAGAAAGTGGCTCTATTACATAAAAAGACAACTACACATCGCACAACTATGCCAAGGTGCAATAAATACAATAAATGTAATAAATAGCTCAGTACACCTGACAATACATGTCTACAACACGTAGCTACTAACAAACTACACTATACTGTATTGTATATTGGGTGACTGAAATAGCTTTCAGTTGCAATTAACATAAATCGATTACTGAATGTCAACTTCTAAATATTCTGATATAAACAAATATTGGAAATTACTGCATATTTATACATTTTAACATTGGAAGTAAATAGACAAAAATAATATAAAGGCCACGGTAACAACCGAGACCACATATTTGATTACACAAAAATACACAATTTAAATTGCGCAATAGTGCGGAAACGTGTATTTAGGCTATAACGCCTATACTGAAACACAACGGTGGTTCTTTATAGCAGCTGACGAAGGAATTTTTATTCCGAAAGATCTTTTGCATACAGGATATTGTTTTCCTGGTAAAGTAAACACTGTCGTTAGTCTAGGTTAAAATACTCAGTGAGAAATTTTAACACACACTCCGTGAATGATCACAAATCACGGTGTAATTACGTTGTAAAAAAATAATACGGATAGCTTACACAATAATCACATAATAACGAAGGTAGAACACTACACTTCAGTTATAGAGTAAGCTTGGTGTAGTTACAGCAATAAGGATACACACAACACTCATCCTGATACATTTGACTGTAACATGAATATCGATAGAAAAACACTTGGGGTAAAACTCTCCAGGGAGAGTTCACTAACTGGGAAAGTGAACCGCCTGAGATCAACTGGGCCGTCTACTATGTGCAGACCCTTGCAACCCCCCACAACAAACCTATATTAGTCAGCTGGCTCCCGGTAAGTATGTGTTAGTTGCAACCTGTAAGTTAAATCCAATTATGTATAGGCACATTTACCTGTATACAATATTCAATGATCAAACCGAAACGGATTTTAGTAATTGCTGAACGGTAATATAACGAATGCCAGTGTTTAATTCCCCAAATACTTAAATATATACTTAAAAACGAATAGGCATTTTAAAGAATTAATTAATCTTCCTATTTTATACCCCAATAAATACACCAAGAGTGCCGTTTCTTTGCTTTATATGTTCAAAGTAATATAAGTTAATTGTATCAAGATTAACATCCCCTGGATATCAATGCCGTTCATTTATAGAAATGCAATAAAACGAGACGTGTGTGTATAGGTTTATAGTACATGGATATAATAATAAAATGGTTATGTCCGTCTTACAACCATACAACAATGGAATTTGTATTTGCAAAGACATTTATTGATATATAGAGGATCTTAAAGGGAGTACATCATGATTTTTCTAGAAATATCTTAAATTATAGAAATGTTCCAATTCATGATAAAACACTTATATCCATCAAAATATGATGTTGGAACCATATTGTTAAGGTTTAAACTTCGAATACACCATATAGCTAGGACGGAATCGGGCATAAAATGCTGAAATTAACCCTGGTGCGTAACCTAGGATAGCACATATTACTGTACAGAATGAATTTCCTTGTAACTAAGGGGTCATTTTTAGGATCATTCATTATGTTTAGGCGCTTTAAAATAGAAAATATTATTATTTGTCAATTTTTAAGTCGGACCCCTAGACCCCTTTGAAAAGCCTGATGTACTCCCTTTAAACGAGTTCCCATTTCATATAAGATTTATGAAACGAGTTTCATAAATCGTATATGGAATGGGAACGAGTTTAAAAACCCTTTTATCACATAACATTGCAATCAAATTAGTAAAAATTAATTCAGATGGACATAGAACCGCCACGACGTCAGACACACTTTAGCGCCAAAACGTCATAAAA